>JAYKAV010002920.1:257529-336622 GCA_035582835.1 Phoebastria nigripes
AAAAAAACCCCCAAACAACTAACAACTCAAATTGTGGAGACACCATGAGACATTGTTAGCACTCTTTTTCAGTGTTACTCATAGTTTTGATTGTTGTCAAAATTTGCCTGATGCTGTGAAAACATAAGACTTCATTATATTATGTTTACCCTTATGCAAAGAAATGTAGGCTAAATAAACGATGAAGAAAAACATGAGCTCCTAAGAAGCTTCGTAATTTTGAATTGTTTTGAATCTGCTGTTGTTGACTGTGGTTCTACAAAGACTATTCTTGGCTCTTTTTGTTGTGTGTACCACATTCTTTGTATGGAGGAACCTGTGCAGCAGAATAGACCCTATAAATTTCAGTAAGGCAAGGAGCTGTGAGCCTGAGCAAACTTTAGTTCTGTTAATGACAGTTATTTTTATTGTCTAGTATGTAATTCCTATCTTATTTTTTACTAAAATCTTAAAATCTTCTTAATACTCAGGATGTTTTATCCCTAGACTGAGCTATTTACTGTTTGTTTCCATACTGTCATGGTCTAACCCCAGCTGGCAACTAAGCACCGTGCAGCCTCTTGATCACTCCCCCCGGTGGGATGGGGGAGAGAATCGGAAGGGTAAAAGTGAGAAAACTTGTGAGTTGAGATAAAGACAGTTTAATAGGTAAAGCAAAAGCTGCGCGCACAAGCGAAGCAAAACAAGGAATTAATTCACTACTCCCCATCAGCAGGCAGGTGTTCAGCCATCTCCAGTGCTCCATCATGCATAACAGTTACTTGGGAAGACAAATGCCATAACTCAAAGTCCCCCCTTCCTTCTTCTTTCCCCAGCTTTTTATTGCTGAGCATGACGTCATATGGTATGGAATACCCCTTTGGTCAGTTGGGGTCAGCTGTCCCAGCTGTGTCCCCTCCCAACTTCTTGTGCACCCCCAGCCTACTCGCTGGTGGGGTGAGAAGCAGAAAAGGCCTTGACTCTCTGTAAGCACTGCTCAACGGTAATGAAAACATCCCTGTATTATCAACACTGTTTTCAGCACAAAGCCAGAACATAGCCCCATACTAGCTCCTATGAAGAAAATTAACTCTATCCCAGCCAAAACCAGTACACATACTTAATACTGATCTTCCTGGAACAGCAGTGCTACCTTAAGTTGTGTAATAAGGCTGGGAATTAAAAGGATTTATAGGTGTTAGATGCCTAGGTTTTTTTGGAAATCACTGCTCTAGTCCATTATTTTGAAGACATTACCGGTTGAAGTTCATAAAAATTTGGATACTTCCTCATTAGAAAACTATCATATGAAGTAAAAGGTGCAGAAGACATTTTTGTTGTTCTGCTGTAAAATAAAACAATGCCCTTTTTTTTTTTTTTTTTTTTTTTTTTTGAGCTAGAGAAACAGAAAAGGTCTGTAGTGTTTGGGGGGAAAAAAAAAATCACTGAAGTAATAAGTTTGCAAGTCATAACACAGTCATTACACAGAATACTCCTTATTTAGGAGTTCTGGAAAATCATGAGGAATCAGAATTTGCGTAAGTGAAATCAAACAGCGGAAACTAAATGTTTGTTAAAATATTACAGGTAGGGCTGTTTTTGACATACTGACAGGACACTTATGTTTATATTTCAGTGTGAGGGTATTGGTATGTTGATTTATACATAACTTTTCCCTTGTACTTTTTACAGTAGCAATTCTGTAGCAGTTATTCATTTCCATTTTTTAAAAGTATGAAATACAAAACTTCCATATTCTGCCTTTTGCTTTATAAGCAATTTACTCTTAAAGGAGACCATATTAGACCATGTGTGTATATTGTATATATAGTTACAAAGCCGAGTTTGTATTTGAAGTACTAAATAATACCCAGTCCATTAAATGGATATGGTATCTCTTGTATTTTCAGCAGGTCTGAAAAAAGAGCAGCATTAACATTCGTTCAAAGTTTTGCGATTATAAAAACATGTTCTTTTAGTCCAATTCATGACTGAAAATGTATTATATATTTTACATTTCAGGTTCCTTATTGGTTCGAAGACTGATGCTGAAAGGTAAATTAATATAGTATGTACAACCATTTGGCTTCATGCCAAATAATGAATTTTGTTTCTTTTAGCCATTATGACTGCTAATGTTGTGGTTTTGGAAACGTGCAGAACAGATGAGGAAAATAAGAGGAATTAATCATCATAACAAGAAGTAGAATATAGTGTGCAGTTTCTATATTTAACAAGCAAGGAAGAATAGAGGAAAGCAAATATGTGAATACAGCTTGTCCCACTACCTAAATTTCAAGCATGTTGTTACAGTTATTTTCACAATTATTCTTGGTTACACAGGCAATAATAAAATTCTGAGAGCACTTAGCAGGAATTTCATCTTGACATTTTGTATGGTAAATTAGCAATCATGGAAATTATTCATTTGAACTTCAAGTGTAATCTAGGACTTGTATATATACAACTTATTTTTGTGTGTTGTGCATTGCTTGATTCAGGTTTCTTAGAGAAGCAAGTAACAAAACAGTTTTCCAGTATATATTAGTTGTAGGATGAATATGAGTAGCAATTCTGGGATAACTGAGGCAGCAAAACAAGTATTTCTTCAAATGTTTGTCAGTATGCACCATATTAGATACCTGTGTTTCTTTGTGCATATGAGCACAGAACCTTTAAAAAGCAATCTCTGTCAAAGCCAGTTGTGTTTTTGTGCCTTCATAGGAGACCTCGAGGTGATGTACATGCCATAGCTCTTACCCCCCCACCCTCTTATGTGCTTGGCCGGGAGATGAGTCCTTGATTTGGTCAAAAATCAATAACATTCTTTGTTTTAATAGATAATTTTGATCAAGAAACTCTTCGCTTATATTCTCTCCTGCCTCCATTGTGCTGATAGAGACTTTTGCTGTGTTTGTGCTGTAAGCTGAATTGGAGGATTGGTTGGCTGAAAACTAAAACAACAATAATACAGGAGTCTGGTTTTAACTAGGATTGCTTTCCTGATCATGTTTGCCACTGGGTTGCACRAATCTTTCAATCAGAATAAGCAGTTGAGTTTCAGGGACTAGGACAAGAAGAAGCAGTAGAAGAGGAAGGAGGGCAGGACCACCTTTTTGAGTACATGGCATTTTATTACTCCAATGCTAGTGTAATTTTAAGGCAGTCTAAAACCAAATTGCTGAAAAAAGTACAGTGCACCCTTTCCCCTGCCATGTATCTTGGGGCCCTTGCTTATGTCTGCATTAGTCACGTAGCAGCATATTGAATCAGCGCTATACCAAAATAAAGTGTAGTTCATTGCATTTAGGTGTAAGCTGATGGAAATATTGCAGCAGTTTTTCATTGAGGTTCAGTCTGCCAGAGTAAGCTACAACAGATCTTCAGCTTGATTTTCAAGTCTGCAAGGTCACTTAGTATATTCTGCTCATGTTTGTGAAACAGTATTCCCTCAAATTAGTTCTCTCAAATTAGTAGAGATGTAGTATTTGATTTGGTAGAACAGTATTTTAAACTTGTTTGCCTGATGCTATTGATGCTTTAAATTCCTGGATACATCACGGCTCATTAGTCTCATGGAATAAAACCTGGCTGTCCCGGTTCTCAAAGAAGAGTGATCACTTTTGATGTGTTAACTGGTTCTTGGATGTACATTCAGTATGGACCTCTTAGTTCATCTCTTGCTTTCAGAGTCCTCATCTGACATAGACCTCAAGTTAAAGGAGAATTGACTGTTCCACAGGGAGCATAAGCAGAGGACACAGCTTTATAAAAGATTCTGGACCCAGAATAGGGGTCAATCCCCATTGACTGACATCCCAAAGAACTGCAGTTGTTTTTGGGAAGGGAGCTGTTCTGTCTGCTGTTTTGCATATTCCTCCAAAAGAGTGTTTCTTAAACCCAGTTTGTTAAACAAACTGTATTTTGCATTGGAAAAAAAGACAGTGATTAAAAGAAAAGTTAAAATGGAATAAATTTAAGAAAAGAGCCCAGGAACATAAAGTAGAAAGATATATAGAGATATAGATAGGTTTTATATAGGTGCATATCTATTTTCTATAGGTATATACTTAATACATACTTATGTATAAAATAAATAATATATGACTGTAACATATACAATTATATGTTTACATATACGTATCTACTTTAGAAGTTCAAAGTCATTAATCTTTTTATGCCCTTATTGTTTGTTTCAGAGTGGTGAACCAGTATCAGGAGTTAGTACAAAATGAAGCTAAATGTCCTGTGAAAATGTTTCATAATTCAGGTGGATCGGTCAATCTTAGTCATCTTTCTCCAGGGAAGGAAATGGAAGTGAGTTTATCGAGCCATACGTTTCTTTTATTTACACTTGATTATTGAATTAATTAGAATAATTTTTGCTATCCACATTTAAAAGTAAAATAACCTAAAAATTTCTTTCTGAATGAATTTTTAAATGCTTCACTGTCATAATCATTCAGAGTGAGTATATTGGGAAAAGTTAGAGGAAAGCACTTTTGTTTTCACTGTTCAAATGTTGTGTCTTTTAGCCATGTCTCTTTTTTTTCTTATTTTTTTTTAGCCATGTATAGTATAGGTTTTGTTGTAGCATTTTCCCCTGTTCAGATGAAGCTTTCACAGAGCAGTATAGTAAAATGCAGCTACGCATTTTATTTTACAGGTCAGTAAACACAGAAGCAGATGTAGTAGCTGAACTTCTTTTTCTTTTATCTTTAGAAATTATTAAAATTATTTTCTCTTTAGTTTGAAGATGAAACTTAAAAAAAAAAAAAAAAAAAAAAAAAAAAAAAAAAAAAAAAAAAAANAGCTACGCATTTTATTTTACAGGTCAGTAAACACAGAAGCAGATGTAGTAGCTGAACTTCTTTTTCTTTGATCTTTAGAACTTAGTAAAATTAAATTCTCTTTAGTTTGATGGTCACACTAAAAAAAAAAAAAAAAAAAAAAAAAAAAAGCCCAAAAACAAACAAACAAAAAACCCCCAAAAAACCCAGAACAAAAAAACTCACACCACCACAAAACAAAAAAACCACCAAAACCTTTAAAGTGCATATGTTTATATGCACGCATCCAGTAGAAATTCCTGCATTCCCAAATTCTCATGCCTGTTGGCATTGCCTTGTGTTTTACTCGCTGCTTCTGGCTTTCTTGGTCAGATTCAGTACTCCAGTGGCAAACTGTATTTAGGCTCCAACTAGTAAATGAATTTTGTATCCCTTGGGCTTTTTTCTTTGCCACATCTTTCCCCTAAATACCTACTTTTAAACTGCAACAATGTTGCTCTGAAAGAGGTAGTTCTTGGTGGCAGCCAGAAGAACAGCATGCAGAGGCCAGCAGTTGCAGGAAGGAGTGTGAGTGTTTCTGTATGYGTCTATACACATACAGACATATGCATGCACGTGTGTGTGTATATATTTTTTTTTTTAATATATTTTTATATATATATAAAAATCATAGAATAACTTAGGGTGGGAGGATACTTCTGGAAGTCATCTTGTCCAGCTGTCCAAGCCCCCACCGAAATCTGGACCAAAGTTACTCAGGTTACTCTACTTAATGATCTAGTCCTCTTTTGAATGGGGCACTAGTCTTTATTTTCAGAATTAAGAAAGCAGTTTTTAATAGTAGAAGAGAAAAGTAATCCTCAGAATTTTCCTCAAAAGATTCTTCTTTTATAAGCAAGCAATTAGAAACATGTAGAGGGAGTGTCTCTTATTACTGAGAATCAGTGGAAGCTAAGCTATCCAAAAAGGTTGATTCTGCACAATGGTGGATGCTCTGATTTGTTAGCCTATACACATCTAATTTAGGCTCCAGCACTGAAATATTGCATTCAGTATATTGAGAGCCTCATTTTGTAGTTTCAGCAGTTTTTGAACTGTGTGTTTGTTTATACATTACTTTCATTTATGGGATACCTGCTTTATAGGTAAAAATATGTAGACTATAACTGTAAATGTGTTTCACTGTGGAGTCTTTTGACGGTGTCAGCTATTGGAATTATGCATTTAGGGTCGTCTGATGTGAGTGACTGAGAACTGCAGGCTTGATTAGCTGAAGTTAATTTATGTTCAAACAACCTGATAAGTAGGCTCTAAGAACAAACAGAAAGGGAGCATCTTTCCTCTAAAAAGATTGGTGAAGTTCTGATCCCACTGAAGTCAATGGGATTTTCCTGAACGTATTTAAATTCCTGCTCCCAGAATCAGGAAATCTGACCCTGTTCTCTAGATCTGTATTGGTTGGAAATGGCAGATGTGTACGGATGGTGAATGAATGAAATGATGTAATTTTTCAAGTAAGACCAAATTGTCTTTTTATTTAACATGCATCTGTCACCCTTGCATTTGTGAAAAGTTACTAAGAAGGATTTCAGAATTGTGGAGAAAATTGAAACTGCTTAATTTTTTTTCATACTATTTTTTTGCTCTGTTTAAATTTTACCGGCACTTGCAAGCTGCTTCTTGATGGTAAGCACTTTAGATAAAGAGAGTYGGTCATAGGCTATGTTTTTAAAATAAATAAATAAAAATCTGAAATGTTTGAAGGAAATCTTGTCATGGTTTTGAGAAGTCTAATACAAATTAATTGAATTGTCTTTTCTATCAAATATGTGGAAGCTCACATTATTGCTGTGGTAGTGTTAATTTCTCTTTCCTCCTAGCAGCCAGAAAGTATATCAGGCTCTGTTCAGTCTTCAGTATTGGGGAAAGGTGTAAAACACCGACCTCCTCCTATCAAATTACCTTCAAGTTCAGGAAGTAGCTCTTCAGGTAATTATTTATTGACTTGGGCATCTCCTTTCTATGTGTTCTGCCTATTGTAAAATGACATGATATCCCTTTAGTAAAGATTTAATTTAAAAAAAAAAAAAAATCAATATATTCTCTGTGAAAAGCGCATCACTTTGTCAATTTCTGATGATATTGTTCACAAAATTGTATCCTAACAAATATTCGAGATAACATGTACTCAGAGAACAATAATGTATTTTAATTATGCTTTTTCAGGTAATATTTTTAGTCCACAACAGTCAAGTGGCCATCTAAAATCCCCAACTCCTCCTCCTCCTCCTTCTAAGCCTCCTGGTCTTTCTCGGAAACAATCTATGGATCTTAATCAAGTTAGCATGCTCTCTCCAGCTGCCATGTCTCCTGCGAGCTCTTCACAAAGTGAGTCACGACCTAAATTCTCCATTAAATCTTAGGCTTTTGCATAAATGCTTCCTGAGATAAACTTCTTAACCTGTGGAATGATGAAACTTAAGTGTACAGTGTACCCTAAATTGTATAAGTTGTGCAGCTTTAGGCAGGTCTCTTGTTCACTGTATGTATTTTATGTTTATTGTAACTGTGTTCGTTTTTTCTGTATATATGTATGCACCCTCTGTGTATACGTTTTAATACATTTTATGCAATTAGTATGATCTCATTTATGAAAGGCTGGTAGATGATGTGATGAGATAAAATTCCAAAGTGTAGATTTTTTTTCTCCAGTGTAAAAACAGTATGTTAGATCAGTTTGCCTTTACATAATTTAAGCATCTGGTTTTTTAAATGTTATAGGAGCTGGTGCAGTTGTATCTCTATGTATGTATATAATCTGATCAGTCCCAAGGTGGTGATACAATAAACGATAAGATGATTTTTTAAAACACTCCTACACTGTTTTACAAATCATTGCTGATTGCAAGTGTGGTGGTGATGCTGATGATAGCACCATATTCTCAGGTGTTAAAATGTAAATCTCAATAATAAGTGACATCCTAGTTTAAGTATTTTCATTAACACTGACAGGATCATTGTAATCATAGCTATAGATCATGAACATTTTTTAAAATATGTATGCGTCTTGAGACATTTTGTCAACAGGTTTGTACAAAGAGAAATCGTAGCTGCAGTTTTTCAGTTTTTTCATGAATAATTGTATACTGCACATTCCCATGTCCTGCACAGTATTATAATATGCTTTTTGCATTAAATAATTTAAAATCTGGATAGCTCAAAAGGTGTAACTTTTCTGCCTTCTTGTTTTGCACAAAGAAAACAAGAAAACTTATAAAAGTTTTCTTCTAACATATTTACTCTCTTTTTATGTTAGTGTGCTATGAATTGTGTAAATCTGCTGCACACAGTTGTTACTTTAAGGCTCTAGTCACAACAGCTGGACATTCACATTTATTTCCTTTCTTTCTGCAGGACATGAAAGCTAAAAAAACAACAACAACAAAACAACCAAAACAAAACAAAAAAAAAACCCCAACCAAAAAAAAMCCCAAAAACAACAAAAAACAAACCAGAAGAAAGAAAAAAAAAAAAAACACCTCAAGTTTTTTGGGGTTTTTGTTTTGTTTTTCTATTGGTAAACTGTGCTTACTGCATCCACAACAAATCTTGCTGTACATGCTACATTTAAGCAGAAGGAATTACACAGTAACTTTTAAAGATGTAGTATTATTCTCTGGTTCTTAAATATTTAAAATATATCGTTATTTGATCAAAATTTGGCAAATGGGAGTTTAGCTATATGATGAAATTTAAATCAACCCCATGATTATTGAAATAGTATATGTTCTTTGTTGAATCTGTTGTTTTCCATGATATGTTTTTAACACAATGTTATTGTGCAGGCAGTGCATATAGACTATATGTTTAACATTTTAGGACAAAACATTAATTAGGTTAAAATGGTCACTAAGAAATTGTTCTATTTTGATTTAAGTATTTCTGAATGGAGTTATGACTTAATGTATGATAAATTATGGAAGGACTTAATGGAGGATACAAATCGGTGTATGGCTTAAGGAATTAAGCATGGAGAATGGGTTTTCTATGTGATTATACTGCATCCTTAACAATGAGTGTGTGCTGCAACACTGTTGTGTAGAAATTAACACTTGCAGTCTAAAAAATGGAACAAATTGTCAGTGCTAAATAAGATTCCATTAACCTTATTATACAAAAAGGACTGGCCTTTTATAACAAACTAGCACTTTTTATTTTTCTCAATGAGCAGGGTCTGGAACTCCTAAACCATCTACTCCTACTCCAACCAACACCCCTTCATCGACCCCACACCCTCCTGATGCTCAGAGCTCAACTCCTATTACCCCTTCTGCCACCCCTACTCCCCAAGATTCAGGCTTCACCCCTCAGCCCACTTTGTTAACCCCATTTGCTCAGCAGCAAATGTCTCTGAGCCAGGCACTGCCTGTAATGACCATTCCTCTTTCCACCATGGTAACATCCATTACTACAGGAACAACCTCCACCCAGGTCATGGCAAACCCTGCAGGACTTAACTTCATCAATGTAGTGGGCTCTGTGTGGTAAGTTTTTTGTTATGATGGCTTCTTAATTTGCCCTGGGTGGGTTGGTTGTTGGGGCGGTGGGGTGGGGAGGGTGGGAGTGGTACAGGACTGTCTAGCATCCGTTAGGATAGATATTTTTCAGGATCTGCAATACAAAAAGATCATTCACTTTATAATTACAAAGTGAAGAGCCACTAGAAACTATTTGTATTTCTCAAACATAAGGCACCTACTATCAGAATATTGAAATGGTCTATTAGGAAAACTATGCTTTCAGCTTTTTGGATGCATATAGTTGTATTTCATAAGGCTTAACCTCAATTTAAGTGCTTTCTGAGGTTTTGCTCTTTAAGTTTGAAAACTTTTTTATTAATCGGAGAGCAAGTGGAATATCATATGGAGACCACTCTAAATGAAAAACAGAAAGAGATTTGATATTAAAATGCCTATGAATGAAAGGTTGTATGTAAAATACAAGAAAACAACAAATCTGTTTTCTAACAATTTAATCAAACATTGAGGTTAAATATTCTTTGATCCTTAAAACTCATTTTGTGGTTTAAAAAAAATAATAAATGCTGCTCTCAAGAATAGATTGTGTGGTATAATGTGAACTGCTTTTTAGACTAAATGAAATTCTGTGATCAATATAAGATGGTCAGTGTAAGACACATAGTGTGCTACAATGCAAGTATCAGACACTTAAATTACTCATGCAAAGTGTTCAGCAGTTGATCACTGTCGATTAGTTAGATTTTTTTTTTATAGGGCAAAAAGAAAACACAAACCTGTTCCTTAACTTTTTGTTACGATAGTACAACCATTTTGAAGACTGTTGATCTTTCAGTATTTCTAGAATAAAAGGACCACTTGTGTCTTATTTTCCGTAGATTATACCAAAGAAAATAAATCGTATATACCRAGAATATGGATTTACGTATTTGTTATACCCTAGGCATAATGATTTTTTAGGCTGCCTTGATGCTTTATCCATAATCCCCTTTACAGCAAACAATTGATTTACTTGTCATGAGACAGAGGGCAAAGATTTAGTTACTCAGATTTGCTTGTACCACTTGGGTTTGATGTGTTGTCTTTCCTCTTCTACAGTGGAGCACAGACACTGATGAGTGGTTCAAACCCTATGTTGGGGTGCAACACTGGTGCCATAGCCCCTGCAGGTATAAATCTGAGTGGCATTTTACCATCAGGAGGTCTGGTACCAAGTGCGCTGCCCGCTGCAATGCAGTCTGCCTCTCAAGCAGGTTAGTGTGAATAAGTTGAAAAGCCACCCTTCAGATAGGGACAGTGTGAAAACAGTGGACGAAAGTGGCCATTGTTTGACTAGATTGTGTATTTGATGGCTGGAGCTCAGGAACAACATACATATTTTTGCATTCAAAGTGTAGGCTATGATAGTGACTGTTTGATTTTGAGGAGCTAGACTGGGGAATCATACTCTAAACCTGGATTGTTTGGTATGCTTAATAGGAAGTTTGAGATAAACTCCAAATTCAAATGCAATGTTGATAATGATGACTGCTATAAAAAAGGCATGACTGAACTTAAAAAGAGGCATCATTTTTAAATGTGCAGGGCATTTTATTCTATCACTGGTACTGCTTTATTCTACTAGGACAATTAATTAGTTCCTTATTGCTTTCAAATATGACTATATAAATCTGCATGCCTCAATATTCATTAAAGCAACATTTAAATTCTTAGTTTATTTTTTTCTGAAAAAATAATAAAGACAAAAAAACCCACCCTAATGTATGATTATGGAATCAGAAGTATAGAAGAGACTTCAAGATATCCATCCCTTACACTGAGGCAGAGTCAAATCTGTCTAAACCATACTGAACCAATGCTTGTCTAAACTGGCTTTAAATACCTTCACTAAAGAAGATTCCAGTCTCCCTTGGTAGCTGTTTGGAGTAGTTCATTATGCGTACAAAATATTTCCTTCTAATTTCAGTGCATCTCCTTAATTGCGAATTAATTTTTTTTTTTTTCTCCTGTTCCTTGCAGACATGAAAAATAGTTGATCACCCTTTCTCTTTACCTTCTAAGTATCAAACATGCTGTCATGTCCCACATTTGTCTTCTCTTTCTGATAGGTCGTATTTTTCAAACCTTTCATAATCCTGTCACTCTCTTCTAGACTGTCCAATTTGCTTACATCCTTCTTAAAATGTGATAACCAAAACTGGACACAAGCCTGAGCTTGGCTGATTTACCACTGTGGAGCACAGCAGAATAAATGCATCTCATCTCTTTCACAACATTCCTGTTAACATTTCCCCAAATGAGGTCTGCCTATTTTTTATTTGTATTTTTCGCAACGGCATTACATTAACATAAGAATGGCTTTACTGGTTTAGGCCAAAAATCTGTCCAGTTTATATTCTGTCTCTGACAGTCGCCATTAAAGGATACTTAGGAGAGAGTTTAAGATGGTGCAAAAGTGTGAAGTGAAACATCCCTTGTATACAACTGTACCTCTTCTGGCAATCTACAGCTTTGAGACTTTCTCAGCTGAAGACTATCTACGTGGATCTTTGTGCTTAATATCCTGTGCTAGACTTATAGTCTGTGGATTTATCTAATTGGTTTCTGAACCCGTTTATATTTTTGGCATCTACAGCATCTTGTGACAGTGAGTTTTATAAATGTAAACTGTGTGAAGAGGTTCATTTCTTTTGTGTGTTCTATAGTTTGTGATATGGATGATTTGGATATGTTTGTGACTTGCTGTAACTTCTCACGTCCTTTCTTACTGTATAGACACAAAGCTAGTTACTCACAACTTTGTACTTGTTCATTTGTCTTTTTTTAATTCAATGTTATTGATTTTTGGACCCTTTCTTCAATTCCCTAGGATCACTTTTAATTCTAATTCTGTCCTTTCAAGCACTATCAACCTTTCCCAGTTTGGTGTCGCAGGTTTTTACGTGCTACGCTGTCACCCACATAACAGATGGGAGTAGTGAGCTGAGCTAGGTTCGTGGCAGACCTCTGGGGGATTCTGTTTAACAGCTGCTGTTTTACTGGAGCGTTTGTATCAGTTCTGTACCCAACTCATAGCGTACTGCCTATACATCTTTTTTAGTATAGCTTTGAAGAGTGCCATGTGGAATAGTGCCAAAAGCTCTACAAGTCGGATACATCTTGCCAGAAGCCCTTGGCTGGGTGGGCAGTTGCTAAGATTTTGGATGAGATTGTTTTCTGTTAATGATTGAGAAACTGAGAGCCTGGTATTTCACTGAGCCCTGGGACATTTCTGGATTTACTGTACAAACAGTAAAACTTTTTAAAGCCAGAAGAAGAATCACTGAAGAATAACTGCTATGATATTTTCCACATTTACCTTTGTGTAAATGCATTAACAGGTTATAGGTTACAGGGTAGAGTGTTTAGTAGCGATACAGTTTTCTTTCTGTTTAGTCAGCTCTCTTTTAACTTTGAATCTGGATAACTATGAACTTATCATTACGGAAAATACAGCATTGTATTAAGTATAAAATTCAAACTTGCCAGTTTTCCAACTTTCAGATGTTTAGAAATGATCCCAGTGGAAAGGTGTATTAATTGCAATACACATATATAATTAAGTAAAGACTTCCTACTAATAAAAAGATGTTTTCTTTAACAGGCAGCCCCTTTGGTTTGAAAAATGCATCAAATCTTCGGCCCTTAAATCTTCTACAGGTAATTGATATACTTGGACACAATAATAATAATAATAATTTCTTAATTTTCTTTAGAGACGTGTTTAGTGCTGCTTACTGCATTGCCCCCCACAGATCTTTTGAAGCCAGTTGATCAGACAAACCATTTACTGCAAAATTTAATTGCTTATTTAAAATGCTTAGAACAAGAGAAAAAGCTACTTCCATAAGGATACCAGGTGGAAATTATATTCTTAGCTCACAGCAAAGCAGCTAGTTCTCAGTAACAATCTAAAAATGCTGACATTTGAATTCAAGAGATTAATCCTAAAATACAGTCTTCTGTTTTCAGGATTTGCGTAAGCTTTTATTGCAAATCATTCTTTAAACTGAAGTTATGATTATTTTAAAAGTACAAAACAGTACAGCAGAATCACTCAAGGGTTACACATACAAGGCCTAAAAGCTGAGCTGAACATGCACAGACAGGTGCAGTAATAGCTTTAAAGAACTTCAGGTAATGGAAATAGAAGTTCATGTAAGATAGGGAGTTTAGAAGGTCTGTAAATGTTTTCTTTCCACTAAGCATACATACAAATACAAACATGAGGAAAAGTTGCTTATCATGTCGGAGCTCCATTTAAAAGCGGAACAGGGAGTTTTTGTGGAACCGGGTGTGGTTCCTGGATCTTGAAGTCAGCTGCAAGTTACAGGTGCAGAAGTGCAGCTTCAGTGTTCCACAAATGTTGCACCATGCTTCAAAAAATTAATACCAGTAAAAGATGAGCTGTAGGTCTGCTACTTCCTCCTCCCATTCCTGTACACACTCCAGAAACATGGAAAAGGGCAGGCACAGAAGGCAGTTATGCCAGAGTAGAGCTCTTCTATAAAATTTAATGCTTGTATTTGTGTGATTCCATGTTGAAGTACATCCTTTCAAGCTACCTCTGCCACTCATATAAGCCAAGAATATTTTGGCTGAAATCAGTGCAATTAAAGCTGGGGTAAGGGCGAGGAATCAAGACTGTTTCACTTTAACATTTTTTTGCATCAGACCTTACTGATTGGAAGCATCTATTAAAACTCAGTGGAATATTCTGAAAGTGAAATTAATATACAGTGCTTTTGAAGACTAGTCTTTACATTTCCAGTATCAGTACAATCTCTACTATTTTAATTAGAATAATAAAAATGTATTTTTCTGTGGAAATATCTCGCTGTAATTTAATGCAGGTTTGTTTTCTGAGCATAAGGCTTTTTCAGAAACAGAAGCAATTGTAGACTGATTCATTTTAAAGGATTTTAAAAAACCAAACAAACAAAAAAAACCAACCAAACAACAACAACAAAAAACCAACAACCAAAAACAAACCTCCAAGGAGTACGTCATTATCAATGTCATGTTCATCCTAGGACAGTGGGAAACTCAGCAGTTTGATTGAATTATGCCTTTTGTTTTTAATCTTCAACAGCTTCCAGGTGGTTCACTTATTTTTAACCCACTCCAGCACCAACAGCAGCAGCAGCTGTCACAGTTTTCTCCACAGCAACAATCTCAGCAGCCTACAACCTGTAGTCCTCAGCAACAGGGAGAACAGGTGTGTGCTAACAGCCCTCAGTCTGGGGTGCATGGATGAAACAGTTTCTCCTATTCTCCCCATCTCCACAAGTAAATGAGCCTTTACACAACAGATCTGAAGCAGAGGGGGAGGAAAGTCTTCCTCCAAAACCTTCTCAAACTGCAAAGACTGCAGTGGCTTTGTTGCCAAGGCTGGAGCTGGGTTATACTCCTTTATTTATATCCTGTATAGAAGAGCTGTAACACAACAACTGGCTAAGCATTGTCTTACTCTAGCATGAAGAGAGCCAGCCCACTGTACAAGTGGTGTAAAGTCAGCTTAGTGTTGTCCTGTTTATCATAACTAGCAGATACATCAGATGAACAGAGAAGAAACACAGTCAGGATTACTAGAGTAACTAAAACTTCTTACTTACACTGTTGTGAGTTGCCTTATGATCCCCACTGCTGTAGTTGAACCGAACTGTTCTCTTTGCACCAGAGAAAGTATCAGTTGGCTTTAAAGCTGTAATCTTAAGACACTTGCTCTATTGCTGCCTGTAATTAGTGTTAAAGACTTTAATCAGTGAAGAAGTCTAAAGTCTTGATAGAGACCAATCTGTCTGTTCTCAAAATGACAAATTTTGAGTGGTTGGTTCTACCTGTACCTAAAAATCTTACCAGCACTAATGCAGCGATTTGGGAAAACTAGCTGCTCTGCTTTTGTGTTCTTTATCTTTTGTCTTCCCAGACATGCAAGTCTCTACTGGATACTCAGTTTGTCATAATAATTTTGCTTGTGCTACCGTAGACTGTTCATAAATAACATGCCTCTCTAAAATGTTTTTATGGTGTATAGTCTCCTGTGTCACAGGCCTTGTTCTGGAATGTGGGACAGTTTACTGGGAGACTTTCAGATTTATTCTCAGAATCCAAATGTCAGTTACTAGTTGAATTACTAAAAAAAAATTCATGCAAGCTTGTACTACTGGGTTTTATTTTCTAGACATTGAACTTTAAGGGCATTTACAAAAGGGCTGATGTAAGCCTAGCCCTTGTGGCAGAAAGTTCTTCTGGAGGAAATCAGTCTCTYTGCATTGCCTAACTTGCCCTGAGGAACTCTCTCTTACCACGCATTATAGAGTAAGAGTAGGGCTATTAGCTAAAATGAGCTATTATGAATACCAGATTCCTTAGCTTTCACTAAGGACAAGAATGTATGTGTTCACAGTGCTGTAATCCAAGTGCTTAGTGGAAAAAACCTAAGCCCAAAAAGACCAACAATTTTCTGTGCTGCCAACGGAATATATACATTCTTGTCTCATACTTCAGTTTTTTCCCCAAATGTTGATTCTATGACTTTGTAAGTCTTTCTTAGTCGTCTTCATCAAGATGATGATGTCGTCTTAATGTGCAATCTTTTGGTCAAGTCTACTTAGATCTTAGTGGCGTTATTTCATATGGTTATTCTGAAGAAGCATTGCAATTCCTGGAAATGCACCAGCTCAAAAGCTTTTTTTTTTTCTGACTGATAAGCCATGTGGTTTGCTTGAATCGCATATATAATACTTTATTTCCCCACTTTATGAATCAATGCATAATTTAAGTTCTAGAAAAGGTCCTAATTCAGTACCCTTTGACTTCAGTAGACACTAGATCACACTCACTAATTCCATTTGAGTGATTACTGTGAGAACTTCTCTGTTCTGAAAATAAAATTTTAAAAGCAGGGTTTGTATTTTTTATGAAATTAAGGAGTGTGTGGCACAATATGAACATGTGAATGTAAGTTTCAGACTCTTCACATTTTGATTGATTAGGACCTTTGCACATGGATGGCTTCAGGTGTCACCTGAAGACTTTGGGGTTGGGAGTGGGACAGGAAATGTCGTAAGATTACTGTCATAAACTGTAGTCTCTGCTGACTGCAGGGAAGTTGACAATGACATGGGACTTCTGCTAGGTAACAGGCATAATACCATTTCTGCCAAAACAGCTGTTTTGGGGCATTCAGCATCTGTTTGTTCTACTTTAATAGTGACTACATTATAGCCTATATCTACACACACTGGAAGATGTAGAATTAAATGTTTTTAAATGGCATTTAAAAAGCTTGCCTTCACACTGGCTTTATTTACTTATTCATTGATACCAAAGTTTGGTAATAAGGATCAAGCTTTTCATTTTTGCTAGGGCTCTGACCAAGGTCCATCCAGTCAAGATCAGGCATTATCTGCCCAACAAGCTGCTGTAATTAACCTGACTGGAGTAGGGAATTTTATGCAACCTCAAGCCACAGGTATGTGCTTGCTGAGCCTCTTTTTGTAGTTAAGCGTGTATCTTGATAAATTCACACTGAGATGAAGTTTGGTTTTAAAGAAGTCTTACGGTAGATCAGAACAATTTACTATTTATTATCAGCACATGAATTATACAAGAAAACACTGTGGACGTTCAAAGCATGCGCTTTTCTGCTTTGTTTGGCAGTTGAGTGTAGTAAATTGATAATATCACATGAAAGTAAGTCACACTTGATACAAAAGGAAAATACAGGGAACTTCCATGCCAAACTTCATTGAGGAATGTTTCTTCAACTGTGTGCTTAACATCCAGTACAAGAAACCTCTTTGTGTCTCCACAAGCACTTCATAATCTAATTATGTTCTAACTAACAGAGTATGTACATCACGTATACTTTATTCTGCACTGTTTCCAATTTGACTCTGAAGCTAATTCTATTGATCCCCGTTTTCTGTTACACTCTATTCCTATGTCTTCCTTGCCTGACCCTTACAAACTCGACCTGACCTCTTTGACCTGCCTGCTTTCCCCTTCTCCTTTCTTAGTGTTGTCTCAGCTTGGCTCTGCCGTGAACAGACCTGGGCAAAGCCTTCCTCAGCAGAGACTCCAGCTCTCTCCTGCCTTGCAACAGCAACAGCAACAAGCCTTGCAGCAGCAGCAGCAACAGATACAAGTAATCCAGCAACTTCATGTGTTTTCTAAAAAAAAAAAAAAAAAAAAAAAAAAAAAAAAAAAAAAATACAATTCTCGGCTCCAAAAACAAAAATCTTGGCCCCCTCCCTTTTTTTTTTTCCCCCAAACTGATGTCTTTATGGTCTCACAAATGAAAAAAACCATGAATTTTGGCAAACTATATCATGAAAGATTTTAAATCTGTGGTTCTTTCAGCTTGGAGCACTGAATTTATTTTTATTCATTTAAGCCATCCACCTTCCTGATCTGCGAACATTCAAGGAGTGCTTGTGGCACATATCTAAATAAGCTCTGCCAGGTGCCAGTAGATATCAAAATAGCATGAATGTAAGCACCTGTAAGTTCAAATGTAGCACTGCTACAGTCAGTACATGGAAGCAACAGCTCTGGCAAAGCATTCCTTTAGCGTTCTGTCATTCAGATGCTTTATGAAAATATTTTAATATTTTTTTAGCACACAGTCTCCTCTCTGATACATACAGAAAATACATACAATGCATACACTGAAAAGGTATTATGTTAAAAATGTACTATGTAACCCAAACATTCACTGAAGTTGCTGAGTTACTGCAGTTACTGCAATGGAGAGAAAGGGCAAAGAAACAAAGCTGTCCAAGTACATGTGTAAAATGTTAGATATGCYCCCAGCAGGCTTCTGTGCCACTGGTGCTGCTTGACTGTACTCATTGCCCCAGTACATGGTGTATTCCTTTTGTCAACCTGGTGCGTCCTCATTTTTTTTCATTTTCCCCCCACACCTTCCTCTCATTCTTCCTGATGTGAAACACAGCTTTATAGTCAACACTAACAAGCTTTTTCTCCCCCTTCTCCTTCACGGCAGCAGTTGCGATTCTTGCAGCATCAAATGGCTATGGCAGCAGCAGCAGCAGCAGCACAAGCAGCTCACCTGCGTCATCAACAGCATTCAGGCAGCCACTCAAAAAGTAAAAGGAAAAGAGGCACACCGGCCCCTCCAAAATCCTGAGACTTGCTTTCCCTCCCTCCCCCCAAATAAAAAATTGATTCAGAGGGGATTTTTTTTTTTCAGATTAAAAAGGAGAAAGCTTAAAAACAAATCAGTGTTTTACATTACTGGTGGGGAAAATGAACTTTTGACGTTACACTGAAATAAATGAACTGTTTTTGGAAGCCAACCCTACAGAACTGAGAGATTTCATCTATAAAGCAGCCAGGGTCTGGTTTCCTTAAGTCCCTTAATTTTTTAACAGAACATTTTATCTTGTATTTTTTACCACTCAGCAGCATTGTACATAGTATAAGGGTGAAAAACATTTTAGAAAAAATGAACTTTGTAAATGTAGTATTGGTATTTGTTTATTTAGTATAAAAGGTTTGTGAACACTGTAACAAATACAATTTTTACAAATCCATTTTTGAAAAGATCTCTCCTTTTGTTCACTTGGGCTTTATGCTTTTTATTACTTTGTCTATCAGCTTCTTTACTTCTTTGTGCCTTGTAATTGCTCTGGTGATACAGTCCTGAAGCTTGGCTCCTGTAAGAGGACTTCCACCTAAAAATTAAAGGGAACAATTTGATTTTCTATTTATACTTCAGTTAAGTATCTCTAAATGTGTTTTCCAAATGAGAGTATTACGTAATACAGTAATTCTCATGACCAGCAACTTTCACCTGGGGAGCATACAGCTTCCCCAACTCTAGCCTCAGGCAAAGAAAACAGAAACAAACTAGAGGTATAACAGGAGACATGCTCAAAATCTGTCCCTTGCTGTATGTAGGTCAAGCTGTGACTTCTTTTTGAAGTTTGAGTAGAATAGACTAYTTCAGCTGGAAGGGACCTACAACAATCATGGGAACCTACAACTTCAGTCATGCCACCTTTTCCAAAATGAATTTCAAGAGCAAGTCATTTAATAATAAGTATTCAAGCAGACAGCCTGTTATCATAAAGCACCCACATTTTACAAAGAAAAGCAGGTACATCAAGGTCAAGAAAAATTATCATCTCCATAGGTTCATGTGTAGTAAACTTGGAAGTACCTGGTTTATGGACAGAACATAGTCTGCCTTCATCATCAGTTACAATAGTTACTGTTCCAGTTGCTAAGTCTTCTTCTTCAGCAGTCGGATCAACAATGAGTAATGTGCTTGTGAAAGAAGAACATATGCAGACACGTTAGTATATGTTACTCCATTAACATTACTGCAAAGTACACATAACTTAATAATTTTTACTGTAGTCTTACAGAATACTCGTAGGTGGATTTAGTGCTCAGGCTTATCTGTTTTCTTACCAAAATGCACCAATTAAAAAAAAAAAAAACAAAACAAAAAAAAACCCCAAAAAACAAAAACAACAACCAAAAAATGAAGTAGGAGATTCCACATATTCAAGCGCGTATGTCTGTTAAAATACTAGCTGTTGAAAAATACAGCTTTATGCCTAAGTTTCATAGATTTGTGACACCCGTGTATTGCAGGAAAATGCCATTAAACTGCCATTTGCAATATGCAGTCACTTATTTCATAGTTACGCAAAGAAAATGGCATTGGTTTTAGGTGTAGGCTGCACTAGTCTCTACTAGACCTTAAGGCAAAACTCATTTCCAATGGTAAATTCACCAAAGTAGTTCTCAGTTTCTTGTCAGAGAACTCTTAACACCACTCATACTGGGAATAGTTCAAAAATGGATTTACTGGGTTCCTTACAGCAGCCAAAATAAGCTGCTGTACATCACATGATGCAGATCATTAAAAGAGATTAAATAGTTATTTCTGAACCATTTAATAAGTTAAAAATAGAGCAAACTAATGGAAAAAGAAAAAAAAGAGGATCTAAACTATAAGCCAACTTTGTACAACAAGAAAAACTTGAACTTAAAAAGCCGAACCACCACCATTCAGCCTTAGTTTTTTTAAAAAATAATTAAAAAACCCACTACCATTACAAACATTTGGCTGAAGCGCAGGTATCATGACAGTAAAGACTTTAGCTGATGTTTTCATGAAGCCTCAGTTTACACCGTTAAACTAAAATTTGATGTAATCAAACTCAATTTAGCAGCTGCAGTACACCTATGCTAAGTGACATTTATGACAAGTTTGCAAGGGGGCAAGTCAGTAGCAAGGCTATACGAGCTGATTATGCAAAATAGATGGAAGGGTAACAGAATTTTTCAATTTGAACTCATACGCAATGCATAATTAAAGGTTTTCTGGGTAATTTAAAACTTCACCAAGTTTCAGATTGCCATTTAATAGCAATAGTGTAACAAAAACATCAGTCCGTAGCTACGCTACTCAAAAATACTGCTTTATTAATTCTACCCACATGCACTGTGCAGCATCGGCCCTTTGCATGACACAGGGACCGGGCACACGTGGAGAATTTGATGCATCAGACTTCTTATTTATGTACAGGTTGACTCCACAGGAGCCAGCTGTGGAGCTGCACACCGCTCTGCACGAGCGTTCCTCGCCCATGGCCTCACTATCCAGCAACCCAGAAGTTTTGTTTATTCAAGGAGGGCTTTTACGCAGAAGAAAAATGTCTCTGGAAGCCGGAGTATGTAAAGCATATTATTTAGAGGGCTGTGTCAACAGCTGTAGAAAAACTAATAAACCAGAATTAAAAAAAAAAAAAACACCACAACAAAAACCCAAACCACACAACACAGGCACGCACAGGCACACACCCCCTCAATATTTAGTTTTAGGAGCTAAAGGGAGACTTAAGTAACTTGTTTGATGCAACAGTCAGTTTCAGTGAWGGGAACAAAGCCCAACAGACTGTCACTGAAAGCTTTCTTCCAAAGGCAACTTTTTTGTCTGTTGGTAAATATGTGTGATTTGTGTGCAAATAATACCCTATTCAACTGTCTGCCTATCATGCGATCCAAACTCTCAGTCTACATCAAACTTCAGACCCACAAGAGCTGGTATTAAAGCAATTAACAGAAGTGCTCTAAAGTACTAAAGTACTGATAACTTTCTGCTTTGATTCATTTTGATAATCACTTGGTCAACATTTGAGTTTAGTGCTCCCTCCACCCCATCTCGTATTTGAATGAAAGGGCCTATTAATTATTTCTGCGAATACAGATTAATGTGCCATAAACCCCTGACGTCTCTAAATATACCTAAATCTTAAATCAGATTCATAGCACAGTAAGCATCATCTTATTTGTCATTTTCTACTTTTCAAATAGATACCACCATAAATAACTGCACTTCTTACGAACAGCAGCAGAACACATACTTAACATACTTGGACTAATGAAGGGCCAGTAAACAATTTCAGGTGAGGAGTCAAGTTATCAGATGTGATTATTCTGAATTCTCATAATCAGATTCTTGACCTACATGAACAATGACTTAAGAGTGCTGGTCATACTTCATCTTGGGTAATTATGTTTTCAGTTATCCAGAGGTTCTGTTGTTCTAACTGGACCATTACTTCTTACTTCCTCTGTTGACTAAATCCTTGGTATAAGCTGTTCAAAAACTACCTACCATCTTTTATATCAGTTATTTACATAGGCTTCTAAAACATTAATTACATTGGTGACATTCTTTTGTCTCAAAGATACTGCAAAAACATAAAACAATACCTATTCCCGTACTTTTAAGCGTATCTTTTAGGTTGGGAACCAGTTCTGCTTTACGTCACAGGAAGAAGTTGGACAGACTTCATTTTGTTCTGCATACTCATTCATATCACAGAACTACAGGTCAGTTCAACAAGAGAGGCCGTGGATTGAAGATCAAGTGGCACAGCACTGCCTGAGGCTGCACATTCTTCACTAGCAAAGTGCATAAGAAGTGCAGAAACATCATTGGTAGCATCCTCTGTCTTTCACTTCTTTTACATACACAGTTGTTTTCGTAAGTACAAAACAGTTACGAACTTACTCATCAAATACAGCAAATGATGTGGCAACTGGATGCTTTCTGATAATCAAAGGATTCTTCTGTTTTAAATTAACTTCTGATAAACCAGTTTCTTCATTTATAGTAACTGATGGCAATTGTACTGAAGAGATGAAAAAATGACAATGGTATAGTATTAAAGATTGCTGGTTTTAGTAGGCCTAGAGATGTCAAAGACTACTGAAATATTTAAGCTGTTCTTTTACCTTACTGGTAAGCCACTGAAAACAGATCAGAATAGAGTTTTGGCTACATTACTGGTGTTCTTGAATTCGAGGAAAGTATTTAGCTTAGAACTACCCATTCGAGAAAGTATTCTCCTCAAGCTAACACTCTTCCTTACACAGAAGCATTTTCTGCTTCCAAAACGCCATACAATTACAATACCTTTAAAGTCATATTTAACAAAAAGTACTTTTCCCCAAACAGGCTACTGGGCATATAAAAATCTGTGCAATCTGATCTTCAGATAACTCTTGCTCTGACAACCCATACAGTGTTGGAGACAAAAAAAATCAAGAGCAAAGTAGCTACAGGAATTGAAAGGCAAGCAATTCAGTTAGAAGAGGAGGCCTTGCTGTAAGCTTCCCTTTATACTGCCTCCTACGTGCATTTATAATCCACATACCTGTGAATAATCAATCCATATGTTGCACGCATGAAAACAGTTTTTTCAAACTACAATGCATTAAGCTAGGAATATTCTGTTGTGACAAATAAGCAAAGCCCCCAACAACTTATTCTGCCTACACAAAACACATTAACAAGGTAAGACCCTGATCTAGACATTAAACTTGTTTATAACCACTGCTGAAAGATTCAGATCTCTGACACAGAAGAACACATGGCAGAACAGCTATTAGTCTTACAAGAGAGCAATAATACACATGCAAAAAGATCCTACTCCCTGGGTGTTACACATCTATGGCATCCATACCATCATTTCCACTTTGTATTTGCATATTAGTAATTTAGCATTCAAATGACAAGAAAAAAGCAGTCTTAAGGAATTGCGAACCAGTTACCTATTCATCATGATTCAAAACTAACGTATTTCTCCAAGCAATGCTAATCAGAGTGTGTCTCTTGCTCTAGAGAAGACTTACCATTTTTTAATGCTGCTAACAAAGCAAAGGCACTGGCATCCAAAACGTTTCCATCATAGTCCAGACATATGATATCACAGTATAACACCCAAGCAAGCTATCAAAAAAGGTTTGCACATGTGAGATGTTACAGCAGCTAAGCAAATGGTGCAATATCTAAGAAAATGCTGGCCACATGAACAAAGATACTTATTTCTATCAGAGGATTTTTACACTTCAGACGTAAACCAAGCTATGAAGACTAACAAGCAAAAACAACAACAAAACAACCTATAAACCCAAATACCTCCTTTAACATCTCAACACTGTGATCTTGTTAGCGTGTCCATCTTCATTTTGAGATACAACTCACCTTGCCGTTTGCAATACATAGATCTTCTTTTGCTATTATCTGTGAACTAAAATAAAATGAGAGAGTAAACCAGGAAACAGAAAATTGTCTTGCAGAGTTGTTTGTGTTTTAAACGCATTAAGATGATTCTTACTTTTCAATCACATCTGCAATGAACTGGCTTGCTGCTTGAGCTTCTTCACCAGGTGGTCCAGAGCGAAACCTCGTTGAACAGAGGGATGGCAGTTCTACATTTGGAACTAGGTAGCAAGAATCATTAGTCATAAACTAAAGAAAGCAGGCAATGGGGTATCAAAAATAGAAATAAGACAATACACACTCTTAATACCATTTTACATACTTCAAATGAAAGGCAAGACCACGAATTTCTCAACCAAGCCTTCCTAACTTCTCCCCTCAAAAAAGTTATGCATGAGTTTGTATTAAAGAACTGGTAGTACTCTGTACTCAGAAACTATATATTCCATGGAGAAGCACATACTCCTAACTACCATTTTCTGTTTGTAATCCTGCTATGAATATCATGACCCCACATAAACTCTTCTTTAAGTGTTAAGCATTCTTAAGTAGATCAAGAAACAACAGCATTTTCATCCCACTGCCTGACTTTACTGGTATGCTATCTGCTTTTCATCAACCATTAAAACCTGATGCTTTAGACTTGAAGCAAGAACTGCATAAACATTTGTGAAAAAAAACCTAAGCATAATCAAGTTCACTGAAAACAACATACTTTGGAGATGCCTTATAACAACGGGATTTAGTCTAAGCTCTCAGTTCCATGGAATTATTTTATTTCAAAAGAAACTCCAAACAGGAGTGAGGATGTACCCCTCGGACTTCTACAGTTCTCCGAGAAATAAACAGGGTTTATTTCACTGTTTTTAAGAGTTAAATTTTTTGCCTACTGGGACTTCAAGACAAAAGTTCATGTGCCTTTGCACAACCTTGCATGCCACAATCTTTTATAGATGAACTACCTTCCCCCTCTTAACATACGTACTTCCCCCTGCTACAGGTTTGTTTTCAGCCTGGACTGGAATCAGCAATAAGAAGGTAGCTTTACATGGAAACCTCACCAGCAGAGCAGGGGGAATTCTGAAATTTCTGAAGTACCACGGCCTATATGTCAATTTGGAAACTGATTTTAAGTAAAACAATTTCACCCAAATTCATTCTTTTAAGAAGTCTTCACAACACACTCAATCTGTCCCATCATTACAGCCTTTTGGCTGAAGCAACACAAGATCTGAGTACGATCCATACTGAAAAGCTTACCAATATATCCCTTATTAGCAGAATCTACAAAAAAAAAAAAAAAAAAAAAAGACAAAAATGAAGAGGTGAATTTTGTACAAAAAGATTTTCCAGCTATTCTATACACAAATGGTCATTTTCTTGCCAGTTATCATTACAAAGAGATTTATAAGAGCCATTTTTAATCAATCCCTGTCTGTATTTTTCCTGTGGGAAAACTCAGTACAGCGACATGCAGCGATTTGTCTCACAGTTCACGGCAGGCTAGCAGTAAAGTTGAGGCTACAAGTCACTAAATAGTCCAGCCAACTAATTACCAATGCACTTATTGATCATATTCAGTAACTCTTCAATTACGTAGCTTTATCTAGAAATAACAAAGACTTTATTTTTGTATATATCTTTCCCCATACACAATACACACCACAAAAATACATGTTCTCAGGCTCTACAGGTAGGATTAGACAATTAAATTATATAGTAACTTTCACATCTGAAAGTAACTCAGGTGAAAGACTGTAATTGTGTCTGACTGGCATATTATTGTAACTCTGCAGGAGATTCAGTCTAAACACGAATGCACAAGTTCAGCTAACTGCTAAATTAAAATAAAAACCAACCATACCGCTTTAACTCCACAAATCACCGTAGTATTTCCTAACTTCACCAGGGCAGAACCATCTGCAGTTGTAATTGAACCTGAAGAGAGAAAGTGCCGTTCAATAAAATCTATTTTCCATTCAAAGGGCCTTAATTAACATCCACCTTCACAAAGTGTTTACTTGCCATCATTTTATACTAAACACAGGCTAAGCAAAGTCCTGATGAATCCAGGGTGGAACAGAATCTCTGTATTAAACAGTCAATCACACAGAATCACACAAAATGGTTGAGGCTGGAAGGGACCGCTAGAGATCATCTGGTCCAACTCCCCTGCTCAAGCAGGGCCACCTAGAGCTGGTTGCCCAGGACCATGTCCAGATGGCTTTTGAGTATCTCCAAGTAGGGAGACTCCACAACTTCTCTGGGCAACCTGTGCCAGTGCTCGGTCACCCTCACAGTAAAAAAGTGTTTCCTCATGTTCACAGGCAATATCCTGTGTTTCAGTTTGTGCCCATTGCCTTGTGTCCTGTCACTGGGCACCACCAAATAGAGCCTGGCTCCGTCTTCTTTACACCTTCCCTTGAGGTATTTATATACACTGATAAGATCCCCGCTCAGCCTTCTCTTCTCCAGGCTGAACAGTCCCAGCTCTCTCAGCCTTTCCTCACAGGAGAGATGCTCCAGTCCCTGCATCATCTTCATGGCCCTTTGTTGGACTCTCTCCAGTATGTCCATGTCTCTCTTGTACTGGGGAACCCAGAACTGGACACAGTACTCCAGGGTTGAATAAAGGGGAAGGATCACCTCCCTCGACCTGTTGGCAATACTTTGCCTAATTCAGCCCAGGATAACATTGGCCGCCTTTGCAGCAAGGGCACATTGCTGGCTCATGTTCAACCTTGTGTCCACCAGGACTCCCTGGTCCTTTTCTGCCAAGCTGCTTTCCAGCTGGGTGGCCCCCAGCATATATTGGTGCTTGGGGTTGTTCCTCCCCAGGTGCAGGACTTTGTGCTTCTCCTTGCTGAACTTCATGAGGTTCCTGTCAGCCCGTTTCTCCAGCCTGTCCATGTCTCCCTGGATGGCAGCATGACCCTCTGGCATATCAGCCACTCCGCCCAGTTTGGTGTCATCTGCAAACTTGGTGAGGGTACACTTTGCCCCATCATCCAGATCATTAATGAAGACGGTGAACAGGATTGGACCCAGTATTGATCCCTGGCGTACTTTTTTAAGCCAGAAACCGTTACTGTAAGCCCACCTTCTGGCTGACTTACAGCAAGACCTAATGCAAGGCAGTGTTGTACAATGGAAAAGACCTGCAGTGTCAAGTTTGAGCAATAATCAGTAACTATTTCATGCTGGTACGCTAACCTGTATTTTACTTTTAGAAATTACAAGGTGTAAGAAAGGCAGGTAAGGTGCTGCTGCTCACTGCATAAGAGGTATCTTGCCTCTGCTGGAGACAGTTGCTTATCAAGCTTAGAACAAAGCACAAGCCAGGGGTCACTGCCTCTTCCAAGATGCTAGGGCATCAATTTTGCGCTGGTCAGTGTATGCTTAGACACTGCCTTCAGCATCTATAACATATGCTGCTGATCTTAGAAAGAGACAAGCTTCCATGACCACCTAAATTGTGCTGTACATACCATCCCTGGAGCAGAACTGAATAATTACACTGTGCACACCAGCCCAGGAGCAGGACTGAATAACAATGCTCAAATATATTACCGTACCATGCATTCTCTTTAATGCTTGTTGAAACTATAAATAAAAATCCTTCCTCTTTCTTGTTTCAAAATGCAAGAACCAAGAAAACTGATTAGCAAGTCATTAAGGTCACTACTATAATATGAGATTATTAATATCTCCCCCATTATTATTATTCCAAATAAGCACTTGCCTATGTTGACAGTGGTTGCCCGGAATTCACCTAACTCCCTTCCATCGGGTCGACAGTTCTCTTTCTAAACAAAAAATTACAAAGTTCAAATTAGAAAACATATTTTATTAAATAACACACCAATATTTATGCTATAGAAGTTCATATAAAATAGTATTCTCTCCCTTTTAGCAGAAATATGCAGCTACAAAAATGCTAGGGAAAACTCGATCACATTCTAGACAGTTTTTCATCAACTGATATGTAGTTTGTGGTTGTAGGCCTGCAAAAAACCTATTTTTTTTTTAACTTATTATAATTTATTTAGTAAATAAATATAACACTAGATTGATTGTCTCAAGAGTAAGTACTATGGGCTAGATTCAGAATATCATCCAAGAATGAATACTCACTGATACCTTAAAATGAGAGTTTGTACCTGTCTGCATTGTTTAGATTTTGCAGGCAATTCCTCTCCCCCACCCCCACCTAGTGGAGCTCTTAAAATTAATGCTAGAGTAAACTAAAGGAAAAAAAACAAAACACCACAAAACAGCCCCCCAAAAAAACCCCAATGTTCTAATACTGTCAGTCAGAAGCTGTACAATACCTGAGCCTTAAGTTAGAAATTGCACCAATTCACCATCAAGTTAGATCTGAATTATTATTCATCACAATTTCAAGCTTCTCAAAAGCAAAGAATTTTGGTTCAATTATGAGAACCAAAACTGACTGCAATAATACTGGACCCATTTTTAAGTCGATACTACCTTAGTAATGGATAGACAAATTTAATATACCAAAAAGTCAGTGGTCTTCCTTCACAGTTACGGTGAGCATGGTTAGCGGCGATATTCTCTATTATTTATTTTTAGTAGCATCTAAAAGCCTGGTCTGACATAATTTTGTACTAGACACAAACCTGCATCACCATCTTGGTCAAATTTAACTCGCATTCCTTTCAAGGCCAACAGAAGCACTTACTCATCAAGTTGAACAGGGACACAACCTGCTGCAGCATCAATGCCACAGACAGATGGAAAAACATGTTCTGAAGAGCATGACCATTTTTCCCCGGCTCAGTGAATATTTTGTTTTTCTCTTATAGTTTCAGGTTTCCATATAGACAAATTAGAAAAGCAGAAGCAAGAAAAAATTGATTACAAGCAATTTATAGATGCCTATCATGTTTTACTCACCAAAAATCTTCTGTAATATTCCATTGGTTCCACCGTTCTAAAACAAATAGAAAGAGAAGTTCATATGCAAGCTCCCAAGTAGGTAAGAGATAGCAAAAAAGATAAGGAAACACAAACCTACAACAACAAATAATTTGAGAATCAAGATGACCAGCAAAGCTGCTTAGCAGTATGGTTACAGATAGATGAAGAAACTCTGAACTGATCTAAAAAAAAAGATGTTTTCCTACATTCACTTCCAAAATGCTTCTTCCTTACAAGGAACCTGCCTGCACATACATCTAACACAAACTACTAGCTTTCACCTCAATAACCTTGACTACTAGTTTTAATTCAAAAGGAGTGTTTATTGAGAAAAGGGTGTAGAATGTTTTTGAAGAAATGCAGAAAGGGTAATTTTATTACAGCGTCTGAAACATTTGTTAGTTCAAGGACTGCATCCAGATGTACAAAATGGTTTAAAACAAGTTTACAGTCTTGAAATGTTAGTTTTTCTTAGAATCTTTAAGAAAATGTAAAATTACAAAATATGTTTCATGCAGTGCTTCAGTTGAGAAACACTGAATGCTTATTATTAATTTTATACTACTAACAATGTTCCTGTATTAGTATTTTAAGCACAGAACATTAAAGTAAAGAATACTCATAAAAGAGTCATTAATATTTGAACAAAGCCTTCTCAGTTTTGTTAAAATAAGCACTTCTGGAAAAAAAAAGGATAACTGGAAAAGGCAAGTTTTCCAAATGCAAACTAACATATAGACGTATCACAACTCATGATGAATTAACCCCTGTTGGTTCCCCACATGTTAGTCCTGTACTACTGCTTTTTAACCCCAACACATGGCCTGTTCTCTTCCAATTCATCTAAGAGCACTTGCTAAGCCTTGTTTCACACGTTTAAGCCATAAACCTGGAAGAAGCAGGGACACTGGAACAGGTTTCCCAGAGAAGTTGTGGATGCCCCATCATTGGAAGTGTTCAAGGTCAGGCTGGATGAGGCTTTGAGCCACCTGACTGAGCAAAAGATGCCCCTGCCCATGGCAGGGGGGTTGGACTAGGTGATCTTTGAAGGTCCCTTCCAACCCAAACCATTCTACGATTCTAAAAGGAGCACGAATTCCCTACTGTTCTAAGCTCCTTGTAACGCTTCACTAAACTCGTTCTGCCTGTATCTCTTCCCTCTGACAGAGAAGGCTGCCCTCCTCCACCTAATGCCCCAGGAACCATAGGACAGGTCAGGGTGGCGGGGCCTCTGGAGAGTGTTGGGTCCAATCCCTCACCCAAACCAGGTCCACACAGAGCAGATATATTGCCCAGCGCCTTGTCCAACTGCACTGACTGTCTCCGAGGATGGAGATACCACAGCCTCCCTGGCTGACCACCCTTCACTATGACCTCCCCCCCCAGTATCTATTCAGAATCAGGTTTCAACCCGTATCCACCCTCTACCTCTTCTGTCTTCTCCACACCCCACACTATTAGGTAGCTCAAGGCCTTACTGAACCCTGTGCTTAGCCATGCCTTTTTAAGGCTGAACAAACCCAGCTCGCTCAGCCCCTCTTCGCACATTTCAGGGCCCCAGCCCCTCAGCACCCTGGCAGCTCCCCGCTGGACCTGCCTTCGCCTGCCCTCATCTTTCCTGTACCGGGATGCCCCAGAGCGGAGCCGGCACCCCAGGTGCCCAGGGCCACGGGCATGAGGCGTCCTGCGCTGGGTGTCCAGCAGGAAGCTCCACAAGGAGCCCCCGACACCCACCCGCGACCCAGCGCCGCCGGGGCGCTCCCGCGGCCGGTAACGCGGGGTTACCTCAGCCAGCGCCGGCGCTGGAACGGGCGGCTGCCGACCCTGCCGTGCAGATCACACGGCAGCGGTAAACAGCACCGTAAAGAAGATGAGCATAGTTAAAGAGAGCAAGCTGGAGCCCTCTCCCCTCCAGGCGCACGCTGCTGGGGACGACACAGGGCTGCAGCAGTAACGAGGTAAAGGCCCCAACAGTCCCCGCGGCGCCGGGGCGGCGCTGCCTCGGCCCTCAGGAGCGGGCAGAGGGGCGCCCGCCACAGGGGAGAAGGAGCGGGTGGGACACCCCAGCACCGCGCAAGCGGGGGACAACGGCCACCAGGCCCGCCACTTACTTGAAAGCCGTCGCCATGGCGGCGCCGCTGCCGTCCCGGATGTGCTGCCGCCTGGTGACCCGGCCGGCCGGAAGCCTTTGCCGGCGGCCTGGCCGCAGCGGCGGCTACAGCGGCAGCAATAGGGGCGGCGGCGCTGGCGGGCCCCTGCCGCCGGGGGGCGCCGGCAGCTTCCGGCGCCACTCGCCGGGCGGAGCGGCTCCTCTTGGCGGCGGGCGGTGAGGCGCTCGCTTCCGCGTCGCTGTCGCTGCGCGATAGGGCGCCGCCCCGCGCCGCCGCCCTCCGCGGGCTATGGCGCTCCCGCTGCCCCTGCCCGAAGCCGCTGCCGTGCTGGCAGCCCTGGCCGCCCTCCTCCTTGTCCTGGTGAGAGCCGCGCCGCGGTCACCGCGGGCCCGTGGGGGGCCTCCAGGGCGGGGGCGGTACGTGGGGCCGCCCTGTCCCCGCCCCCGCTGTGTGGGGCAGGGGCGCTGCCCGGCCCCGGGCCTGCCGAGGGGTTTTGGCGGCCTGTAGCGGGCCCTGGGACCCCGCCGCGCCCGCGGAGGCGGCAGGGCTGGCCGGGGCTGGCCGGCAGCGCGGGTCGCACCTGGCTCCGTTTCTGCAGCAGCTGGCGGGGCTGTGCTTGTGCGTGGTTTTATGTGGGGAATGTGTTTTCGCAAGGCGTGGAGTGAAACGCCTTGCAAACGAGATAAAAATGGAGCGTTTCATCCTTGTAGGACGTCTTGTAAAATAACCTGGTAACGCGCTTTCACGGTGACCGCTTGGGAGTCCTGCATGTTTCTGAGTGACTGAAATACAGTGCGAGTTTGACAAGTTCAACACCTGGAAAGTGAATTCTGCTGCCCATCAACAGTACTGCGTATATGGTGTTCCCAAGTAAAAGTACTCCAAAAACCAAGTTCTACAGATTTATTTTAGCCGTGCATAAAAATGATCAGAGCCTCAGTTTTGCAAGCACGTATGGCTGGCTGGTCACAAGCAGTGCCATTGATTTCAGTGGCTCTGTGCAGGATCAGAGGCAGCACCAGCTTGTGTGGTAGAGATTACTTGGGGAAGGGGCAGTGGGGCTTGGACCACAACTTTGGAGGCATCTACATGCTTCGCAGTTGAAAACAGCAACAAGCCAATTATGCGAACAGTGGTCAGAGTAGGTGAAATGGAGTAATCAAATGGCATGAGAAGGTTTTGGTCCTGTGTGATTTGGTCAGTGGATGAAGTACTGCAGCGTTGACCCAACTCGTTGCTGAAATATAGTTGGTTGCTCCTTGTAGCACATTCAACAGCTAGGTGAACCTTTAATAGAATGCTCAATGATTTTTCTCGTTTCTTTTTCTTTTTCATCACAGATTTGTATGATTGCTCATATAACTGCCAGAAAAATGCCAACCCTTCACCGACACAAAAAAGAGAAATTCTTCGTAAATGCTGAAGGCAGGAAAGAATCTGTACCAAGTATACATGATCCCCCTACAAGGGAACTCTCTGTTGTTGTGCCTTCATACAATGAGGAAGAGCGGTGTAAGATTTTTCTTGTTTTGAGAAAAAGAAGAAAATCTATCTGTTGTTACTCTAATAATGCAGAGGTCAGTTTATGTTAGCAGTAGATTCTGGCAGGCCAGATTATGTATCTGATTTTGGACACAGTTTCCAGAAAACAGTCCAAGTATGTTGAATTTCAAAATTAAGACACTGTGTAACTTGATTTCTGCTGCTAAAAATAGCATGGGGCACTTGTAAGAATCCACTTTATTTTAACGAAGTCCAGCAGAATGGCTGCTCATTGCCCCTGTAAATGCTGTAAGGCAAGAAGTAGAAGAAGGCCTTTAAAATTTATTTGAGAGCTTCCCACTCTGTGAACAACAGCAGCAGCTTCAGACAAGCAGAAAAAAGGATGATCTCATGGGTTTCTGTTTGACTTGGCCATATATAGGAGTACCTGATACTAAAAAGTGAAGGCTTTCGGATGCCATAGAAATAAGCTCTAAAGCTGTACTTGGGGTTGACATGGTAGCACACATTGTCATTCCTTTTCTTGATGAGTGAAAATACTGAGCTGTTTGGGATTCCATTAAGAGAAATGTTGACAAATAAAGTATATCTGGACACAAGGTAGGCCTGGCCCTTTCTCAAGTCCAGTGCATTCCTCAGTCCTGGTTCTCATACACCTGTTTTCAGTAAGCAAGGTCTTAATACGCTTCATGTGATTTTCATTTAGTTGTGTCTCTCTCTTTGGAGATAGAATAATCACCTGAGATATGCTCAGGAATGAACATACACTGCAAAGACAACCATAAGGTTGAATATCTTTTTAACCTGCAGATAAATCAGCTGCAAAAGTAGCGCCTGTTTGTTGGCTGAAGCATTATGGCCAGCAGCCTTAGTAAGAGAAGGCATGTTACTGAATAGTGTTAGGAATTTCTCTTGTTGCCTTCTCTGTCAGCTTGCTTAAATAGATAAAGTCAGTGCTGGTTTGCAGGGTCAGTTATGGAGAATGATTTTTTTTTTTTTTCCCCCTTTAATATTGTGTAGAGAATTACATATTTCAAAATGGAAAGTTGGTTCTTACCTTCAGAAGAAATGTTTTTATCCTGTCTTACATGTGTGATTTTCTTCAGTGTTCTTTTTGCATTCAGAAAGGGCAGGACTTAGAGAGTTGCAGGTGCTAAGCTTGTTTACTGAAGGTAGTGTTGTATGAAAGAGGCGATTTGCTCAGCTTTGCTTTGTGATTGTTTTCAGCTTGCTTGTGCAGGTGCTTTTTGGTACTTTTAGTGCTTTGCCTGTTATAATCTACTAACCTGACCTCCCCCACCTTTTCTCTAGTACCTCTTATGATGGATGAAGCTTTGGATTATCTAGAAAAAAGACAGGTATTTTCATTTTGCATTCAAAATTCATTATTTTTCTACGTACTATGTATAATAAGTCAGTGATCTATTCATTTTGTTATTTTGGTGTACATTAAAACAGTATTGCTTAGCCACTTAGAAGTAACGCTTCTGTCTCTTATCAGTTATTTGTAGATTGAATGCTGGAAGGTATTTTTAAATTAAGTAAAAATTTAATGTACTACTGTATGATGAAAAATCTTTGTATGCATGATATCTCTCCAAGACAGAGATTAAGGATTAAGCATACATTTAGCTTTCTAAACTAAATCCTGGTTTGTTCCAACAAGTTTCTTAAGCATCTGTTCTTCATTAGGATTTGTTCTCTGGGTAAGAAGCCCATTGTGAAGGTTTGTGGGTTTTGTTTTGTTTGGGTTTTCTTAACAGTGATGTTCTGAGCTTTCATCTTTTACAACTAAATTGATTTTTCAGTTCTAGATGGTAGCTGAGGAAAACTATGACAAGCCGATGTAATGGAACACGCATCAAATATGGCAAAATTCTTTAATTATGCCATCTTAACAAATTTACTACATCATATTGGTGTCTGTTGGCAACCATGAATGAGTTAAAAACTGCTAGGGAGAAAAGAATGCTGATGTTTGAAAGACCTACTGCCTACTTAAGAAGTTGGATGAAATGCATTATTTCTGATTTTATTTTCAAGAAACGAGATCCTTCATTCACTTATGAAGTAATAGTGGTTGATGATGGTAGTAAAGATCAAACTACAAAGGTAAGAAAAAGAAATGTCTTACTAAGTAATCGGAGGTATGGATTTTTGTACTGCATTTGTGGAATATAACAATGTTTTGCATTTATATTTTGGTACTTGAAGTAGTTGACAATTAAAATTCATGTTTCTGAATACTTTTTGTCATTGTCCTATGTGCGTTGTGGATSTCACATGCACACATGCATACACATCTAATTCTTTTGCAAATACTAGTATTCTTGATTGGCGGCTTGACAGCCATTTTCCTGCAGCTGAGATTCTAAAAATTCTAATCTTAACTTCAAGAAATTTCTTATGAAATATTCTACATGTGCGTAGTGATGTGAATATGAACTTGAGGAAGCTAAAAAGCCTTTTAAATCAGCTGATTTATACTGTGATTGACAGAACAGCTGACATGTTGTATAGCTCTTTCTCATATCCTTCATGGCATTGTTCATTTAAAAATCCCTGTGCCAGTGGTAGTATTTTCAAAATAGTTCTGCATTCTTCTGCTTTGACTTTGATGTATGCCACTGGAAAGGAAGGCTGACCAACTTAAGGGGTTTTTTTACTACTGCTTGGAAGRTGTTTTGAGATAGCTACTAAAATGAATGCTGCTTTTTCATTTACTTCCCTTAAGCTTGTCCATTAAGGATTGCTCATATATTTTTTTTTTTTTTGACTGCTTTGCATTCCTTGTAGCATCATTTCTAACTGAGCACACTATGGCCATGGGCCTCTGGACTTACAAAGACTTGAGACAACCTTTAGAAAAAATTAGAGGGGAAAACTCATGCTTTCTCTTCCCCACAACATGGAACAAAATGTGCACATCCCTGCAGTGTGAATGGGATTTTAAATCACTGTGAATTTTTGTTGAAAACTACAGATAGCAGCAAGACAAGGGAGAAATAGGTAGCAGTAGAAGAAAATTATTTTTCTTTGATTAACTATTGGTGTTGGTATAAAAGGTCCGTAATAATATGATATAAGTTACATTAGTATTGAGTTTTCTGAACTTGGGTGAATGGGGTTTAGAATTGCTTGGGGAAATATCCTGGTTTTCTTGAACATGACTAGCTTCTCCAGTCTTCTTGTGTTGACTGTGAACTGGTTTTTATTTTCCCAAACAGACTCCAGCAAACACTGGCAATGTATTTGTGCTGACTGAAGTGGTTATAGCTCTGTGCTATTAAATTTTTTTTAAAAAAGGGTGAGCAAGTGTAAACTTCTGCCTTGATTCCTGTTTTTGTTTTATGCTGGTTTTTTGTGTGTCTATCAGGTTGCAATGAAGTACTGCAAGAAATATGGAAGCGACAAAGTGCGAGTGCTTTCTTTGGTAAAAAATCGAGGGAAAGGAGGAGCAGTCAGGATGGTAATTGATACTTCATCTCCTTCTCTGTCTGAACTACCTGTGCCCAAATATGCAGAAGATAGAGCTGTGTTGATTGACATTTTGAATTCAATACATTAACAAAATGATTATCAGAAAACTGAGTACAGGTTCTATAAATTAAAGCAAAAACTCTTTTCAAAATGAGCTTATTTTAGATCTTGGAAACAGTATTTTCTTGCCAGGAAGGTCAATAACAAAGAACTTTTTTATATGATAATTCAAAAGAAAAAAAAGTTAGACTTGAATTTCATGTTCCTGTTACTTCCACTTAGAAATAGGCTTGCGTTTTAAAAAAAAAAGCAACCAACCAAAAAAAAAAACAAACTTTACAGATTAAAGTTTTTGTAGAGAAAGTACAGCTAAATTTGCAAACATTGCTTTCCAGGTCATAGTTGTGGTTTTAAAAACGGCTAATGAACAAACACTCTCATCCAGCAAAGTTTGTGTTTACTGAAGCCCACTGCTATCACCTGCACTCGATGGTAGAACCAGCACAATTTATGCTTTCACATACTAATTTTCACATAGATATTATCATAAAATTATCATGTTCTAAAAATAAAATAGCTGTTACACATTTAGAATGAACATTTTTTCCTAAGATGAATGACACCTTACTTTTATGAAAAAGGGTGGTATCATTTATGGGTTATCAGTGACTGTCTTTATCTGTATTTTAAGCTCTATCTTTAATGTCAACTTAATTTTTTTTAAGAAACATGAGTAACTGTAGCAAATGGAGAGAACATTAAATTAGAATGTATGGAGCTTTTGTAAGGGATATAATTTTGAACTTATTCCAAGAGAAGGAGAATTATTCTCTCTGTGATATATTTTTGCACTGCAGAGTGTAGAGTGGATGTATATACTACTACTTCCTTGACAGGTTTTTCCAAAGTCACACATGCTTGGTTACGRCAGTACTTTTTGCAAACCCACTGCTGTTTTCCTGTCCGAACCCCTTCAAAAATTGTCAAAGATGTCTGACCAAGAATATGGCAAATCAAGCTGTGAGACCTGCGCATCACAAATGTTTTGCAGTGATATGGTGACTTAAGACTTATTTCTCAAAACTAATTTAAGATTATCTCTTGAATTATCTTGAAACAATGCTGCATCCTCCTTTCCATAGCTCAAATGACAAAGAAAAGCTATCCAGTGCAGTGGCAGCTGCTAATCACTGCTTCTTTGTGCTCCCCTGTATAGCTGACTGTAGCAACTTGTTGTGTCTCCGGATTTTGGTTTGTAAGGCTTTTAGTTTGCAAGCTTCTCTGGTGAGGGACTGTTAACCTTTTGTGTTCATGCATTGTCTGTCACTGTGGGACACTACTCAGTGTGTGAAGTCTCTAGATGTTATTACAATATGAATTGATAAATTGTTGTTAGTAGCAGAATATTGACTCATTTGTTGTGTTGAATCTTTGAAATACCACTGTTCTAGTTACTACATTAGGTTTTTGGAGTGTCTTGCAGCTAGCTTAAGACAAATTCTGATTTCAAAGGTGTTGATTTCTATTGACTATTTTGATTGCAGGGTGTCTTTAGTTCTCGGGGGAAAAGAATTCTTATGGCTGATGCAGATGGAGCTACAAAATTTGCAGATATTGAAAAAGTAGAAGAAGGTCTAAAAAATCTTCAGCCATGGCCTGTGAGTATAAATTCTCATGGTTTTAGTTTAATACACATGCATACAGATTGATTTTTATAATTCTCTTCAACTTGAGTTTTTTGAGATCTGGTTGAAGACCTAGGTGTAAGTCTGAAGGCCTAGGTGTGAGCTTAGAAGCTGCAAGAATGGGCTGTCAGAAGGTAGCTTCCACAGAGTTCTTACCTCCTTTGCATTCACTGTGCCTGTTTCAATGCAGTACGTAATGTTCTTCCTTTGAAGTTGTTCTACTCTCTGTAAATACCATGTGTTGCCTACTCAGTTAAAAACCAATTTTTTCTTTGTTAACTGTTTTGTATTTTCTTTTTATCTGATGTCATCCTATATACCTTTAAGGATGCATCTTAATTTCACCCTATCTTATAGAGGTTCTGTTTTCTCAGAGTTGTTAGTTTAATGATAGTATTTGGAAGAACTTTTATTGTAAATAAAAATTCAAAAACCTGTGGAACAAGAGCTCCTCCCTGCATAGTCATTCTCTTGGGTGCTTGACTTGAAAGAACTGAGGTTTATTTTCTGCTTAAATGCAGATGAGTGAGGTACTTGTAGCTAGTTTCCCGAAGTGCCAGAAGCGACGTGCAGCCTTCCAGCGGGAGCTGCGAGGGATGCGCCTGTGCGAGTGCAGGACCACAAGCACGGGAGCCGCCGGGCGGCGGTGTTTCCCTGATGCTCTCCGCTACCAAGGCGGCAGCAGCTGCTGGTTCTCCAGCATCAGTCGCGCACTCTCAAGTATAGTAGATTTGAGAGATTTCGTGTGAGAAGTAGTAGCGTGGGCATAATTTTAAGCCTTTCGTTTTGATCACGTCTTTTGATTTAATTTGAGATTATATTTTTGGCTGATACCATGGCATTTTATTTGTTTGAAGGTACGTCAGTGCAACAAGTACTTCACTCTGTTATCCCTTCCACAGTGCAATATTTAGGGGAAACATACATTATAACATTAAGTGCCTAGGAATGCTGAATGCTTATCTGTGCTGTTTAACACATTTACTGTATGCATACCGCAGAGGAACAATGTAAGCTAAACCAGACCTGAATAAGTTGCAGCAATTTGTATGCACCATATGCAAAATGTCATAAACTTTAGATGATCTGTTAATTGTAGAAAAGACTGATTTTAGCCTCAGAATCTAGCAGTAGAAAAAGTGAGCTACAGGAAGCAGAATAGTATACTGCTTTGAAGTTTTTTATTATACAGTTCTCAGCACAAGATTCCACTGATTCAGAAAGTGTTGGTTTAAGTAATAACTCTTTAATTTGTATTCCTGTGCAGAACCAGATGGCTATTTCCTGTGGTTCTAGAGCTCATTTGGAGAAGGACTCAATAGCAAAGGTTTGTTTCCGTTTCCTGCTGTGTACTAATACTCAAATAATTCCATTATTTGATTCCACTTTATGGATTTTACAATTAAACAATCGATATTTGTAAAAGAATGGAAGCTAAAAGAAGGAAAGGCTAAAAGCTAGGAAAGGCTTGTCATRAGTGTAACGTTGCTCCATCATATGCAAAGGATGTGTTCTAGATTTCAGGCACTCTGAACTGGTGTCAGTTAGTGTTCCAATTTATGGATTTAATTTTCCTAGTTGAGAACATCTTACAAGCAGAGCTTCAATCCCTGACAGAATTGGTAGGTAGTAGTCAGTACTGGGGCTGGAGTGGAAGGCAGACGATGAGTTCATTTTTATTGATTCTCCTCCTGTGCAAGAGCTTGATCTGCAGATCTTGAAACCTGTTTAAAATGAGTTAGGGATAATTAGCAGCAAACTGTTTGAAGAGTATCTCAATTCGTGGGAAAGTACCGTAATTTTTCTGTATTACAGTAAAATTTTTGAGTTTTGAACACACAGACAGTACTGTTCTGCRTGTGGCTCTTGTGGAATAAACAGTGATGCATAGGCGCACAATCTTATCTTGCATCTGGTTTTCTGATGTCTTGGCAGACAGTAGTTGACAAAGCACAGGCATGGAACTTGTATTGCAACAGACGCATTGCTGGACTAATTTTTTCAGCATCATTGACGTGCTCATCATGTTGAATGTTCTCAAGAGTAAGCTTTGTTTATACTGATGTTTAATACTTGAAATGATTCTAAAATATATACACAACTACTAAAATAGTTACAAAACTTCAAAAGAAGTTACACTGTTAGTGTTTAGCCCCTGGTAGATCTTTAATTTTTTCTTCTGGTTTATCAGGTACTACTATTGGAGTGAATTACTGGAAAGACTTCTTGTAAATACTGCTGCATGTATGTTAGCATCCTCACAAAAAAGCCCAAATCCAAAACCTTCATCATTATCAGAAATTAGGATAAATCTTTGACATGGTACTTGCACGCTTGTAGTACAGAATATACCATTTGCAGTTATTTGTTATCTGTGCAGCCAGTGTATCCTGGAAATGTTGCTGCTTCGTGGAGACCATGTAGCTGATAAATTTGAGCCCAGAAAAAATGCTTCATTGTGTGGTCAGGTACTGAATATAGATAAACTTTCTTCAGTGCATTCATATTTCTTTTCAGCTTTGAAGGTCTTRCTACATGAAGGAGAAGAATTGGAACAGGACTTTATCTTTTAATGCAAGAGTACAGTTCTTAGGATGTGTCCATCCTTTGCTTCCTGTTTGTCCCCATATTTCTGACTTTTTGATGAAGGAATCACCAGCTGGTTAGGTACTGCTCTGGTTGAAATACGTAGCCCATTTTGTCACCCAGCTGTCCCTAGACTGGAAGGGAGAGACTGCCCTTACCATGTTGGAAAGAGACTGTTGTGTAGTGCAATAGGTATAAAAAAAATTGCAGAACAATCTTTGAGAAGTTGGGATTTCTCTCTGGGCTTAGTGGCATCTAAAACAGTAGAATGAAGCTGTGAGAAGCAGCCATATAGGATTTATTATTAGGACCAGAATTTCACCCTTAAATTCAGTCTCAAGACATCAAGAATTCTGTTCTGCCTCCAGACTTGTTAATGTACTTTAATGAATCCCTAGTATGACATGCATAAATAGTCCTGGGAGTGATGAACATAACCTAGGAACTCTTCTTTGTGAAGTAAGTGCACAGTTTCACTGGCTGACAGTCATGCAGCCTCTTAGAGCTTCCCTTTTGGGACTAGTAGCCTTGTGTTCTTGGTCACACAGTGGTTCACCTTCACCAAAAGAGCCAAAGAATCCACACCAGATCCACCATTAACCTAGGGCTAGAGCGCTTTTCTGAGAGGCACAAGCTATGAATCTGAATTTCCTTAAGCCAAAGGCTATTGCATAATAAGCTGAGCATCTTCTCATTTTTCAAGTGAGGTTTGAAATTATTAGCTTTAAAGGCATCTCTTATCACCCAGAGATGCTTACCAGTTAAATTGTTGGCTCCTAAAGATTTTGCATGGTATTTGGCTTGCAGTCTTAGATACAATCACCTAAATTGAGCTTAAGACTAGCAGTGAGTTCAGAAGTCATTTGTGAATCAGAGTTCTAGTTGTTCAGGAGCTGTCTTGAATAAAAGACTCGGAGGGACTTCTGCAAACCCAGAGTCCAGCCTCTGGATTCCATGGACAAACTTACCTGTATGATTATTATGTCAAGAACAAAAGTGTAACCAAAGAGTAGGCTGGGAGAACATTTACCAGGAACATAAAATACTTTTGTGAAAGCAAAGGAACAAGATGTGACTGTGTAACATTGCTGGAAATATAAAATGAAATATTATCTTGCACAGCAGCTGTTACTGTAGTCCTGTTTTTACTTGGTCCATCATATACTGCAAAAAAGCACATTCTCTAATTGCATTCCCTTAACATGGTGTTACCATGTGTGTGCAAGCTCTGGAGATCATGCAGTCTTGAATGAAAGAAGTGGGTGGCAAACAACAAGACATGCTCCCATTTGGGTTTTTTAATAATATAAAACTTTTTTTTTTTTTTTTTCTTCTTTTTGTGTCAGAGTAGCAGCTGGAGCCTGTTGAGTTTTTAGTGTGTAGTCTTAAGAATAGCAGTCTTTATGCAGTCCTGCTGGTTTATTCTCCATTTTTTGTCCTGGTAACTTTTGAATTTGTTGGACCTGTTCAACCAATTTTTACGAAGACAAGAGGACTAGGCAGAGGGAAAAAATAGGTTGTAAGTGTCCAGTGCAATAGAGCATGTAGCATGCCATCCCCTTCCTCCTTCACTCTTCTTTTCCTGGGGGAATTCCCAGGGAACCATGCAGAAGATACTATGGCTGTCCCACTCATTAATTGAAATCCAGGTGCAGGTTCCTGCTCCACTTAATAAGGCATTATCCAGAATGAAAAGCTGCTCTGAATTAGGGAAAGCAGAAAAAAGAACTTGGACTTCCCGTATCCTAGGCCAGCGTCCTAACCATGCACTTGACTGGCAAGTCTTTCCTTTTCAGCTGTAATTTTGTTTCACTGTAACAATTGAAAAGTTCTGGTTCTATTCCAGTGCAAACCAAAAACAATTTACAAACTTTGAAAGCTATCACGAAACAGGATTATTGTCCTGTAAGCCAGCTCTGTTCAAACACTTCACTCATCACTTAAATGAAACCATCTTAACTTTTTGCCTTTTGTCCACAGCGCTCTTACTTTCGAACTCTTCTTATGTATGGATTCCACTTCCTTGTATGGTTTCTCTGTGTCAAAGAGATCAGGGACACGCAGTGCGGATTTAAACTTTTAACCAGAGAAGCTGCCTTGCGGACCTTCTCAGCTCTTCATATAGAACGCTGGTAAATTCTTTCTTTTTTTTTTTTGTTGTTTTTTTTCTAATTGAACATGGTTTTGAAAAAGTAATTTCAGTATTGCAGCTACTATGAGGCATGTGATGTCTGTGTATAAATCCTAGCCACTCAGTTTAACCAATTATAGTACTACTTGCTTGGCAATTTAGATTTCTTGTTATGCTAAAATATCCTCGTATTTGCTAGGAATTCTATTTTATTATTAAGATATACTTTAGGAAATAGTTGAGTGTTTAATTTTATTCTTTCTACTCGTGATGATAGGCAGAAGGGGAACAGATGGCTTACTAAGTTTTAATTTTAAGAGAGCATCCAACATAAATTGCAAGAAGGATTTTAAGACTACGTTGCTGAGATTTTGAGTGGCAACAATTGACTCCTTGCAAGTCCATTTTACTTTGGCATGTGGTATAGGAGTTGTGTGATACTGAGAAGTAGGACATTCTGGGTTTGCCTTGTCAGAGCAACTGGTAATTGATTAGGGCAGCAAACAAAAAGAAAATCCCAAGAACTCTTCTCTCTTCACCTCTAAAAGAAATCCCAAACAAACAATTTTTGATTGTGTTGTAATCCACTCCCTATTTCTGAGAGTCCTCTCTCCTTTTGCAGTTATGAGCCATGCAAGCAGAGTAAGAAATGGAGAGAAGCTCTTATTATGATATGGAAAGYTAAGAGTTATTAATCCTATTGAAAAATTTTATCAGTCTATTTTTATGCATTACAACCTCACAATTCAGTGCTGCTTAACTGAAACATTTTACCTAAAATCCGTATCTGATGTTTGTAATTGCTGAAGGCTCAAAGTGAAAGGAAATGCCTACTCTCAGCTTATTTTCTTGCTAGAATATTTCATGAGAGAACTACTGATAGATCTCATTGATGTAAGACAGTAGAAAATGATGCATAGTCTTTGAATTACTTTAGAGCTCTCTTTCATTATAATTTAGCTAGAACAGTTCCCTTATGAGAGTGATACAGTCATGTCTACTTGTTATGTTATGGGACTGAAACACTTTTTCTGCACAAATACCATAATTTCTGTAAATTTCCTACACCACAATTATTGCTGAAAAGGATGGTGACAGTCCCCAGGCTTAATTAAGTGTAATCAAATCTTTTCAAACTATTGTCTTCATCCAAAAAAATCTCTCACGGGCTACTGCTTGCTGACAGGGAACAGAATTACTGAACAATGTTCTCATACGAAAATGTGTGTAATCCCACAGTCCTAGTCAATTCCAATACATCTAGTTTTAGGTTGAGTTTTGGCAGTGATAGTTGAGCTATATTGCTCCTCCAGAATGGGGTTGCAAAGGTAGTGTTTGGGTGCACAAATCTGATGTAGAATGTGGAGCTTCTGTTCAATTGAATCTGGAATTGTGAGCTGTCGGCGTTCGCAAAATCACTTTTCTAGCTGAGTGGTTTTCTTATTGCCCTGAACAAAACTATAGCTGAACCAGAAACATGATTTCTGCTGCTATCTCCAAAATGAAACTTGATCTATAAAGTTCTGTAAATTTCATATACAGGAATTTTCTAAATACATGGTTAAACATGTATGTGTAGCCCAGAAGTGCACATCTCAAAATTATCCTATTTAACTTCACTCTCTAAATGAAGGGCTTCAAGAAGACATACTGAAAGAAAAGAATGAGGATAATCAGTTTAATCTGTAAAAATTCAATCGTCAATCTTACTCTGTTGTAAACRGAAGATTTTGAATATAATTGTACTTATTGGGCGGACATATTATGTAAAGTGTTCAGTTTTTTATTAAAAAAAATCTTAACAAGCTTTCTSCTGCTACTCAGATTCTCTAGCAACAAAGGAACGAAAGAGTAAAAATAATTGTGCTGTACATTGACATCTGTACCACATTATCTAGGAACAGAAGCAGTGAAAAAGGGATATTGCTAACTTATTTTATAGTAATTACATTGCTAGTGTGGAACACACCGGATCTTCAAGTCTTGGTGTGTTAATTTGTTGTGCTTATATGCACTGCTATAAAATTAGCCTTCTGTTCTTGCTCTTTTATTTACAGTAATCCATAAACTAATCCCCTAAGTGTTTTCCTATTTGTGTGAAATTTACTGGTTAGTGATTGAGAATGTTTGTTTTGTTAGTCAAGAAAAGAATAACTCAAATTCTTCCAATACACAGCTCTTCAGATACTTCCAAGTCACAAATTTGCCTAAAACAACAATAGAGTTTTTTTATTTGGTTTAATTTTCTGCCAAAACAGGCAATATATTGTCTGCTTTTATGCTCATCTGTCCTTCAGGCGGTCCCTGTACTTCCCTGCCTTTATTTTCGTACTTACTGGCTAATTTCAACGAAATCTGACAGAAGAGTAGAGATCTCAAGTTGGAAAGCTTTGACAAGTTTTGTGGCAACTGAAACCTTAGTAGAGGAGAGAAACTCAGATTATTGCCTCTGCTGAAGAAAAAACTACAGTATGGACTCAAAAGTTTCTTGTCATCAGCTTCATAGATAGCTGTTCAGCATGTGCAACTGGAAGCTAACGTTTCAGTGCACAAAACAGAGTACTGTCCCTTTCCCAGTTAATATTCATAAGATCTGGAAAGAAAACTGGCAGATGAGGAGGTATAAGCATGTGGGGAAAGTGGGTATATTAAAGGAAATGGTAATCGTAACTGAAATGTCTGTGGTGTACAGACAGTTGGGATAATTGCARTAGGAAATGATACAGGGACATCAAACATTCATCCCATAGAACCATACATTGCATTCCTTTGTATGTAGTAATGTAAGAATCTGATATAGCCCAATAATGGAAACTTTGTATTTTAAACAAAACTGGCCCCTGATATCTTTCCATTGCATAGCATGTGTGTAAAAAGGAAAATAAAAACTGGTTAGACATTGTGCCATGGAGGTTTTGTACATGTCATGAGAACGAAGATGTAACAGGAAGAAATAGTAGTCAGTATTATATTTCTGCTGACTTGGAACAACAGTGAGTCCCTAACTGGGTCACAGAACAACTTATTCATACTGAGACCATCAACAGGGGGTTGCAGAGGAACCACTGTCTTGATATTGGACAAAAGGCTCTGAAATCTGCGTTTATTACCACCTCTGCATCACTGCATTGGGGCTATTTGACATCTGAAGAAATTATTTGATTCTTTTTGAATCTTAAAATCCCATTAGTGAAGTGCAGCTCTGTTAGGTATTAAAAGAAGAATTCAGTTCAGTGTGGTCAGTGCTCAGATATTCTGGTAATAATGGAGGAGAGTGCTGGGGAATATTCAACAAACAAGCAGCATTTAATAGGATAAAAGCTGTCTGAGAGCCAGCACCCAAGTCATTGAGTCTGTTGGGGGCTCCCCCGCTGCTGAACTGGAGCATGTGGTGAGCTGTTGAAGAGAATGAACATGATTCAGTTTCTGCAGAAGCCTCATCTGTCCTGTCTGCTCAAGTTTTGTCAGGCTCAGATTTTTTGAGGTACTACAGTGTTAAGTGAATTCTTATGTGAGGACATGATAAATATTTAGACTAAACGTTAATACATAACATATTTACTCATGATGTTAATGATAATATAAAATGACTATAAAATTGGCTGTCTAATAATTCTTGCCCTGAACTGTCAAGCTTACTGTTCGGTTAGGGTATGAAAACACACATACGATGGACAGGATTTTCTTCATCACATCTACAGTGCATCTCCTTGTCATCTCTCCTCCCTTCTTAGACCAATAGAAGGGACAATTTTAGAGTATAATTCATTTCATCCTAATATAGGCCTCCAAAATATGCCAGATGAAATGCCTATTTCCTGCCCTCAACTATAAAGGGACTCTGGACAATTTGTACAGAAGGAGTTACCTCTACTGTAGATGACTGAAGTTCAGCAGGGTAAATTCAACTTATAGCATAGTAATATGTAGGAAAAAACATGCATCAGGTTGCTGGTGCCTTAGCTGCATCAAAAGGATAAACTATTCAGTAAATCCTGAAAGTAGTGAGTTAGAAGAAAAACTACTGAAGCAATTTTGTATCAAAGGCAGCTCAGTTTCTGAACAGTATAGGCAGCGCCAGTTGTTTCTGTAGACAAAAAACCCAGAGAATTCTTCCCTTCAGATAAAGGAATCCAGCAGTGCCTTTGCATACAAGAGAGCACCAGTGCTGAATTAGCACTGGACAGTAGGAGACTGCCCTGAAGCGCTCGATATTGTCAATACTGCTCCAAAAGGCAGAGCAATACATACTCAAGAAATAATACAGGTTTTATTTGTATGTCTCTCAGCAGGCTGATAACATACCTCAGTCAAAGAGCAAGTGTTAGGAGCATGGTCTCTTTCTTGGAAGCTGAACATCTTACACTGTGGTAATAGATATGTCAATGTAAACAACATAGCTATCCTGCTGCCAGGTTGGATAGGCTGAAAGATTTCTAAGTTTCCGTACTTAAATAGCCATCAGAGACACCAAAAATAAATGCATACGGTGTTTTCAGTGTTTCACCAGCACCACCAATAAAATGGAGTCTTGTGTTTCCATATTTACCTTTCATACGAAAAAGGAGAGAGCATCAAGATCTTCCTTTATATGATCTCATGTGCATCTTTGACAGTTTCAATATTAGTTTAATCAAAAGGAAATAACCCAATATCAGCTGCATTAAGAATGAAAAACTAATTGCTTAGACCTTCACTTTTTTCTGCTTTTTTTCTTTCTATTCCAGTGGACATTGAATTAAATATCACCTCTTTAATGTTAAAAATACTAGAAAACAGACCACAGTTTTCTTCTTGCTGTGCTGAATCTGATTTATAGATGCTTATATTTAGGAAATCTTAAAAGCAAACTGAAATATACAAGGAAAAATACTGTTTTATCATTATGGTGATAAGGATCATGTAACACTTTTTAAAGAGAGACTAAGATATTTCCTGGAATATTTTGTTAATCTAACCCTAAAGTTTAGAAAGCATTTGAAAATTAATAGGTACTGGAAACTGTTTTATGTATTTGATACTAAGAAATAATGCTTACATCCTAAACTAGCTTTTTTTTGTGACTGTTCTCATTGACTTTTTTGTTTAACTGTCCTTTGGAGAGCTGGCTGTGTATATATGAATACAAACCAAACGTTCTTGAAGTTTACTTTCTAAATAGCAAARTTTTGACATTATTTTGAAATGAGAGCAACCTTTTGAACAGAGAGCATATGCTTTGCATTTTAGGTTCTGAATCTGATTACACCACTAATCTATTTTTCAGAAATGGATGGAGCACATTTTTTAAATTAAAACTTAAAAGAAAATTAAAAGGGATATTTTAAAAACATAATAGAGACAGTTGGAATTACTCATTTTCAGGCTCCAAAAAAAGCTCTAGTTCTGTATCTACAGTCTTGACCTGAGAAATGTAACTGTTTATGTTAAATTTTAATGCACAGAGGAAAACTGGAAAATTAAATGGTCTCACTGGCAGAATTTTCCTATCCTAAACTTGGTTATTGATTTTTTCTGACTACAAAAAAAATCATAAATTTTCTTCCAGCCAGAAAATGTCTTTCCTTACCTAGGAGAACTAGACATAGCAGTGGTTACTGTCCTACCTGGAACATTGATAAAATGAGGGGAAATTCAAAACGTAGTTCTAGTCCTGGTTTGATTGACATACTTTTGTAAAGTGGCAATTTATAATGATATTATGCAACTCAGATCACTGATTAGATCAAATTATTGCTATTACTTTTGTCTGTAAAAATTGCCCTGTGCACTGAACAAGCCATGCTGTTTCACATCTAAAACTCAAAAGCTCAATATAAAAAATTAATGTTTGTTTCTCCAGTTTGTCACTAATCTCTAAATGCGAGTCTCTATATAAAAATTACAGAAAAATAAGGATTCATATTGCTACGGGGGTTTTTTTCCACTTCTTTGGCATTGTAGACCAACACGAGCAGTGGAATGAATTGGTTTTTTCCTGGTTTTGTGCATGACAAGTAGAATTGTTTATGAACATCAAAAATATTTTGCTGTTATAACTATGTCTGTTTTGTCTTGTAAAAAATCCTGCTCCTGGCAGACATATGTGGACGTTAAAAAGCCCTAGTACAGCTAGAGCAGTACTGGCAGTCTAACCCTCTTGACAACCTATTTCATTCTTAGACCTCTTTGACCATTGAAAGTTTTCTCTGCCCATTAAGAGTTTGCTGGAACAACATATCTTGGGTGTAGAAAAGTCCTAAATTCCAGTTAAAACAGTATAACTGAAGACCTAATTTTGATATTTGAAACACTTAATACTGGACCAGCAAAAAAAAGAGTCCTAGTGCAATTTTAAAATACAAAATAATTTTGCAGGATAGGTATTTTATAAGCTGAAGCATTTTAAGGGTTCAGTTTAAAAGGGTTGAATTCAATTAAACACCTACCAACTTGGTGTTCAACTGAATTTTAGCCAGCATCGTCTTACATTGTAACTTAACCAAAAGTACTCCTTAGCGTAAACACAACCACACGGACAAGTTTTTCTCTTTCTGTATTTTACACTTCATGTTTGTGTTTGTTAACACATAATGGAGCCACTATTAGAAATAGATGGGGAAGTTGTTCACACCATATATTTTTGGGTGTCTAACTTTGGGTACTTAGATTGGAGCCTGAATTCATTCGGGCTGGAGCCAAACTTAGGTATTCTGAGCTGTGTGTGTCCCCCCCCCCCAAGAGGCACCTACTTTCACTCTCTGCAGCAGGATCCAGTGAAGTACATGGTGTGAATAATTCCCTGCTATTTCTAAGAGCGGTTCTGTCACGTGTTAACTAGTCACAAATGGCTTCATGTCAAAACACATGTATTGCACTCGCCAGCTCATCCACTGGTGTTGCTTTGATCTCCTCTAGGGTAGGCTCCAGCTAACATACCCACACTTAAATCCTGACTGTGGAAACTTCTGTATGGTTCTTCTGTACAATCTGGATCTGGTGATCTGCAGTGTGGGTGTAATACTATCAGTGTATTGAATACACTACGATCTATATTCCCCAATTAACTATTCTAGTATGCGTATGAGGTGTACTGAAAGGTGGTGGGAAACAGGGGAAGAAAAAAGGTATGCCAGCAGTATGCTACGGAAGTCATTCTCCTTTCAAGCTTTGAATAGGGGTTTTTTAATTTCAGGATATGTTCACTGTTACACAAATGGCAACCACATGTAACAATATTAGTGTTCAACCTGATTAATTCCTGTGCTTTTAATCTTTTATTTTGAGCACTGTAGTTCACCAAACTATTTAATGTTGTTGTACTGTGATGTATATGCTGACATTCCAGTAATCAGTTGTCCATAGGAATTGTTGCAAATAACTATTAGTTCACTAGGCTAATACTTTATGTAGTAAAATTTTTAGAGCAGCTCACATGGTATAATTCATCAGACAATTATTCTGTGTCTCTCAAGATTTTTAGTCAGTTAAGTAGTAAGTATTACAAAATTAGATTTAGTCTTAATACACATGACTCATAAACATTCAAAGGTGAATACATGGGGGTTTTGGCTTACAAATGTAAAATGTCAGCAAAAAATTAAATAATAGAACTTCAGTAGAAGAGACCATGGCATAATTAATAAAATAATATTCAACCCTCACTTAAAATGGTGAAATGGCAAGGCTGCTTGGAGCAGATTCAGTTCACTGAGGTAAAAAAAAAAACCACATTTATTCCTGTAACTTTTTTTGTGACAATTAAAAGGCCTGTGTCTTAATCAAAATCAGATTTACAAAGTGGTTCTAAATTCTCTATAAACAATAACTGTAGACTCTGTAGATAACCTCTGTTTATGCTGCCTTTGCATGTTTTAATGCTGTCCAGAGTGATATCAATAGCTCTCCTGTAACATACACGTACAGTGTGAGTTCAGGTTGATGCACGTTTGGTAATGATTTCACCAGCAAGTCAGCTACTTCAATGGGAACCTACATGTATGTGTCATACCTAAGTGCACATTTCAAAGTGGACTTCTATTGTTGCATTCATTAATAGTTTTGCAGAAATGCACTGCACTGCTTAAAAGGAGAGGGTGGCTTGAAGTAGAAGGAAATAACATCTGAACTTGGCTAGCAACCTGCTAAAGTATGTCTTTTTGCCTGCTCTTGATCACCTGTCTGTCCCTTCCTACCCTTTCTGTAGTGTTAAATGGGATTACCAATGGCTTGAATTCAAGCAACCCTTGAAGCATGAACGAATAATGTTGTTTTTTTATTGCATACATTTTCTCCAGTGGCAAAAGATCTTTTTTTTTTTTTTTTTTTTTTTTAAAAAAAAATTGTCTTGGACTTAGCAATGAGAATTTAAGGAGATCCTAAACTTCTGAAGTTATTGAGAGAAAATGTGGACTAGTGTTGAATTGTGCTTGACTGCCTCGCAGCCGCATTTTCAAGACCTATGTAAGCTGGTTTGGAACATCTGTTCCATTGACTTCAAACTGGAAACTGTACCAACAGTTTGGCCAAAACGTTTCCAATTCCTTAACATTCAAGGTTTAGTTCCCTGGGAAAAAACCTCTGTGTTTGAATATGTATTGAATCTAGTAGAAATCAGGTGTGGATGGCCATTGACAGTTTTTTCCAATACAGACTAGTATTTTTAAAAAACTTTTTATTTGGGGGAGGGGGGGGCTGTTTAGCTTAAATTCCAATTACTAGAACTCATTTAAGGAACAAGAACACCTCTACTGGCATTTGAAGACTACAAAGAGGGGGGGGGGGGAAAAGACCTAGTAATCAATAAATCTAAGAAATTTAGCCAAAATCACCAGAATCTTCATAATTGTGATTTGCATTCACCCTTGTCAATAGTAGCTACTGGTAGTTTCATATGCTGATTTCTACATGAGCATTACAAGCTGTAGTTGCCAGAACACTTTTCTAATATCAAAAGCCTCAGTGTCTCAGATCCAGAAGGCCCACTTGAGCATGCAGTTGCAAGAATGAAACACAAACAATTATCTGTGCAGAGAACTGAGAGGGTTAAAGCGTATTTTGGACAAACTGGGCAGGGAAGGGCAGCTGACTTAGAGTGGGATCACTTCCCCAATTCATTTTGCTGCACAACCTGCAAATAATTGTGCCAGCAAAAAAGACAGGTTCTCTCAAGAGAGTTTTTGTGTTGCACATTAAATGATCAGCAGGTAAAGTACAACTGTTGTTCAGGTTGTGTTAGGCACAGTAACATAAATCATTTCTCACTTCTGTGCTGCTGCCTGTATTCTTGACTTAGAAAGTACAAGGAGAAACCATCAGATCAGTGTAAAGACACAGCAGGTAGTTGTCCCCTTTGATGAAACTACTAGAGATGTAGATTGACACTGCACGTTTGACTGCTTGGTCTTTAAAAATGTTTAAGTCATGATTGTGGCAGAATGAAAAGTGAGCAGTGGTCTGAACACAGCATGACCTATACCTTCAAAAACAGGATGCAGTGAAGTATTGTTGTCTGTATATTGGCTATGTTCTGAGCCGTTCAGTCAGGGAAATTAATTTCCCTTTCATGTGCATCTGACCTGTAGAGCATTGGTATCAACTTCATAACTGAACACCAACCTCCTTAAATCAGGCTAGGGATTTAATTAACAGTGCCACCATCTTTTTTCTGGAAATAAGTGTGACTGTATTTGCTATTTCCTGTTCTTCTTCAGGGCATTTGATGTGGAACTTCTTTATATAGCTCAGCGCTTGAGAATACCTATAGCAGAAGTTGCTGTCAACTGGACTGAAATTGAAGGTAGGGAAATCGTTTATATTCTTGTAAGATTCCTTACGTGTCAATCCAGAATAAAATATCACAGGGTCTTCCCATATGTTACCCAGTTTTGATAACACACAGCCTTCTTTCTATACAAATTTTGAATTGCATGTCCTTGCCAGCCTTCTGCCATATCATGGTCCAGGAAGAGTAGGTGAAGGAGTAGCAAGGGAGAGAAACTCTTCACTCCCACTGGAGACAAAAGTAGGTAGTTATACTGCTAGGACAAAGCACTACTTTGGCACATCCTCTTGCTGTAACATGTTAATAAAAATGTTGCAATTGTAAAACACTGTGCAGGAAGTCTGACCATCATTGTTTATTGATTCAACTCCATTTCACTGTGTCTTGCCTTCCAAAATTCTCAGCCCACCTATTAAGGCCTCTTCTAGGGCACCCTCTCTTCTTAAGATGTGATGTTCTTTCAGACCTGTAGGAGGTCTGTTACTGGGTTACTGGGAAGTATAGCTCCATACATATTTCTTCATAGCAAAGCCAGCTTAAGAGGTACTGCTTGCTTCTGCTTACTTCCTCCCTCCCATCAAATGCAGTTCCTTCTTTTTTTCCCTTCCCTGTTTTTTTCTTTTTTTAATCTGAACCTCTTCTCCTCAACACAACCCCTGAACAACAGAAAGTATAATGAACTGCAATGGTGATGAAGGGTGCAAGTAGAGAACATCCTAAGCCAACTTTACTAGAGAAGAAATGTTTTGTTTCAATGCAGTTCCACATGGATATTGCACCTAACGCAAATGTTAGCAGAGATGGAAGAGGGCTTGGTTTCATAGTGTGGGTTCCTTACCTTGCCTGAAGATTGGCACGTTCATATTATTGCTGTAAGACAACGTGGTGGTCCTCTTCTCCGAAGTCGCTAAGAAATCATTTGCTTTATTATTGGTGTTCAGGTTCCTATTTACTTGAATAAAGCCTTGTCGCAGAGAAGACTGTGCATCTTGTGACATACATGGAATTACTGTGCTGCTTGCAAACTAGAATCTCCCACCTATGGTATAATGTAATTACTATAAAGCAATAACTTTTGCAATATAAATTTTTATTAATGTTAAGGTCTAGGTTGTGGGGCTGAATGTGCTGAGAATGCAGAGGTTCATGACTACTTAAATGTGTGTCTTGCCAATGCTCATTTCTTCTAACAACATCCTTCTGATTTTTTTCTTCATTAATCACAGGTTCTAAGTTAGTTCCCTTTTGGAGCTGGCTGCAGATGGGCAGGGATCTTCTTTTTATACGACTGCGATATATGACTGGTGCCTGGCAGCTTGAAACAAGAAAATGTAATTAGGTTATTTACATTTCCCAAATATATTATTATACTTAATGGAACATGAGAACAGTTTCAATCAAGTGAAGTGGTGATGAAAGCTGAGGTAATTCTTCATTGCTCCTGTTGTATGTTTCATTTTTGCAGCATGTATGTGTTTTATAAGATTGTCAGCAGGGAATTTGTACAATGTTTTGAAAAGAGAAAGCATTTCCAAAAAGATTTTCTTATCTGGTAATCAGGTTTTTATTTTATTAAATAGTAGCTTTAACATGTCTTATAAATTCAGTCAAATAAATATATCTGCTTTTGTCTCATCATACATTTGGAATTTCCTTATACATATTAAAAAGAGGCACTCTATTCTACATTGTGCAATATTGTGTTGTGAGTGACCACAACCATTTGTTTCTGTAGTATCTGGAAATATATGGCCATATTGCAACTTGGAATTATCAGTCATGGTTCACGCTGATGTATGTTTAGATTCAGTGTTACGGGAAACATGAATGGGTTTTACTGAGTTATAACAGTAATGTTCATAAGGCTGTTCTAAGGCCTTTCAGTAGTCTCTTGACATTCCAAATGTTTTTGTCTGAAGCTGAAATAGTTTGTCTGAGATCAAACTGCAGATCGTCTCCAGACTGTAGAACGTCCAAGAGAAAGCACATTTTGTTTTAAAATGTTGTCTTTTATAAATATGTTTTGTTCATATGTACTAATTAATACTGCATGCTCAAGGCTAGGAGTCCTTAGCATCTACAAATCCGTAGTGAAAAGGGTATGGAAAGCTAATTCAGAGCATACAAAAATGAGACCCAATGTACATTGGGGCCTGTGCATTACCAATGCCAATTTGAAGTTCTCATGCTTCAAATGAGATCAGAGAGGGACCGGAGGGGTCTTGAGTCTTTCTTAGTAAGGTCATACTCTGTTACAGTACACAAGTTTCAATAGTGCTTTCAAAACAGTTGTGGATTGCCAACAAACTAAGCCAATCTTTCTTTCGGAAACGTGTACAAATTTGAGCAGATTTAAAGAATGAACAGTATGTGGTTGTATTTTCACATATGATTTCACTGGTGATTTTTCTTATTCCTTCTGCAATATTGAGTTGAGTTTTGCTCCTGTTAGGGTTACCTCAGTTTTTCTATAAAGTGTTGGAATAAATTTTCAAAAAGTATCTTCAGTTTGATTTCGCAGGCTTTATTGTCTTGCCTAGTCCACATACATCTCTATCACTTCTGCAGAATCAATCACATGAGTCCTCATTGCCATTGCTAGAATAAAATACCAGCTTCTCAGTTTTTGTAAAGTGAATTTCCCTGATCAAACCTGGACAATGATAGCTCTGCCTATAATTAATTAAAGTTGCCAACCAGTTCTCAAAAGCAGATTCCTAAAATTTTCCTTATGTCTTACCTTAAAATAGAGCTTATTTGAAATTTTAACCAAAATAGTTCACCTTTTTCAAATGATGAGGCTTAGGTCATGCATTATTTTCTTCATGATAAGTAAACATCTGGCAACGTCGTCTTTAAAAAAATTCTGCTTTTGAATTGGATGCCAAAGCTTGGAAGGRGGGATGCTAAGTTTACGATTTTTTTCTTTAATTAATTTGTGCATTTTCTACAAAGTTTTTTCAAAACTTGCAGATAAACTCTCCAGTAACTCTCTCCTTATTGAGCAGTCTCCTTTAGCAACTGTGCATATGTCAGTCCAACAAAATACTTGATATCTTCCACCTCAGAGATGCAGAAGTAAGGCTAGATTTACCATCTTTGAGCTTTGTGGTGTTCGATGCTAGAACTTGTTGGCAGGGAATTCTCTTATGCTTTCAGTGGATTTGAGCCATGGATAAAGGTCATGACATGTCTTCATAGTCCAGAGTCTGCTCTCTGGCTCTGAGGTTGATAGACATGGCACTGGTCACATCCGTATGCCTACGTCTCCCTTCTCAGCTGCCTTTCAAAGCAGGCTTGCTACATCTAAACTGTCTGTTGGAGATAGTCCTTGACCTGCACTGACTGCCACACTGTGCCCACAATTATTTTGAGAGCAGGGATAGGCAGCTGTGGGAGACCTGGCACAGTGTAGTTGTGTAGGTGTAGCCTGACATACTCAGTTGCAGTGGGGACAAAAGCTGAACTGGGATGAAAAAACAAAAGGAGTAAACTGGGACAGAAGAAGAATGGGGAGAAACAGAAAAGAGACTTGATCTGTGGCTGAGATTGAAAGCCAGAGAGTGAAATGGAAGATGCAAAGTACTGAGACTGCATGAGGAATGGGGGTGGAACAGCAATGGGCTCGGGAAAGAGACTGGAACTAGGGAGTGGGGAAGGAGACAGATCAGTTAAGGGTGGAAAAAAGGAAATGTTGCTAATGAGCGAAGGGAACCTGAAGGGGCTCACTTAAGCCAAGTCCTCCACAAGAATAGTGTTAGGACAGAAATTGTCTAAAACAAGTTGGGACTGAGGATATAGTGATATTCAGAGTCTGGGCTGGAACCCAGGACCCCCTTTTCAGTGTTTCTCAGTCGTTATTTAACCTCTACAAAATCCTTTGGCAAATCATATCTCATCTTCTTTCTGTGCCGGTCCAAAAAGAGAGTAACTGGCTACCGGTATCAGTTACTCTTCCAGCCCTGGTCACTGAAATCTGCAGTAGATCTACAGGCTCCAGTTCTGAACCTCATGAGGGAGCAATGGAATCTTTCACAAAGATGTGGGAGATTATACAAACCAAGTTTCAATGAAAGCTCACTTCTCAGAGTTAGAAAGCCAGGTATGAAGAACATAGGAAACAAAAGGAGCCTTTCTGACTTGTTCCCACATGGTGTATATGTGCTATGAAAGGAGACACTTGCTTATGCAAGGACTACTTTTCCTAAAAGACATATTTTTAGTGCATGGGACTGATTCAGGAAACAGTGAGTTATATGGCAAAGGCAACTTGATTGATTGGCCTTCTGTTTAGAAAATGCAAGTTTGGATAGGGTATAAATGAGAGAAAGGATTAAAGAGAGGCAATATAGTCCCCTTCATCAGATAAAGTTAAAATAAGACAGACATATGGTTCTTTTCCCTCTTGCCCAAATGGTCACCACATTCAAAGAGGGTGTTAGAGGTACAGATCCAGTTCCTCTATTGTTTAAGCCCACATCCAAGCCCACATCTTAAGAAATGGTGAAAGAATTCCCAAACCCTTCTGCAAATCACTTCAAAGGGATATTTGGACAGTTCAGTGATGCAGATATGGCACTATCCCTATCTTTCAGCAGATCAGTGTTAAAAAAAATTGAGTACTAAGTCTGCCATAGTGTGTTCTGGGGTTGAACCATTATCAGTTGCTTTTCTGAGAACTGTTTTTCTTTGTGTGGAATGATCTCAGGTCTGGAACAGTTACCTGCACTTATTGGACCAACTGCTTGAAGCTTTCTCTGAAGCAGAGGCAGCAAAGGAGACTTTAGCTGAGAAGGATGGTTGGCTTTGCCTTCTGTCACTCATGTAGTGTTCAGAAGTCTTCTCGGTAGCATACTCAACTCCTTGTATTTGCAGATTATGAAATACAAGAGACAGAGGCTGTCACAGGAGACCAGGACTCCACCAGGCACATGCTCTAACAGAAGGTTAGACTCACGCTTGGTTTTAGGTTTTTGCTCACAGTCAGTTATCAGCATTTCTCTAAATGTGTTTTGGGCAGGTACATGTAAACATCACATTCTTGAAGCAAAGATGCACCTGCTTTGTGGATCCCAACAAAGAGCAAATAAAAGTTTAGCAAAAAGTGGCTTTTCACTGTCAAAACTAAAGTGCATAAGAGCCTGTTCCTAGTGAAATTTAGTACACCTGAGAAACTTCAAAAGATTTTAAAGTCCATGGCTATTACACATCTTGAGGTCAGACCACAGCAGAGCAAAGATTTTGAACACTGAAAAATTTCAGTTTGGGGTCAGAGGTCTTAAGTCCACTTGTGTCTTGAGCCCTATATCAATATGTAGGTCAACATTAACTTAATCCAGGTATTTACTGAATGCAGAGAAAAGGAAGCCAATGACAAGTATGCACTGAAAACTATTAAGCAAATATGAAGGATAATCAGATATTTTGAAAAGCAGCTACACAATGGCTATGAATTATTTAAATAAGAGACGACCACATGGCAGAGACCCCAAATTATAGTATTAATTACACAAGCAGCAGTYTCTGACACCAAAACATTTTACACTAACCTAAAAGTTTTGTAGAAATGTCAGAGGCAGTGATGGGAAACACAGCTCATTTAGAATTGCCAGAAATCAGATCCTTTAGAAGTTAAGAACACATCTAATAGAAATCTGTAGGTGTCAGAGACCAGAGATGCCCTGTCTTTGCATGAAATATATATCCTAACAGTCATTCACATCCTGATCTACCCCAAGCTTTTACCTTAAAAGGAAGAGTTAGCTGTTCTTGTTAAATCCATAAGTTTGTAGATACTTACTAGTTACTCAGTTTAGTTTATTTCCAACTTTATTTAATTTATTACCATTATTTTTCTGTGTAGCTGTCTGAACCAATGGGAAGTTTGGAATCATGTATCTTGATTTTCCCATGAAGATCACATCAGGTGACAGAGGTTTTGGACCAGACCCAATATGTGACTTCAGAAGTTAAGCATCAGGTTCCCGGGTGCCTACGTTTAAGGTTATTGAAATCCAGAATCCTGAACGAGGCACCTTTTACCTGCGTGAAATACTACACGTCCCAGGCCAACCTGCTGGCTTTAGTCAGAGTTGTCTAACATCAGCCTGTTCAGCATGCGGGGAGATCTCTGTCTGCTTGTTGCACAGCCCYGAACCCTTTTCTTAGGGTAGGAAGGAGTAGAAGCCTTTCAGAAAACAGGTCTAAACTTTCCCTTAGCAGAGGAGGAGCCTGCTTACTGGTCTACCGATTCAAATCTGTATCTAAGAAATGGGAGCACAAGAGTAGATTCCCACTGGAGGGAGATCAAACCTGTATGTCCCATGGGGTGTTCTCTAACTGCTTTCTATTTAAGCTATTCGACTGTTCACTGATGTGCATAAAGCCCAATAGTGAAACATAACTCCGCCTCATTTATCATGGCACTTACCTGAGGGTGAGGAAGACCTGGGTTCCAGCCCTTCTCTTTGGGATATTTACTGTCTGTTTACTATATATTTACTATACTCACTTAGGGTATCAGGTGACAAGATTTCTTGAGAGCATTACTCTCCTCCGTGTTCCTTCAGGCCCAACATATCTCAACTGTTGCACAGCAATGCCAGAATCAGTGGAAGATTCTCCTAGGTACCGTTTCAGAAGCAGCTGTGCTGGTTTAATTGCACAAAGCTGTAAAGAAGAGCGTTCCTGCTCCCTCTACACCTGTTCTGGGGCTGCTTGGAGTCTCCCTCAAGCCAGTTCGGCTCACTAGAATGGCAGGATGCCATCTTCCACTTGTTTGGGGTTTTTTCCTTTCTTTTCTTCTGAGATAGTTTTCTGCCATTTCAGTGATTTAAAATGACTCACTGAGTGGTCCAGCAGGCACAGGGCGCAGCAGCAAAAGGAGGACTTCCCCTTTTGACAGCTGTGAACTCATCACAAGTGTAAAGAATGACATGTCACCTGGAGGCTGGGACACTTTTCTAAGGTAGGAAATGTGAATTTAAATTCCTCCTTTTTTTAATCCTAGACAAGACCTGAGGTCTTGTTGCCCTCTCAAAATGAGACCTTTAATTACTGAGCTCCAGCAAGAACGTCCTGGCTCTGTCCCTTGATGTATTCTGGAGCCCCCACTTGATTTTATGGAGTGCCACAACACRGAATGGGAGGCTCGGGTGGAACATTTCCCGGTCGTTCCTACTAGAAGAAAGTCTGATTGATTCACATTTGATGCAGTCCTACTTAACTACAGAGACTGCGTAGAGAACCACGTTTCTCTGAGTGTAAGTAGACTGCTTCCCTGATCACAAAGGTTGTCATTCAAACTAGTGCTCTGCCTAACTTGTCCTCCCTCTGCATAGACTTGCAGAGATACCAAAGGTCTCCTCATTTGTATTTCAGTGGAATCGTAACCTTTACTATTTCCTCCTACCCTTGCATTTGCTGGGGTGACTCCTGCAGATACAAGTCTTCCAGATTACTCACTGTCCTGCATGGCCCAGCCCTCCAAAAACACATAAAAACAAAGTAATGTCACAGACTTTGAAAAGGAAATAAAAACAAGCAGAGAAAATCTGCGTGGTAATTCTGCAACGTTCTTACCAACATCAATGCCTGCATAGCTAGTGCTTTCATAAATTTCGATTATCAATTAAAAAAAAATTTTGATATCTCTGCATAAAAAACTTACTTTCTGCACCACTTTACTAACACTTCATAAGAGACTTTTTCAATAGGCTACTTAATATCAAAGAGTTCTTTCTGAAAAATGTGCAAAAAAAGAAGTTACTGAAAAAGGTTCAGTAGTTTACACCAGTTTTCTTCATTGTTACCATTTTTTACCACAACCCAAAGCAATAGCAATGCAAAATCCCCTGATACACACTTAGCTTTTATCCTTACAAGCCTTTTTTTTCTCATATTTCAAATATGGATTGGAAAAGATAGTAAAATTTCTCTCTTCTTACTCTTGGACATGTTCTGCTGATGCACAGTATGTTTTCTGTGACAACTGTAGGAGTTAACTCAATATCCCTAACTGGTTTCAGTGACACTGCAGCATTATCACAGAGCAAGGTAACTCTTAAATGAGTAATAACACAGCTTTAATCAGTTTTAATCTATATAAAGTACTCGGAGATCACTACTATGAAGGGTAAGCAGCCAAACATGGAAGACAGCTCCAGTTCATTCTGCAGAACTGTGTTCAGTAATACATCAATTTACAACTCTCAAAGCTTCTGTGCAGACCTTTCCACCACCACCAATGCAGAGGAGTCCAGGTTAGTTTCTCACCATGGAAAATGAAATTGTATTAATATGTATAAGCACAGCAACATCTCCAAGCCATTGAATAGTCCCAGCCAGCATTTAACTTGAATCCTCTGCTAATGTTTAAGGCTCTGGAGACCTATCCATAATTATTTATGTACCTATTGTCCAAGTGTTCCTTGAGTTCACAGTCATAATGCTGACTGCAAACTAAAAATAGTCGAAATAAAGAGACAGGCAAAGACAGAAGGCTGCAATGAAGTTTCTGTATCTCAGTGTTTATTACTTAAAATAACATCTAACCTTATTTATGATCCGTGTATGTTTCTTAGGGATGCAGTGGCATGTCTGTTGTAGCTCAAGGGGCATGAATTAAAGTAGTGTTCCAGCATTGTTGAAGGCTGCACCCTGCCAGCTGAACCGTAAGTTATCTACCTCTTTGGGATAGGGATTCAGAGGTTAAGAATTGGATGCTACTACGTCGTGCCTATTGCGTTAGCCAACAGCACATAAGGGAGTCTCGAGCACACTAGCCCAAGGGGTCATCTAGGCTCAGGGGAGAAGCTACAGACAAACCTTTGTTTCTTACTGGAAAAAGAGATGGTATTTTTATATGACCAAGCTTAAGTAATAGTTGTGAGATCATAGCTGAGAGGGGTGTGCTAGAATATGATTTCATTTAATAGATCCATCAGAAAAGAAAGAGCTAACTAGCCTCCATTTTCCTGGATATATTTTAATCCATTTTTCTTTATACTATTCATCAATCTGTTCAACTGCCCTAACTGCATAATTAGGTATTTCCCTGGTGTAAAAAAAAAAAAAAACCAAACTTTTCCAGTCCTGCTTGTTGGGCGCAGTCTTCCAAGTACCAGTACACTTTTGCAGGTAACAGTGAATCAGTCTGTAAGTTGTCCGTCTATCTGCCAGATTCTTATACTACACACATACACACATACAGCCTTAATATGTGCATGTTAGTGCAAAAGGTAGATCTTCATTTGCTAAAGCAATGTTCTCCATGGCTCCCTTTCTGCAGAAGGAGATGAACTCTTGCTGGATGTGGAATCCACTGGTAATAGCACTCCATACCTGACAAATGTCGGACACCCATTTTAAAACAAAGAAGTTAAACTGTCTAGCCCATTTCAGACCAGCAGCCAGGGCAGCAGTAGCTCTTCAATGCACTGTAAATGCATGACTGCAGTTATTAGAAACAATCTGACTTACTTGAGGCAAACAGCAGCAAGCAAGCTGTAGCAGCACAGGGTGTGGGTCAGCTTGGCGTGTTGGCCAACTGCAAAGTAAGCATTATTACAGCAGTTCACCAGGCCCAGGGGAAGTGCTTCCAGGGGAACTTTTCTTGAGGAAAGCCACACTAGCAGGGAGTACTCCTCTTCAGACTTCCTGCAGCTCCCAGGTATTGCATTAAGGCCTCCTAATTCTCATACCTTTTCTAAGGACTCAGTCCACCATCAGTGAGCAGTATTCAGTCATAAGCTCTCTAACAGGCTGTGGGTGGTTATCCTTTGTTTACATTTACCCTACCACACTTCCCAGCACTCCCATGCAGGCAGCAAATTACAGAAATAACTTTCATACTCACAGTCTCTTTCTACATGTACACTTAGTATTCAAGGAACAGCTGCAGACCAGACAAACATGCTCCCAAAATGGCTTAGCCACAGGTGATCCTTCTTGCCTACATGACCTTAACTCCCTCTTAGGTCCATGCCTTTGCATCAGTCAGGCTCTACCTTCCTTGGGTCTTCGTGTTCGGCTCTCAAGATCACTTTCCTCCTTTGAASTTTCAGCAATTTGTTGTTTTAGCAGAGTGAACTTCAATATCTAGACTGAATCCAAGCCTTCGTCGCTGGCATGTTCTATACAATATTCTTTAAGAATGAGGTGACATTAACTCTGGAATTCCCATCTGTTTTTTGCCATGTTCTAATGTTTCATCTGGGGTTATTCTGAAGCTGTATAAAGATCCCGTTACAAAACAAAGGGAAATATTGAGTGTCAGCTTTTGGACTGGAGATCAGAAGAGCTGTTTGAACCACAGGATGATGAAGAATCGAGTTCTGCAAACAGTTTTGGCAAATTCACTTTGCATGGTCTCTGGAAAGCAGCCTTCCACATGTGGGACAAATCTTTATCTTCCTATCTTTGTAGAGTAGAGAAAGGTTTAGCTCATTATGTCAAGGACAGGCTTCATCCTGTAGCCACATTACAACCTCAGTTGCACAGGCTGTCATAAACTACCCCGCTGCATACTCTCAATCATCTGCTGTCAAACCAGGAACTAGGTCAAAACCACAAGGAATTTCTAACTCTTTTTGGCTGACTAGGCCTGATGCCATTTAAGGGCTCAACAACAGAACTGCTGATAACTTTTGTATCTTGTTGCCAAAAAAGAAAAAACCAAAACCATATCCATGGCCATCTTCCAGTCCTTAAGCCAAGTCATAAGTTTTGGAAATGGTGTCAGCTCAACCGTCAACTGTGTCAGCTCTTTGGTAGTTTTACAAGTCTGGCTAGATTCTGCCTGGTAGAAGGTTTCGTGATAATGAGAGCTTAAGCACAGATGAGGTTAGAACAACCTTTACTGGTTTTTAATCAAACAATAAAATTCTGGTCTCACAAAAATGTTTTCTGATGTTATGTCTAATTTTACTATTCTTGACCATTTATTTTCTCAATAAAATGCTTCGTAAGAACAGGAACAGAAGAAAAATAACCAGTTTTCTGCAGGAGTACTAAATGGGACTACAAAAAGGACCAGTTATTCTCATAAAGGAGACAGCAAGCAATTTCATTGCAGTATTTTCTAGAGAGCTAGAAAAAAATGGTTGACTGCACAAGAATATATTAGATTTAAGCAACTTCTGCGTGCACTATTCATGTTTTCATGCAATGCCTCAACTTCCATGATACCTCTGAAATTCTTAAAACCACACCCATATCTGCATATAGTGCAAGTGATCCCATGGCAAAAAAAATCTGGACCTTTTCAGTTCACTTATCAAATGAATTAACTATTAGGAAAATAATTCATTTACCAAAACGAATAAATACAGCTAGACAACTTACGAGAGCCATTCACCTTTAAGTGGTAAACAAGGAATAAGGAATGCTGTGATTTGTCAGACCCTACAGAAATACTGCAGAGTAGAGATGTTACTCACCATTTTGTCTACATGTGTGATGTTTGTCTTTCACATACTTGCCAGAGACCTTCCTAAGCCTGATGCTAACCAAGGAAGAGCCAACTTCATATCCTGGACATTGCCCTCTCTAGACAATAGGAGAGGATCATGATAAAAGCCCAAATACAAGGTCACTGCTCAGGTACCCTGGAAATTAATTACACCTGGACAATCATTCAAAGGAGGGAGAACGTGGTCGCATCTTACACTGAGAAAACTGAAAGAAGGAGAATCCAGGGCAAGGCCCACTCCATTCCCTGAAACCATGGATGCTGTGCTTCCAATACTGAAAAAGTAGTGAGGGAAGGTTGATCTTGCTGTATGCACCCTTCCCCATCATGAAGGAATTTCAAGAGTGGCTTGAACAGACCTGCATGTTTAAGGGAATCTAATTTTACAGGTAGTGATTTCTCTGGGTTGTAAAATAATGAAGCATTCTTTCTATTCCTGGCTACTTCTGATTTACTCAAGATTATACAGTACATTACTCTAGCCCTAATCTGGAAGATGGGCATGATAATTTATTTACCCTCAAAAAAACCCCTACTGAATTTTCCATTGGTAGGGCAAAAGATTTTAATATGTTAGAATAAAAGCCCCTCACTGTGAATAACAAAACATTGACCTGGGGGGGGGGGGGGTATGAAGTGATTTTGTTGATTTTCCAGGACCTCAACTACCCTGCCTGCAGGCTGCACTAAAAATCCTGGGGTTTTAGCTCCTTTCCTCCTAAGATGTTCTCTATTAATGTAAGCATTATGCATGCAGCTCTGTAGGTGTGCAGTCAACACCAAGCAATTACATTCCCCGCTGTAAAGAAGTTTTATTAAGCACAGTGATTACTTTGGGGAGAATACCATCTTTGCTACTAAGTGCAAATCTAATACATAATATAGTTGCACAAGTTTGAGCAATGTGCAAGAGCTTTTATTTTTCCATCAAGCAAGATGTTTGGGGAAAACATTTGCAGAGTGGTCATTCATAAAGCCACTACTGCGCTCAGTCAGATATTTAAGAATTAGGAAAAGTCAGCCAGCATGTAGACTGCTATTCTCAGCTGTGCCTAGATAATAATTTACAAGGACCCTAAAAGTTTCTTAGGAAACTCACATTCCTAGCTCTGCAAAAGGTTCATTCTTTCCATGTTTCTGCTGCAGACTTGTCAACATTTTGCCCCTAATTTAATCTGCGTTTATATTCACTCACAGTTGAATCCCATACACTCCTTCTAGATAGGACTGTGTCCTGTATAGATTAATTCTTCATTCTCAAAGAAGAGGACAGATCAAAGTGAGCAATGCACCTAAGATGGCTGTTGCCTTTGTAGAGAGTAAGACACTAAAGAACTTCAAAATAAATTGGCTCACATTTCCCAGGGCTTTGCTTAACATAGCAAAAAAGCTTATAGGAAACGTTGACTGGATGTAACGTCAGTGTCAAACATTATCTTTCCTATCTGAGAGATAATGTAATTAAAAAAAAAAAAAAAAAGATGTATTTGTCATTTTGCTAAGATGCAAACCTGACATCAAAATGTTATGTGGCAACACACCATTTGTGTTTGATAAGCGTCACTAAGTCAGAGGGAACAGACCTTCATGTAGAAGAAGGGTTTGCAGCACAGAAGAAGTTTCACACAAGAAACTCACCAAATGCCAGAACAGAGCCACAACATGGTAGCACTACCAGTATTTTGTTTTCTATTGTGAGGCATTATACATGCACACAGTATTTCAAATATAGATGTCATTTAGTAGATTGATTACATTAGTGCAAGTCTTCTCAAGTTTTATGATGCCATGGCTTTCCCAACAGCAGGGAACAGTCACTCTTACAGATCTACTACATTTTTGCCAGAAAATAAAAGGCTAATGACTTGAAATATGAATGCCACAGTAAGGCACATGATTAATAGCCACTGAGTAATAAAATCATTGCTGACAAAATATGTCCAATGAAAAGTTTAAATCTTTTCCAATGAAAAGTTTAAATATCCCCTTGGGAAAGGAGTCCTCAGTCTTGTTTCCAGTGCTGTGGAGGCATTTTATTCAATGGCTTGTCAGGCAAGTGTTGTGAAGCAGTTCCCAGCACATGGACAAGAACCAAGACTCCCCATTCTCAGACACATTCCTCTGTAAAAAAGGAGACTGTGTACCTCTCCACTTAGTCTGTGTCCTTGAGAGTCTTGCGCTCTTTGCTGAACAGCAGCCCAATTTCAACAAGAGTTCAGTGACCTCATGCTAGACCTTTCCATAGCTTAGTGGCTATTTCAGAAAGGAGGTACCACGGAGTAAATTCCTTTAAGCTAAGGAGGACCTAGAACCCCTTTGCTCCATTTTGCTGTAACCATTATGTTGCTGTGGTAACATAGTCCCTACTTCCTACCTTCCTCAGAAGATGGTCTGGTGCTTACTCTCTTACAAAGAGCTGCAAGTCCCTTGTGAAGTCCTGAGTCAGATGCCTCTTGAAGCACACATTTCAAATGTATCATGTGTTTTCTAGCAGCTGACTCCAAATGGCTTTGCTCCCACACAAATAAAAACAAAACCAGAAATTGCCATACAGAGGCATATGGAGCCCCCATACCATCGAGAGATAGCCATGTCACTAAGCCTACATAAGGTTTCCTTACTGCTGTAAGGTGTGGTCTTGATCTTCTCGTCTGTCATCCTCATCTCTTCCTTCATGTCACCACTGCACAACCACACCTACATCAGCATGTTGTCCAGCTGAATGAGTTGAAGCATGGCTTCATTTTCAGCTGGACCTGTTACCCATCAAACTCCCCACATGGAGACCCAATTATAAATGCCTGTACAAGGGAAKGGACAAGAAGGCGCAGCCAGGGAAGGTGGGACAGTCCCTACTGATAGCAGCACTGCCTTGATCAGCTGAAGACCGTCATGGAGCTGCACACGCTCTGCACTGACCCCACTGTGGGAGCACCCAGTCTTGTCCATTACGAAGAGCCCAGCCACTACCTTACACTGTGAGAATCACCCTGCTGTGACCAAGCACCTACTCTTATGCTCAACAATTTTCAAATGAGGGGCTAAGGCAGGCAGGGAGAACTGTTACAAGTGCCATCAAAACTTTACCACCACATATAGCCATGTTGTGGAAATGAGATCCATTCCCAAACTCTTCATAGGCATAATTAATTAATTAATTATGCCTTAATAGGAAACCAATTGTTTTGTAGCATAAGAGTAAAAGCAACAGAATGATCAGTTACTTCTGCTAGAGAAAACTAGATTGGGAGTATCATGGGAAAAGAAAACAAGCTGAGCAAGGAAATTTTTCCAAAATATGCTCAGTCCATGGTCTCCTTTCTTCATCCCCTGAAGAACCACTGTGCGGTAGCTGTTTATAGTAGTCAGCCCTAACTCTCATCTTCCCAAGATACACAGTACAATACCCCAGTAAATGGCGCCAGCCCACTGGAAGTACCAAATAACATTAAAGAAACCTCAAGGGAGAAGTTGCTTCAGCCAAGGGGAATATGGGCCAGATGACAGACTCCAGCTCATGGCGTAGCTGCCCCCACCAGAAGACTCCTGACACTGTCCATCACAAGTCAGCCAGAACACAGCCCCCTAAGCCAAGTCAAAGATCTGACCTGACGTCTAGAGATGGGGGGTAACACCACCACACCCTGGCCCCTACCCTCACTCTTTTCATGTTCRTAGCCTCCTTCTCCTGGTGCCACCCCAGTCTAGGCCCAGCTAACTGGGCTATAAAGGGGAAAGTAGCATCCAACTTTTCTTCTAAGGCTTTTGATCATTCTCCTTGCTCACATCAGTTCGCTTCCTGGACCTGACACAAGAGGGTACAAGTACTAAGTGCCTGCCCCTCATCTTCCCTATCCATCTCTTTTCCCAGCAACGCCCCACAAGGCTGCACCCACACCACTACCTGTTAGTTGTAGTGCAAGCAGCCCAGACAAGAACTACTGCTGGCTCCTCATTGCTTTCAGTGGACCTCTGCAATGACTGTAACTCTCATTACTGGACCAAAACCCACAGCTGCTGCTGCAGCTTTTACCACATCAGGATCTCTGAGTCCTTGTTTCCCTAAACTGCAACCTCTCAACCTGCATTCTCCACCACCTGGAGGCTGCTAAGCAAGACAGCAAATACCTCACACATGCTGGTGAAGAGAGTCTTCATCGATTTTATCTAACCCTGCAGGAGAAGAGGGTAGCCCCATCCGAATACCAACAGTGGCACAGCAGGCCTTTGCCCCATTCACATCAGAAGTGCCACCCTTCTAGGCAGCCCTCCATTTCCCAGGACTTCCCCACACAACCTTCAAAAACCAAGTAAACCAAAAATCACTCACCCCCCGGAAGCCTTTAAAACCTGCCGGCTAGGACATAAATTCCTGTGCTGATTCCTTAACACCTGCAACCTAGTTTTCCTACACAGCTGGGCTGCCGGTGGTCTAGATCATTAAAGGACCTAGACGCCTTATTGCAGKCCCATGTCAATACAGGCTAACATGCAAACTGAGTTAGACATACAGCTCTTAGTACAGCAAAGGGTAACTGAGTTGTGGCACTGCTGCAGTATATATTAAATATAAGGCATCTTTGCCTGGCACCTGGTATTTTACACACTGTTGGGATTTGTTATCCACACCAAGGTAGAGATGCCCAGGCCACATCATATTTTCTCTCTCATAAGAGCTTAAGACTCTGGCTTCCCTAAATGTAAATGGAGAGTTTGAGGAAACACAAGCCTTTGATGTGTGTGGGTAGATGTAATGCATTTAGGCAGAATATTTTAATTATGTGAATTACAACAGGGCAGCCTGCTCTTTTTTCTTTTTTGCATGCTGAGTCACTTCCACTTGGACTCTGCAAACATGGACCCATGCACTGAGTGTTTAACTATTTGGAATAAACTATTAATGCTGTGCTCGAGCTTTGGCAAGCCTTAAGCAGAAAAAAGAAATCACTCCCCTTCTTCTTTATTTCCCTGCACTTGTTAGTGCCTCCTTTGCAAGAGACTGGAGCTAATAGAACGTCCCAGTTTGAGATACACAGTGCCAAGGGCCAGTATGCTGAAACTATCATCTCACCCAGTTCCCAGGGACTGAGTTCTGAAATGTCTCTGAGGCTTTCAGTTGCCATCCAGTCTCATTTGTGTACAAAATATGGAGAGATGAGTCAGAGTAATTTCTTACCCTTTATGAAGAAAACCTGATACCTTGTGCATAGTTGTGGTATTTCTATACACGGTTTACATACTTGCCACCAGCCTAGTTTTATTTTTCTTTTGAGTCTTTTGACTTTTTTCATACAGTAATTGTTCTGCTGAAGTCTGTAGCTAAATGAGGTATTTATTCAGCATCTGTGCCTTCTAAATATCTACTAATGGAGATCTTCTTAAAAACTTTTTCCCTCAGCCTGTTCGCTAGGCAGTGTAACTTCTTCCATTTCTTTGATCCTGAAGCCCCCCTTATTTTTAATTATTCTTCCCTTGGCAGCTGAAGGAAAATGTGGCAATATATACCAAGCCCTTCCCCACCCCTCCAGTTAACAAAGATACCAGTTGTAGATCAAAGAATCCATCAGAACAAACTGCTTCCTATGCAATAAGCCCTCTGTCTCTGGAATAAGCAAGTTTATCTTCATTGTGCATTCCGATAAGATGTTATTATAGTAGTGACTTTAATTACATTTCTCATTATTACATTAGTGTGCAGTAACATAGGGTTTCACTGAATCTAAATGTGTTAGTTTGTAGAATATGGTGCCTTTAAGTCTTGTGATGGAGAGAAGTAAAACTTTGGAAGCCACAAAACAACAAAAAAAAGGTTCGTTTTACACTCAGTTGAGCAGATGTCCCTGTGGAAGGAATGAGGAAATTTTTCTGGAATATGGACTGGAAGGTAGAAAAAGATGAAGAAACATCATAAAAAGGCAACAGTATATGCACCCCTGTACATGCCTGTAATKCAAATGTGGTTAAGATTCTAGAAAATAAGTAGCTGCTTTATGACTTAAGGAATAAATACTCTTTTGTCCAAAGTGATATACCTAGAGTTATATTTTATTGGCACATCTTTAGGTATATTTTAGTTTAAACGTTGATCTGTTTTCCTCCATAGGAAAACAGCTTCTTCTCTCCCTATTTCTTTGTTTTTACGGTAAGACTAGAAGCTATAGGACTAATGCACTATCTCAAAGTATTTTGTCTTAGGTATTCAGTGGGTTAAAAAATGTTTGTAGGTATAAAAATATTCTTTAAGATTCGTACATTTTAGATGTCTAACAAATAGTCACTGAACTGATACTCAGTAAAACAGATTTTCCTGTAACTCAGCTTCTCCGATAACTTGATTAAATGCGAGGCCTGGTATTTGGTGCCAGGTGATTCCCAGGGGAGTGAATTTATCACATGCTTAGTCTTGCAATCCTTACTCAATAACTGCTTGATCTATAACTTACGGAAAATGGTGGTAGTTCCCATGAACTGCAGTCARCTTTAAATCAGGGCATAAATTACCAAATGCATTGCCCTTTGAAAGGCACAGACCTCCAAACAGACCATTGCTACTGGTCCTACGGAGTAGTAATAACTTCATGATCTCCAAGACAACTGCTATTAACGTATTTGCAAGGAGTGGATTGGAGCACAACGGTTTCCTTCCTGGAACCCCTAGGCAAAATATTCAGTCGGTCCCCAACTTGTTTTAAAGCAAACACATGGTAAAATGATGCATTGCTTGACCCCTATTGCTTGAAGCAACTATAAGTTTATGAGGCTCTTTTTACTTCTGCCAGATAGTGAAAATACAGATAAATCTGATCCATATAAATCAAGTTTTTAATTAAAATACAGTGAGTTTTCTAATACAAATGGCATTTTCCCTTCTACTCACTGCATCCTGCTTTAATGCCAACACTGAACAAATAAGCTGTGCTTATCAGTACAATGTTCTTGTCTGTCAAATACCACTGAGGTTTTTTTTTCCTCTCATTATATTTTTAGTTTTAAATAGTCTAGTTTATAAAGATGTCTTCTTTCCCMCCCCCGGAAGGCATATATACTGTCTTTGTTTAAACCATGGGAGTGTTTTAAAATAAAACATTATTAAGAAGATGTTTGCCATCAACATTAATTGTGAACATCTTTTCATGTTTTCCTCTGGAGAGGGAAGTCTGAGGACACCATTTAATGAAGAGAGTTTCAAATGACATTCCAAGATGGGCTTTCTCAGAAAGTAAAACACATCTTTACAGTCTCTGTTTTGAGACATTTGTTAATGAGGTAGTAAGTCCATGAAAAAAGGGGAAAAAAAACCCAAAAATGTTAACTGGCCTGTTGTTGTGATTGTTATTTTCCCCTTTCTACAGCAAGAATGTGAAGAAACCACATAGGCAAGTAAGGATCCAAATAACCGTACCTTCTAAATAAACACAGCACGCGAGGGCTTTTTAGGGATCACTGCTGCACTATGGCTGATTTACGAAGATAAAACATGGTGAGAACTACTAAGAAGTTCACAGGCGACTAAGGTAATGATTCCATGTGCCCATCCCTTAACATTATAAAGACAAAAGTATTTTGTTTCTATTTTGCACCAAACTGGAACTGTTTAAGCTGAGTTTCAAATGGAGAAAGGCCCACAAGAACTGAAATTAGCACATTAAAATGACCCCACTCTTAATATTTCCAAAACATGCTGATCTTCTTCATACCTCTTCTTCATTGATGACATGGTCAAGTGAAAAACCTCTTTATGGGCTCGCTTTTAAATGTACTTTCAGGAAGGGTCAGGAAGGATATCCTGTCAGGTCAATAATTTCTTGTGAAAAGTTCTGCTCACTAAGGATGGCTTCCCTACCCCCAGAAATTCAGCATGTAACATGAAAGGAATATGTGTTAGACTCAGTGTTGACCGGTAGAGAAATCTATCATTAAATTAAAAGAGATTGCTTAAGTGCAAGGTATCGTGACTTGATTGCATTTGTGATATGTCACCAAAAGACAGTTCAGACAGCTATACATGTTCTTGGTAATTTAAAGAAAAAAMCAAAGCAACCCAGTCTCACAAAGCTGAAAACAGTTAAAAGCTAAATCAGCTGAAAAGAAAGAAAATAAATAGAAAAGGGAATAATAATTAGGAACCGCTTAAAACATTCTAGGAGATGCTTTAAAAACCACAATCCAACTGAGAACGGAGGCTATTCTGGTTAACAGAGAACAGAGGGACTCAGAAAGGGTATGAATGCAAATATATTCTAAAAAACACAAGAGACAAAAAAGAAATAGAGATTTTAGAAAAAATAATAATAGTGGAAACAAAAGGAGGAGAAATCCATAGCTAGCAGAATTAACAGTAAGAAAGGAGTTAAGCATCCCAGAAATTAAAGTAATTCGAAGAATTATTTGTATCAGTACCAGGTGGAAATGAGAGAACTGTGAATACTAAAGCAAAGGCAGATACTTCAAAAAGTATTTGAAAAAAAAGTTAAATGATAACATTACTTATACTGCAAGGTACTAACATATTTTGTAATTTAACAATAACTGAAGACGATGTTAAAAAGCAAATCCTAACTTAAGACATTTTTTCATCATCGCATCCTGACACCCTGCTCTCAAGAATTTTAAATGTGAGCATCAAGGAGGTCTCTGACCCTCGCAAGTTGTTTCAACAGATTTTGGAAGGCTGGGAACATTAAAGTGGGAGACAGCTAATATTATGGCAGCATTTGTAAAGAGATGTATGGAATGGGCGGTATAGAGATATTTCAGAGCTAAAAGCAATTTCAGGTAAACCAGTGGAACAGTTTACACAGGTCATAGTCGCTAAAGAATTAAGGGAGGACAATGTAAGTACCACCAGTCAACAAAAATATCTGGTGAAATTAAAACTGAATTAAAAGTTTAGCTGGTAAAGGAAATGGGTTTGATATTACAGACTTTTCAGAGGTATTCAGCTTCACGCTACCTGACATTTTAATTAGGAAATTAATGTAAACTGTATTGAATTTGTATTATTCTAAATTGATTAAAAACTGACTAGTTCCTAGGTCTGAAAATGTCATCATAAATGGGGAAAATTTTATCAACCTGATGGGTTTTTAATGAGGGCCCAAAGAGATAATTTCTTGACCTTGCAGTATTTAGCTATGTTTTTAGTGACGCAGAACAAACTATGAAGTTGTTACTGAGAATTTTGCCTATGATGCAAATTATGGCATTGGTAAAAAGGGGAGAGAAAAAAATCAAGGGGATTATGTAGTTAGATTGTCAATAGGGCAGGTGAGGACCTCAAGGTCACTCCATCCCTCCCCATTTCCAAGGAAGGACCAGCTGTTCTGACAGATTTTTGCCTAATCTGCTCTTCAGGAGGAGAGATTCCCTTGCCATCCATAGGGAAGTTAGTCCGGTACTTGCTTGTAAGCCTGGTGCAAGAAAACAGTGCATGTTTCTGCATGCTCAAAAATAAGGTGACGTACAGGAGTGAAGAACGTTTGCAGGCAGAGGTATGAGAAAATGGGGAGTCTAATCTGGAATCTAAAGAGATCTTGGGTATCATCTCAGCAAGAGCCAAAATTATTAAAATGCTAAAGTGATCTCTACAGGTTGAAATACAGACATAATAAACAAGGCTAACAAAGTAAGTTGGCTGAGCTCCGTGTATGTCCCCTGATGTCTGGCAGAGCTGGAGAACCCTGGGTTCTTGATGTTGACAATTCAAAAAGATGTTGAGAATTTGGAAAGGGCTCACAGGAGAGCCCAGTTACTCTTAAGATGATTTAATCACCTGACACTTAAGGGCCATTCTCAAGTGTGTGAAGGAAAAGGTAGCATAAGCATAGGCTGTAAAGGGACAGAYGTAGTAATAATGAGCTTTTAGCCTTGTGTATAAAGATACAAGATCAAATTGCTAGAAGCTGAAGCTAGAAAAATTCAGGGCAGAGAAAGCCTTTTTTTTTTACAGCAAGGATAAGCGTAACCATGGAACAACACAGCAAGACTTGTAATGGATTTTCCATCACTAACGATTTAAAAATCTGTGTTTTTCCAGAAGATTTGCTCTAGCTCAACCATAGCTATTGGCTTTGATGCCAAAGTTCAGGGAAATCCTGGGACCTCTGGGTATGTGTGAAGTCAGAGGACAGTGGTTCATTCTTACTGTTTATGAATCTTTGCATACTGTTTCTTTTCCATACTGTTTCTTTCCATCCAAGCAAATCCTCAACAACAAGAAAACTGCTCAGGCTAGTAAAATAAAGAGTGGACTCAGATGGAATGGCTGACAGTTCATCTGATTCTTCCCAATGTTAGGTGTGAAGTTCAGAAGGTGAAGTGAAGGCAGGGGATTACAGCGGTGCTTGAACCAACGCCAGCTGAGACTGAGGCACATAAATACTTCAGCCAGGTCAAGCAAACAGCAGGGAAGTGATTTCTTGTTACACATTTCAGCCAGTGCTGGCTAAAAAGAACGGAAACAGAATCCTTCTGGAGTTTACCTTCTAAGGTTTACTAAGTCATCAACATTGTTATGCAAAAGGAACAAGAAGYGCAAAAGTAGGTTGTCTCTGTCCTCTTCCTTCACATGGTCTCACAGTTTTGAGGAGGAAGCAATAGACTCTGTCAATGGGAAGATCTCGTACTTCAAGCTAATCTCAGTTAGTCTGGGGTCGATCCACATCTCTTGGAATAAAAAGACATTCCAATAGTCATATTGTTCTGAGCATCTCAGAGYCTTATTCTCTGCAGCAGAGAACAAACTCATCACAAATAACAAGACAGGTAGCTGGATCTCAATGTTAAAAACTTCGGTGGATTAAAGTCAAGTCTTTCTATGTGGATCAAAGAAATGGAAAAAACCAAGGGACTGTATGGAGTTTTGATACAATAAGATGATGACAAATTTCACTGGAATTACTTAAAATTTATGTTCTTGTAGCTCAGAGCAAAATTTGCCCCCAAAATCTTTAATCACAAATAATAATGACTTTATTCTTGTGCAGTTGCTTCAGCAGGTACTTACATACACACAATAACAAAAAATCATTAGCTCAATTACAGCGCTGGGTAGAAAATTATCCTTTCCAATTCTAAAAACTGTGGTAACCTGGCCAGTTTAAAACGTTTTCCTGAGTCTTTTTTGGTTGGTAATTGAAAGTTACCAAGAATGTTTTAAGTTCCTTTGTCCATATCACAGTGTGCTCATTCACTTCTTGACACCTCTTTCAACTCTGGATGAAAAGTGCCATGAAGCTAAATGATAAATTTTAGATCTTACTGGTCGTCTGACCCAAAAGGGACAGAATCCACATTCTGGTGGCAGTACATGAAGCCACTCAGCCTGCTCACCTCTGTGTCTCCCAGTATTTCTGAACTATTGCTTTACAGTCTTCTCAGGTGCTCCTTGTTACATGTCCACTCTACTGCTGATTCCCTTTTTTCCTTCTCTCCCTTTAGGCATGCATCTCCAAACCTGCCTGCCTACCTCCTTTTTCTGCCTCTCTGAATTTATAGCTTCACTTTCAGAGTCTGAAGCAAAGAGTAGTGAGATGAGCAATTCTAATGCCTTTGCTGTGAGGGAACAGAGAACCCAGCTGCCCAGCACAGTCTCTGCAATGCTGCATTCACCAACATGTTGCACAAGATTGCAGCTGCTTTTTCCACCTGTTTTTCTTCTGAGAACTAGCATCTTAAGCCCCAGACATGCAGGAAATTGATGGGAGTAGCATGAAACATGTTTGTACGGAGCAAATGTTTTATCCTGCTTGTGCTGGAAAAGATGTGTGACAGAAGACTCCCTGATGGTTCAAGTGTTTATTGTTAAACCTGATACAGATGTGTCCAAACTGTTGAGACCTTAGTTAGGGTACTGAGATACCCAAACTGCCTGTGAATAAGAAGCAGGGTAAACTGAGCAAGCTCCAAGCTTCTAGACAGCACAAGCAACATCAAACTTAGCCAAACCCGAGGGTGAGGGGTTGGGGCTGGCCCAGTCCTACCCTGGGAAGGGGAGCAAAAGGTGTCAAGCTAGGCATCCTGGCAGGGTATGGGCTCGTTGTTCATGCACCCACTGAGGGAGTGAGATGGTGATTGCTGCTGCTTGAATAGTCGGCTTCTCCTCCGCAAGGCTGCCCTGCATGTCTGACTCCACCCTGCGATAGAGGAACAGCCCTCGCTTTCCAGGGCTCTGGCACCAGCAAAGCGGGCAGCAGAACCGCAGCTATGTTGCTGTTCCCAAGAATCTGCTGCCAGGGGCAAGTGCCTGCTGTGTCTTTGCCTAGAGAAAGCCCATCAGGAAAATGTAACTCACACAGTGAATCCATGATACTGTGGCTAGAAGTCTTCTAGTGCCCGCGCCAGCACACTTGGAGCCGTTTGAGGTATCTCAGTGACACAGCATACGACACTGCCGTTGTAACAGCTATTTCTTGTTCAGTGGTGGACAGTGCCAGTACTTCACTGGAGCCCTGGAGCAGTACGTACACAGAGTCGATATATTTACAGCTCTTAGGAACTTGCAGTTCCCTCCAAGTGGAAAATTCATGTTATTCTATGTGTTTTGCACAGTTTCAGTGCTAAAAGAAATTAGAACCCTTCCTTCCCTTTTACAGCTACATCCAGTCTTTACTATTTTCTGCATATCCTTTTACTGATGATTTTCTTTACAGAGCTATCCAGCAGAAAAAGACAAAATACAGCCCAAAAAAAGGAGGATAGTCTCAGATCAGGTTTTGGTTTATGAGTAAAGAAGGTTGGTCCATGTTTTACAGGATGGGATTTGAGAAGGAAAGTTACACCATGTGCACGCTAAGGGAGGGCGTTTGCACTTACAAGGGGCAGGATGGGAAATGAGGCACTCGAGAGGGATAATGGCAAATGAGAAATGGAATTAGCAGAGCCCAGGCGGTGCAGAGGAGTGACAGGTGATGAGTCACGTTGGCAGGAGGAGGGGAGACTGGAGCCTTACAACGAGGACACAGGCGTTGAAAGCCACGCAAACGAGGATTTGGACTCAGGGATGGGTCTGAAAGTGTGTGCGGAGAGAGGGGAAAGGAGAGGTGGGATATATGAGCCCTGCTCCTGAGAAGATACATACATAGTTCAAGAGGTTTAGCAGATCACAGGTAACGCCAGCATATATTCAGCCATTGTAATAAAACAGCTACGCGCACATGCCACATGATCTGAAATACAACTGTATGCAAAAAAATTGTTCCCTACTGTGTAATCTGTAGTAAATCAAACTCTAGTAATATATAYACCCATGTGATCTCTTTTAGCTATACTTTTTCAAAATGGTGCAGTTAAAATTGGCACCACACAAATCTGAATGCAATTCAGTCATTTCACAAACAGTTTATGCCTATTTAACTTGAAGCTACTATTGAAGTAAAGATTTAGGAAATGACTGATAAACCTAGGCAGTGGCTCTGCTGCTATCCCCCACTGGTGGGGATTGCTCCAGTAGCAGAATTGGCATTTTAATTCACCCTGCTGACGAAGATGGGCTGGGGATAGCACAGCAGGCTGTGCACCAGAGAGGCGAGGGTATAGACCCACCTTGTCCCACCACCTCTTTGCTGGCAGTAGCAACTGTGAGCAGAGGCATGAGAAACTGGAGGTTTCAATACCTGAAAGAGATGCAGCGAGACCCAGCAGAACTTGGGTATGAGAGCCCTCAGATTCATGAACAAGAGCCATGCCTCAGTAAGTTACACACCACACCTCAGCTGAGCCACCCTAACCGTCCGCGTGTATAGCATCTGCAGTGTGATGTCTTAAGTGCGTAAGTTAAAAATAAACAGCGTTATGGATATAAAATCTCAAGTCATGCTGGGTTAGAATGTGTGATTGGCACTTCATAAATGTTTACAGTGATTTATAAATAGCAGCATCTCTTCTGCCACTCATCTGTCGAGAAGTCTCCTGTAGGAGACGTGAGACAGCAGTGGGGAAGCCGCTGGTATTTTAAGACTTTTCGGGCCAAAGCGGGAAACAGAGGTATTTGGGGCGTTACATATATCTCCCTGTTCCACCACAACCCTCACACACACATGCCTCGATAAATTTGCGCTGTGGAGCTGTAATTCCATTGTGGCTTTTTGATGTCTACTCAAACAACATTAGGTTTTCTGTCATGTTTTACAATGTAAAAAATTTTGACGAAAATGTCAGCAGGATGGTATCTTTAATCATATTTATTGATTGACCTCAAAAGGCTCAGTGCAATTTAACTGGAACCCCTCAACGCAACCAGAGTCAGGTTCAGCCAGTACCTATTCCTAGCACTGCCTAGAGCCCCAGTTTCACAAGTACCTTTTATTTCTAGTGTCCTTGAAGGCACTTGACTTCCCTGATACTTCTCTTTCCACCCCTCCTTATTACAGCTAATACAATATGCTACGTAGCTAGAAATGGTTACTCATAGGTAATATGAGGGTTTAATAGGTAATATCTAGAGCAGAAAATACATCTGCTCGCCAATAACTGCTGCAGTTCGCTGTTCTCTGACCAGTCCCATGAACTGATGGGACCGTTCAAAAATCCTGTGCAGGTATTACTAATCCTATTTACAAATGACTTTTTTTTTTCATTGCAGTTAAAAGCTGAATGGAGGTCTATGAGCCCGGCTCACAAAATCTCCGGGAAGATTTTCAGGACAGCAAATTCAAGACGCTGCCTCTGCAGTCAGTGGGAGCCCAGCAGCTGGCTGCCGTGGCCCCAAACACTGGTGTGAATAGCGGACGAAGGGGATTTCTGTAGGACACCCCACGCAGGTGACAGCCCTGGTGTGGGGACCAGGCAGAGAAGCCGAGGGCGTGCTTGGGGAGAGCCGGTGGCCTCCGCACAGCCCCGTGTAGGAAGGCACAGCCTGGCCCCCAAATCCCCCTGCTGCTGTCCAGCCGCCCCAGAGGGGCATCTTCCCAGTCTCTCCCCACAGCCGGAGTTTGTCCCCTGTGTCCAAAAGCCGGGTCAGCATCACCCGGAGTGGTGCAGGACAGAGGTCAAGTTGCCCTGCTTGGCCACTGTGGCCATCCCCGGGTGCTCGGAGGCTTATGTGAGGGGCCATAGGCAAGGGGCTGGCTTTGGAGGTACTGGGCAGAGGCTCTGCCCCGGGGCGGCCCCGGCRGTCACATACAAAAGCCTCGCCGACCCCACACAGCCCCAGGCCCAGCCTCTGCCGCCAGCCTCGCGTTGGGCTCCGGGCCGCGCCGGGGCGGGCAGGGATCGGGGCGCCCCCTCAGCGGGGAGCCGCGGGGCGCAGAAATGGCGGCGCCCGAGGCGGCTGMCCTCCCGCGGGACGCCGGGCTGGGGGCGAGTGTGAGCGTGCGTGTGCGCGCGCGTGTGTGTGTGTGTGGCGGGGGGGTGAGCTGTGGGTGAGACAGGGCTGCGACGGGTGGGTTCTGGGCGGGTGTGTGTGTGTCTCTGTGCCGTGGGGTGAGCTCTGTGAAGGGGGTGAGCGCGTCCGTGTGTTGGAAGGGGTGAACTCAACGCCTCTGGTGGGGGTGATCTCGGGGAGGGGGGCAGCGTCTGG
>JAYKAV010002920.1:337067-469409 GCA_035582835.1 Phoebastria nigripes
CGCGTCCCGGGGCGGCGGCGGGCCGCAGCATCCCCCGTGCGCCCAGCGGGGCGGCCCCGGCGTCGCCCCGGGCCGGTGTCCCCGCGGCTGCCAGCCCCGGCCCCGCTGCGGCGGGGCGGTGTGCGGGCGGGGGCGGGGGCTGGGGCTGGGGCTGGGGCAGCAGCGAGATGAGACAAACCGACGCCAGGACTGCGAGCGAAAGGAGGAGCGCGGGGAAAAAACATTTTTATGGATGGCTGAACGCTGACAAGTCTTCCCGCTGTTAGGATTTCTTTCCTTCTCGTTTAAGTAGGAGAAAAAAAAGAAACAAAAACAAACCAACAAAACCCCACATGACACGTTTGGAAATACTTTTCCTTTCAGAGGTTATTTTCTGTTCAAGAAATCCCGCTCCTGGACACGCTCCCAAGCAAAACGGAGCAGAATTGCTGGGCTTTGGGTTTGTATTCCAGCTAGAAACGGGGACTCTCTTTTTTTTGGCTCTGAAGTTAAAACGTTACTTGTTAGCAAGTAACCAACACTTCCAAAAACAATAGCCCTCGATATGGCAAATAATGAGTTATTGTAATTTTATCTCCATGCCCGGGCAGCTCTAAGTGGAGGGAATTCAAAGTTTGGCTCATTTGTAACAATTCGGATATTGTGCAGTAACTTTGTGTTTTCCTACTTTGATTTTATGGGTAAATTTATTTGGTGGTAGCCAGGTCTGCTTTAAAAGAGGCATTAGTGGGAATAAAAATAAATGACACACACATGGACGCGCGCGCACGCACACACACGCGCGCTGTTAATTACTTGAGTTTTATAAATTAGTGAAAAAAATTTTCAGCCCGGAACGGTCAACTTGTCAGTGAATGAGCTCTCCCTTGGCAGAAGTGGGAAATGATGTGCACGGCTTGGGAATGTATTCAAGTTTGCGGCAGTTTGGGAAGGACACTGCAGATAATGCAAGTTTCGGTACTTTGTATCTCCGATGTGTGGAAATGTGCATCTATATACATGCATGTATTTGTGTGGTAGGAGTAATCTTCTCATCTTCAGGAGTATAAGCTGAAGAAAGCACTGCAAAATTCTTCCCCTCAGCAATGGTAGGACAAATGTCATCACTCAAACAGACCTCATCCGTTTTAATCCAGCCAGACAACTCCCTTCTTTCAGATTTGATAAGTACCAGTGTCTGGCTGGTTCATGTTTGCTTCCTGTTAGATTTTAAAGCAGAGGCTGGGGATGTTTGTGGTTTGGTTTTTTTTGTTGTTTTTGTTTTTGGTTTTTTTTTTTTTTAATATTGAGTTAATTTGACATAGTAGCTAAAATACACATGCCAAAAAATATATTTAAAGTGAGCTATATCAAGAAGGATACCTTGTAATGTATTTACTGAGTTTGGCAGTACTTCCCATTCTCGTCTGTCCTTTGTGATGGAGTTAAAAACATTTTCTTCTTCACTTTGTTAACTGGCACATAAGCTGATAAACAGTAATTCTGCAAAAATGACTGGAATAAGGGTCAAGTGTATTTTATCATGAATCCTTATGATAATCAGGATTTGTAAATTGATAGGAGCTGGAGATATTTATTTACGTGCAACAACTGAAACGAATACACACAAAGCTGTCAACTGCACAACTGAGTGAAGAAGTTGAGTATTAATATTTTATTAACACACTTGTCCAAAGCTAAGAGGCATGCACACACGTGCCAAATATCTGCAGAAGGTGGGGACGTGTGTAGAGGAACTGGGTAGCACCTCTGGTTTGGAAGCTGCTCTCATGGAAACTGGTAGTCATGCCCCATGTTGTCTTCAGTGGTACAAGATGAGGCCGAGCTCACTAAAACAGGAGTGTGGAAGTGTCAGTATAATGTATCACATAACATTTGGACAGTTAATCCTCCTTTCTCTCCTTTTATTCTTTTACAGACTTTCTGCATCTTGCATTTGAATCCTTAGCTATCTGCTGTTATCAGCCCGGGAGATAGTGTGTCATGTAATCCCCTCTCCTGAATGCTAATGTGCTGTAATTTTGATGGCCAGGCTAATCTGTCTCAATAAAGTTTTATTTTTCCATTGTTAAATTCAAAGGACAATGACTACTAATTACAAGTGACCTCTAACCAAAACACTAGCTAGAGTTTATCACCGGTGCTGATACTGGCTAACAGTAATCCCAGCATCAGCAGTACTAGGCACCCTGTTTCAAAGAAACTTAACAGAATAAGGGGAGCCAGAAGGGAAAAAATATATATGCTCTGGGTAATTTGTCTGCTGCAAAAAATATAGTGAAAGTGTACAGAGATTCCATTTGCTGTTCAATATACCCCTTACAAATAATAATTACAGGAATGGGGAAGAAAGAAAAAAAAAACCACTATCATAAATATTTTAACTGAAAACAGCACAGCAAAAACATACATAGGAAAGGTTGTTATGGTAGACTGCCTGGTTTCCTGCTGCAGGCAGGTATAAAGAATCATTAGTGTTATTGTACATTAACAGCAAAAGATAGTAATAACAATGACAATTTGAGAGAATCATTGCTGTCCTATTACTGTCTTTGAGAACATTTGTTGTAAGGAAGCATTAGACTCTGAATAGAGTATAATAAAATTAATTTTTAAAAAAATCCCAGTTTTTTTTCCCATCTTATATTTTGTCTGTAATGTTTGAATGGTTAATACTGTGGGAATTTTACAGATGAAGAGGTGAACTAAAGAGTCTAGGGCCCTGTGTATTTATTATAGCAGCTGAAAACCTTGCTGTGCTTCTGTAGATGAGTGGGTCTAATAGACTGCGGGATCAGAGCCCAGACTGAGATCCTGACTAATACATGTATGTGTTTAAATCGAAGCAGGCGAAACATTATCTGTCCAAGTTTTGTGCAGATACCTGTGATTTTTAGACAGATCGTTCTACAGGACCACTTGCAGGTTTCTGCAAGAACTATTGCAACATCTTAGACAGATGTAAGGATGAGCAGTTTGCTTTGAGGTTCAGCTCCTCTGGACAAGGGCACAGCAAGGACACGGTGGAGGCGGACACGGAGTGGAGTCAATTTCCCAGTTTACGCCCCTACATAAAAACACAAAACAGAAGAAGAAAAATCTGATAATCAATCTCTCTTTTTCTGAGACAGCATTAAGATCGAGGTGTGTTTCTGACTGGGAGGAGAAATGCCTTATCTTTCCTGCGTCCTTCTCTCCAGAACTTGTTTCCTTCTGACTCTTTTTCCTTGTCAGTAGCATCACCATCCTCCCCTCTGCCAAACTTAGCATCATCTTGGACTCTTCTGTTTCCTCACAGGTCTTGGTACTCCCAGATGTCTCCTGACACTTCTTCTTCATGTTACTTCTTACATTCCTCCTTTCTTTTGTTTGCAGCTGCCAAAGCATTAGTCCACACTGTGGCAACCCTCCAGCTTGATACTGCAACCTCCCGTTTCCCAACAGGCTCTTTTCTCCCACCTACGTTCTGCTCCCAGTCAGCATGACCCCTGCCAAAATCGTGCGTCTTTTGCTTTTCTTTCTGAAATGTCTCCATGCAGACTCCTGTTCTGGAGGCTCTCTATACACCTGGTCTTTGTTTAGGCTTTGAAAATGTTCCCCGCTTCCAGAGTTCCCCAGAACTATTGGACTCAAACTCGCCGTCCACTGAAAGAGAGAAATGAGGAGGAAAGAAAATTAACAGACCCTTGGGTCATTACAGTTTGTTCTATTTCAGGCTTCCTTTCACCCTCATTACCTGGCTACAATAGGAGCAAGGTTGGTCATTTCTTGGTAACGGTTATTCTGTGTTTGTTCGGTCTGGTGTTGTACTCAGTCACACAGCCGTGCTGTGAAGAACAGCAGGCAGGGAGCCGGCAGGGGGCCAGCGGTGGTGGTACCCTTTCCAGAAAGAGGTGTCTGCTAATAGCAAAGCTCCATGTAGTGAAGAATCCTTTATAAAGCAAATAACCCTGCTGCTGAGGTCAGTACATTTCAACAATACTTAATCTTTTTGTGTGTGTGTTTTCTCGCCATGCCTTTCCTAACAAAAACCCCTTTTTTTTTAAGCATTCCTGTGCAGCGTTCCTCATCAGGAGAGTTCATAGTGCTTTACAAAGCTGTCCCCGTCAGGGTACCTGTGTGACAGATGCAGAAATTGAGGCACCTGAGGGAAAACCATTTACCCAGAGGCCTGTGGCAGGATGCGATCCCACACGCTGCCCAGTAGGCGCAGAACTGACCGGAGGCACAAGCAGTTCACGCGGCTTTTCAAGACTCCCTTATGGTTATTTGCTGGCCTGGCCTATCCAAACCTACTTGTCTCTGTCAAATTACTCTGGCCCAGCTGCCAACGTGCAGTTTCTTACCCTGCAGCACATATGAGGTAGCTAATTTATCTCTCTCTCATCAACAGATCGTGAATTATTTCACACAGGGCCTGAGGCCTCCACAGGGACATCTAGAGCAGAGAAACCAAAATTCATTCCTGTGCGAGGCAGCAGCCTGCGGCTCCCATGCCTGCCCTGCTGCATGTCCTACAGGACTGATGCTGGGACCAAGGCTTCTTGGTGGTAACCTGCTTGGGACTCTTGGGCTGGAGGGGCTGTGTGGGGCAGAGCTGAGTGCTAGGAGGGAAGAAACAACCCTGGAGAGACGGGGTATTCTTCAGACTCCTGGGGTGGGTTTGCAGAGAGATATGTTTCTTTTAAAGACTCAGGGCCCGATTTCCGCCTTTTGCTCAGTATTACATGTTTTCTGAAGCTGGTTGTTAGCATGCATGTCATCTTACATACTAAAAAGAATCCAGCCCTTGTTTTATACTCCCAGGCTCAAATGTAGGCATATGAAGCCTGTTTAATCTCATAAGCAAGTGTTCTGGTTTGCAGAGAAGCCGAGCACCCACATCTTCAGCTGAAGTCACTGGGAATGGCCAGCCGTCTCCTCCTTTCCCCCCACAGGAGGGAACTAGATAGACAAGTTCTTGCTCCTTTTGTTCTTAGTCCTGTTGTGAAATAACTTCCACAGAGAGTCCAAGCATATCCAGATATTTTTCATGGAAAATGCCTCAGTGCTGTTGCCTGGGAGCATTGGCCCCTTGTCCAAGGCAATCCCTGCCACTGAATCAGATCTTTACATGGATAAAGCACACTAATGTTAGTGCTTACCTGTCCTCCACGCTCTCATTTTTTGCAGTTCTCCAAGACGTAGGCCCTGTAGATGCTCCACCCTTCCTCCCCCCTGCAGGGTTTCACAAGCCACTGAGGGCTCAATTAGCACAGATTACTGCGGATGTTCATGCAGAAGAACCTATATGTCAATCTTATTGCATTAGCAATTTCCCACAGTGATGCACAATGAAAGCTTTTAGGAAAAACAGATTTGAATGTGATATGGTTTGAAAACAATGAAATGCTGATGTGATTCTGTGGAAAACTGCTAACATGATGTATATGGAAAGCCTTTTGTGTGTGAAACGTATCCCCACATATGCACTTGGCTAGGCTTTCTCACCTGGGAGGAAGGAGAGGTGGCCAGCAGTACTGCTGCTCCATCTCCAGGCCTGCTGTCAGTCAGAGAGGAGGCAGTTCTGGAAGTTCTTCCTTTTGAGTATTTTACTGATGATCTATATGATCTATCGATCTATATTTCACTTGACAAGCTGTGTGATGCTACATCTTCTGCAAGAGATATCTGCTGTTTTAACACCATAACTGAGTAAGTAACCCTTCAGGCAGATCTCCCAGATGTCTCTCTCTCTCTGGGACCTTGGGTGTTAGGCAGGGAGCCTCTGTGCCAGGCTACGGCTAGGAGCGTGGCTGGGGGTGCCCTGTCAATGTGGGGTACTTAGAGGCAACAGACTCCCCAGCTAACTCCCGGTGTCACAGGTTATCTCTGACTTTGTGTCATTAGATACCTGGCACAACTAGGCAGCAGATCTCAAAAGCATGAGATGCAGTCCTTGCATGGGGAGAACCAGGCACCAGAGTTTCCGTCGCTGGGATCAGACCTTGCAGATCTGCCAGCGGGAGCCAGCCTCCCGTCAGTTCTGTGTATTCCCCCAGGAAATAAAAGCATTCAGCACCGTGCTGAACCTCACCCAGCTGGCCCTCAGGTCTCCTGTTAGGTAGATGGGATGTGCTGCCGTACACCATGAGGAGAACATTTGCTTTATCCATTTCCCCTGTGTGCACTGTAAACGTACAACCAGAGCTCCAAAAGTGCATTCCTTTCTAACGACTTAAGACACTAAACTTTCAGGAAAGGTTCCCATCTTACTTGAGCGCCACATCCTTGGTGAAGTAACTGTTCCTTAGATGTATTCTTATTCACAGTATTCTTAATGTCTAACTCTAAGCAAATCCTTTTCCTAAAATGGGTATTTGGGAATGGCTCCAAGAATGCCAGTGATTGATAACCAGGATTACAGGATCCGATTAGTGTGGATATAAACTTTAGGCCAGCAATGGAGCTGAAATTCTTTTCTAGTCCCCTTCTTCCTTTGTGAAGTGTTTGTTCTGGAGGCACTTGGCTGCATGCTTTGTATTAGAGACAAGTCAGCGTTTATTTTAAAAGCAGGAACTCTATTTTTTGCGTATTTCCAACTGTTCCATTTTTAGAAACACCGATAGGCTTTGCTAGAGTTTCTCTGGGAATGGTGGGTATGTGAGGAATGCAGGACCGACTGTCTATAAAATGGGGATAACCAGAGCCATGAGAAGACATTGTGGCTCCCCAGAGCAGGTTGGTGCACCTCCCCATCATATCCCACTGCCTCCTGCCTTCTCCCACAAATACGTCCTCAGAGCTCCCCCATGGCATGTGTGCTCTTTAACCTCTGGCTCTGCGGGAGGAAGGCAGCTGAGAGAGGGGCTCTTCCTCAGAGCTGCCGGTCTGAGCCTGAGCAAGGCAGCCGCAGGAAGGGATAAGGCAGGGACTGGGTGAATGGGTCTTCCTCCTGCCTGCGGGGAGCAGGGCGTGGGGCAGAGAAGAGGATGTGTCCCTGTGGGATTGCATCTCAGAAACTTCAGTGTGGCCCAGCCAGGGAACACAGTGCAGTTCACTCCATATAAACATCACAGTGGCTGGTTTCCTTTAAAAATTAATACCGAGGAAGGAAGTGCAGTCAAAGAGAGATCATCATGATAAATTGGTCCAGTTTCATATTTTTGCACAGACTTTGGTTGTGGTAATTTTGTGGGGTGCCTTCAAATACTGTGGGAGATTTTCAAAGGCAAAAATCAGTGAGAACATCCAGCCCTCTGGTTTGGGTTTACTCCGAGCAGCAGGATGCAGGTAGCCCAGGGGCCAAAGCCAGTGTAGCCGTGTTAGCCTAGTGCTGCACCTGAAGAGAGGGGCTCTTTTGCTTGGTCATAGCAGGGGACGTAGGATCGGAAGGACTCATCTCAAGGGATATTTCCAGTCCCTTCTTCCTTCCCAAGGCCTGCGCAGTTATTCTTGAAGAAAGCTGTGTAATCTGCACTCACGGACCTCCAGCAGCAGTAACTATCCCAACGCCTAGCTATCCTATTCATATGTTCTCTCTGTTTCTTCAAGTGGACATGAAAGACAGATTGCCCCTATCCTGCTTGCAACAGCCTTTTGCAAGTTGGCATACTGCTACCATGTCCATGCCTCTCTCTTCTCCCCATCTTAAGTCATACTAACGAAGCTTTGTTGAAGCATCTGTTGATGTGCTCACCCAGAGTGGTCCCACCGCAGGAACTGGTACATCCCTTCCCAGACAGGCATCGTGGGCGTACCAAAAGTGAGCTGGGTACTTAATTTTCTTTTGTGATGGAATTTACGCCTCTTAAACACATCTGCAAGTGTTTGGCCTATGGAAATTTATGCAGCTGTGTTAAGATGTGCAGCTTATATACTTGAATCTTTCCCTCTTTATATCAAATAAGAATGTGTTATTCCTGTCAAGAGAATCTGAATGATGCTGAGTAGATGAGGTAATATTTGAGTGATTCCACAAGCTCAGAGAAATTATTTGGATGTCATAGAGTTTTAGGCACTGGCATCAAATTTTGTCCTTATTTTATCCGGGAGGCAGCGAGTTCAGTGAAGACTCCACAGTGTGGAYGAGTGGCCGGAGAGGCATGAAACGCTGTGAGATTTGCTCTTTGGTATTGATGGCTTCAGGTAAAGTTCAATGTAGAAGGGCTTTCAGAACAAACTTGRAAAAAAAACGAGAAAATGAGTTTCAGAAGTTTGCATTATTCATTTAAGCTTATAGGAATAAACAATGAGATCTTGCCAGGGCTGTGTGAAACATGGATAAATTTGAGTCTCAAGTACTTTACCTCCTATCATTGCAGCTGTTTTCAATTGGAGCAGTCCAGGGTCAAACCAGGAAGAAATTTAGTTTCTTAATTAAAAAAAAAAGAACAACCTTCTTTACATCCCATTTAATTAAAACCCTGGGTGTCAAGTTCTGTGGTTGTGGAAGAACTCGGTAACATTGTAATGAATAATTCATTCACTGTATTTTGTTGGGTGCAAAAGACAGTGGTTTCAGATAGGTTCATAACAGCACCCTTGTCTGGCTGGTCCCAAGCACAACAAGAAGCCCCGAGGGATCCCAAATGAAGTCGTGGGTGCCACGAGTGGAACATGAGTCTTTTCAAGTGATTTACATCCATCAAGAGTAACATGTGGCCACCGTTCCCGAGCCATGAGCTGGTTACTGGAGCRGCAGCAATGGTGGCTGTGCAGCTCAGGCACTTCCACGCCGCTCTTCCGGGGTGAATGCACGTGTGAAACCTCTCCTGCCCAGCTCTGAACTGCTGTGCCTGCAAAACCCTGCTGCCAGGATTGGTGCTTCAGGCTCAGGGTGCGGGAGCAGGCCCAGGGCAAGGTTGCTGAGGTTCCTCGCTCATTTGAGGCCCAAGTATTCGTAAACACACTTTTATTTATTTATTTATTTATTTATTTATTTATTTATTTTAAAACCCTTTCCCCTGCTAAGGTGTGGAAGATCCCCATAGCAAGTGGCAGTGATGATGTGACCCAGGAAGTTCTTTGCCAACCTTGGGTGCATGCTGGCTGCTGCCAGCTGGGCACCTTTGAAACCAAATCAAGATTCGATTACACTGAGAAGACTTGTGTGCTTCTCTCTTTCATAGTAGGTAGAAGTAACTGAATCAGTGCTAGGTAAAAATATCTAACGAAGTGCATGTTCACAGCATTCCTCTTTACATTGTTTGACTGAAATAATTTTCTCCCTTCCAATTCTGTTGTGATTTAGTCACCAAGCGGCAGACTTCCAGCTATAATTGTCTCACTACTCCATTTTCCAGCCGCGTGCATCTCCAAGAACTGCACAGCTTATGTCTAGACGACCCTCTGAGAAATCTCCCTCTGTGGCCTTACTTAGCTGTTGCAGTGACACCGAGACTGATGATGTCAGCCATTTTCAAGACTGATAGCCATGCCTCTCACAGCTCAGTTAGCCGAGGCAGGCGCTCCGAGTGGAGGCAGTGTCTTGGAGCTTTATTCCAAGACCAGATGCATACACACATCTGCATACACATGCACTTACACACACGTGCACAGATACGCTTTGAGGGAGGTTAGGCACTGTGCTTTTACACAGTTGTGTTTTAAGCCTGTTTTCACTAGCATCTGTGAGGTTTTCTTTTTTGACTTCTGTCTAAGGCTTAGAGTGAAATGTAACGAGGACTGGTACAATTCCCCTGCGACGCCCATGGGAATTGAATTAGAGGGGAACTTCATCAGTGTGTTGGCCTGCACAGACATTCTGCTGAGGGGTCATGTGAATCTTCCCCAGCGCAGTGGATCCTTTCTACATTAAGCGAAATCTAAATTTCCCAAAACCTTTCCATAGTGGAGGTGTCAGCATGCTGCCACGTGAGACACAGAGGAGGGCATGTTTAATTTCCACAAGCTCTGGAACCCCTCTTACCAACTTCAGCAGGACCTGGCTCAGGTCAGGAATCAGCAAGCCCATGATGATGGTGTTTCATCTGTTTTCTCTGCTCTTGGTGTGTAAGGCTCTTTAGTAGCACAGTGGAAGTTACTGTAGTGGAGTTCCTGGAGGAACACGTTTCTCCTCCTAACTTGAGGACCTACAGGCTAATTCTACGCTGGGGGGTGAAAAATGGGCTTAGGAGTAGGAGAAGGTATCCCAGTCCCCTTCACTCCGTGTCCATGTTGCTGGGTCTTAGCCTGGCAATCATTCAAACTTGAGGTGAGACTCATCTCACCCAGCATTAGCTGTATGCTGTGCCTGGTTTTGCTGATCTTTTTCTAGGTGTTTACTTTTGGGTGGAACGGTTCATGCTATGTACACACATGTTTTTATCAAGTACATATTTAGGGACTTGAGGGTGACTAGGTCATATATGAGTGTCAATAACTAGGACATGTTTATGTGGCCAAGTAAATTCTACTGAAAGGCTGTTTCCATACTAATAAAGGAAACATGCCTGATACTGTTCTAAGCCTTGAGGCCAGCTGGGATGGAGAGGCTTGCTTCCATACAACGGCTGTCTCACCCTCCAAAACATGGTGGCTCTACGTGGCTTCTTATTAGGAGTGGCCCCTGGTCCCTGCTAACTCCTGAACCATGCACAAGAGTWATTTGGGAGAGTGCCACTGGCACAGACCAAAGCCATTCCAGATACTGTGGTAATAATTTATGCTATAGATAATCGAGTTCCCATGCTCAGAAATGTTCCCCAGCGCTAGTGTAGCCATAGCTAAGGTAGGCATCCTATGTTTAGGGAGAATGGAGCAAGTGAACTGGGCTGAAGCATTTCCAGTCCCACCTTCTCCTCCTCCTGCAGACCACAGAAACAAAAGGGTGGGTCCATGCTCACATGCCATATGTCTTCTGTCTCTCCCCTAAAGCAAGCTTCAGATCTTAGGCTAAACTCAGCAATGGAATAAAGATTTACAGCATGGAAGATTGACCGTGTTTGGTCTTGACTAGGCACTTACCTGACAGATAAACAAAGCCTTCCTTGTAGTCCCAGAGGAGGGAATCATGTTAGGGATGTACCCTGAATGATGCCTGACTCATACTGACGGTAGTACATCATATTGTCACTGAGGGAGATAGAGGCGACCAGACCAGAACTTCCATCATGGTATGGCCTAGGGCTTGATACGTGTGGTGGGGTTATGCATCAAAACTGTAACACTTCCCTCCCACCATGCCACTCTCAAGCGATGAGCATTGAGAAACATGATGGATCATCAGCACAGAAAATGCATCAAACGTGGTTTTGAAATGTTTCAATGCTGGAAGTTTCCAGCTGGGTAGGCAAGTTGCCTGTTAYAAAAGGCATACAGCTTAAGCAACTACTGTCCTGAAAGACTGTTAAAATTAAATTGTGAATTGACATCTCTATCATTACAGCCCTGGAGCAGAGTGTCTGCCTAGGTATTTCATAATGGAGGATATAAGCCTAGCAACACATGGCTTAGGCTGCTGAATAATATGCAGTATTATGTAATTTTATAACATTAAACTAGGATGTTCTGATAATAATATTATTTGAAAGCTGTTTAGTTTATTTAATACCATTTATATTTAGTACGTCAGTTGAATTCGGGGAAAAAAAGATTTTAGAAGAAACTGGGGGGAGCGCGGTAGGAAATTGTGCAATGTACTTATCTGACACTACATCACATGGTCTGCAAAGCACGGCTTTTGCTTTTATACACATAGTCTTGGCGACTCTCCCACTAGCAACAATAGTGCTCAGACTCATACTGATGTCACTGTTGAGTTATTTAATTTGACTGAACGAGATTAATGTGTTTATTTAAAACCTTGGTCAAAATGGAAAAGAAAATCTCGGGACAATACTTTTACGTGAACATGTATGTTTTCATATCTGATGATTGTAATGTTGCATTAACTTATCAGGGGCAGTTGTTTACGCACGCTAACGCCCGGGAGACCCCCTCAGATAAGAAGTGTGAGCCATTTTCCCTCAGCCGGGAGCAGAAACTTCTACACCGCTACTAGTCCTGTGGGCTTTCATCCCAGGCTCTCCTCGCTTCCTGCTGCTGCTTTCAGGGCTGATCCACAGAGATCCCAGCATTGTTTCATTTTCTCGTGTGAGGACGGGGTTGGTGCCGCCAAGCAATGACAGCAGTGCAGTGGTGGATCCTCCCCAGGTTCTCACCAGGGCAGCGAGGGACAGACCCCTCCACAGCATGGGATGCCTAGATGGGGCTGGCGCTGGGCTCTGTAGGCTGAGCCTGCTCCCACAAAGGCTGGAGACTGCCTGCCTAAATTTTATCCACATTATGTTTTACAAGCAGCTTGAGGGTTTTTTCCTGTGATAAATCATTCTGAACTTATTTCATTCTCACATGTACCCTCTGTGTTTGGAATAGACTTCAGTATTTACTAAGAGGCATTAGTAACTATCCGGTTAAATGCTCCAGATCATTCGATTTTTACTAATACAGAGCGGGGAAAAAAATCTGGAATCTGAAGCTTCTCTTTGCATGGTGGGACAAGTTTGGGCAGTTCCATGGAATCGATCATTGATTGCTGAATGGCACAAGTGAGGGGATTTCTGCTGTGCTCTGTCAAGACCCTCTCTTGACAGTTGAGGACAACTGGACATATACATAGATTGATAATGTAGAAATTGCATAAGCCAGAGCTTAATGCTGTGGTGAGTGCCTGAAGCAAGGTGTGCCTGCTCTTCCTTCCAGTTTTATAGTCCCTCTGTTCATATTTTCATGCAGCCTCCTGTCCGCTGGTGCTCAAAATATGAATCTCCTGGGGGAATTGCAGCTGCTGCTGGGGCTTGTGACATGCCAGAGTCGCTTTTATGCTTTCTCTTCTGTGGGCCAAGTGCTTCTATCTCCCTAGCTCTGTGGAAGGCTTTTGGGAATTTAAGCCTCTGTCCTCATCATTGCTGCTCTCGTGGAAGAAGGGAAAAAGCTCCTTATGTTTACATGTATCTGCCTTTCTCAGGGTGCTGGGCATCTTAAAGGGTGACACAGTGGGGCAGAGAAACGGGCATGAGAACAAAACAGAAGGGCTAGGAGGAAAACAGCTCTAGGTGGTCATTGATCCTCAGCAAACACTGCACGTTGTCTAAGAGGCTCTGATGCCCTGGGCCATGTGTGCTTACCCTGCAGCATGCCCCAGAGCKATGTGGTGCTGAGCATATCAGACTATGCCGAGGAACCAGTCTTTGGGATTGGCCTCCTGTCTCAATATGTTGTACCTGTGACTGCACTCGCTGTCCCCAAGTGCCCTTTGAACTCTTACATGAGCTGTGCATTTAAGGAAACTGCAGAATAATATGGTTTGTGAAGCCCTGCTGCTCCCAACACTGGGCAATATTTCTCTGTCTTGTCAGTGGCTGCATATAAGCACTGCTGAGGACTATGTCCAGGCCTTTACTGGTGGGGGGCAAGAAGGACCCAAGTCCTCCCACAAGGGTGGATTAGGGCAGTCGTGGAGCTGCTTCTCTGGAGGCATCCATTTAGAAGCTGCCCCCACCTCCTGCTTTAAGTCCCCTCTGTATAGTTTAGACCGTTGGACTTGGTATGCACAGGGGGTCCATGAAGTATATTTAAAGCAGTAAATAGCTTGACATACAAGGACGTTTTTCCAGTCAGTGGAAATATGTCATTTTCAGCTAAAATTAGACTGGCTCCAGCTACAGTTAAAAAAAAAGAAAAACAAAAGAAAAACCCTCAAGAACTAAACTCTTTCTGTTGGACTTTGTCAGATGTAGCAACTCCTAGCAGAAAACTCAGGATCCATCCAGCACAAACTGTGTCCAAAAGTCTGTGATTTTCATCCAAAAAACTTTGAATTGTTGGAGAGAGCGAAACAGACTGGCTAGGCAAACAAGGTTTTCTCTTGCCTATGAGACAATGTAAATAAGCTTAGAGAATAGTGATAGATCTTTCAAAGGCACTAAATGAAATCTGTGAGTAGTTGAATTTTAAATTAATTTTGCGGTTAATATTTTACAACTCTTGACAGTCAAGTGAGATTGGAGGGGCAGAGAGGGAGTTGAAATCAGAAAAATATTCTACTCATTACTTCCATAAAATYTGATATTACAGATTTAATTTCATAGAAGATGCTTGAGCTGAACCTATAGCTACCAGCATAAAAAAAAAAGGTACATTTTCTTTTGTAGTAAATATAACCCCAACCCTGCAATTTGCCTAGTGCATTAAACTCACAAATTGAAGTGACTGGACACTTAATGCTTTCCGAGGTCCAACTCTAAAATGAGTGTGGAGGGTAGTGGGGAGGAGAGGCTTGGACCCAAAATAAACAGTAAAAAACAAACAGAAAACCATTGAAAATTAAATACACATTTTGAATCATTTCTCTTTCAAAAGATTTTATTGAAGGAACAATGAAAGGAGTGTGTGAAGCCTAACGATGTATTGTGTTGTTATTCCAGGCTTCATCAGCAGTTTCTTGATGTTTGGAAAGTTCTGAGACCCACCCTATTGGACTACTTGTAACCAGCGCCTAAGACTACAAAAACGTATGTGTGGAAGAACCTTTCCTTGAAGGAAGCGTCCATCTCAATATTGTAGAAACTCCTTGCAAGCCTTGCAAGGCAGGAGAGCGATTTGTGCTTCCGTTGACACTCGTGTGTAATCTCTGCTTCTTATGCACTCCAGCACCCCTATCAGTTCCTTGTTCTCCTTCACCAGCCCTGCAGTGAAAAGGCTGCTGGGCTGGAAACAAGGAGATGAAGAGGAAAAGTGGGCAGAAAAAGCTGTTGATTCCCTGGTGAAGAAGTTAAAGAAGAAAAAAGGTGCCATGGAAGAACTGGAAAGGGCTCTGAGCTGCCCGGGTCAGCCTAGTAAATGTGTCACGATCCCACGTTCCTTGGATGGGCGACTGCAGGTGTCTCACCGCAAGGGGCTTCCCCACGTCATATACTGCAGAGTGTGGCGCTGGCCTGATTTACAATCTCACCACGAGTTGAAACCACTGGAATGTTGTGAGTTCCCGTTTGGCTCAAAACAGAAAGAAGTGTGCATTAACCCTTACCATTACCGGCGGGTGGAAACCCCAGGTAATTACATCATCTGCAAATGATTCACATCTCTCTATTAGCTCTTGCACTGGCAGGTCTAATCTTGGTACATCCTACCGAGTTCTGCTCTGAAATCTGAAAAGGTGGGCTCCATTTAATGGAAGGACCCTGAGTCTTTCTATGCCCGGTGGCATCACAGCTCCGGCAGCTGGGGGTAAGGAGGGCCTCGCCCCTTGGGTTCGTGTCCCGCCGGACCCCCAAGGGCGTCCGGATCTTGTCCAGGGTGCTGAAAGCTTCCTCTCTGTGGACATGGGTGCTGGCTGCCCTCTGAACCCTCTTTCTGCAAACTGGTGTCCATTTGCACGAAGTCTAGGCACCATCCTAGACTTACCACCCTGGCTAGATTTATGTCTCATTGTCTGAAAACCAACAATCGACTCATTAATCCACAGGAAAAATGTATCACTAGCTCTCTCTTTAAAGATTAGAGTTGCAGTAAGATGGCTTATTTTGCTGTGGATATGAAACCAGGTCAGTTGATTCTTCCTAAAATGCCTGGTGGCCTGCCTTCAGTGGGATTTACTTACCTGAATGGATAGTTTGTGTGAAATAAATCCCCCAAGTTCCCATAAAACTTTGAATTTTTCCACTGATGATGCTCTTTAGACTGGACTTGGTCAGCACTGCAAACTTATGACCTCACTGAAGGGTCGTTTAATTGGGCTTTGTGTCAATGAAACAGCTGTTAGAAAATTATAGTGTTCAGTGTTGACTTCTATAGGGATCTTAGAAAGCAGGGCTGGCAGAGATCGTGAGCAGTCATCCTGTTCTCCTCTGCCCCTACTCCCAAAACAAAACAAATTACCAGGTACATTCCTGACAGATGTTTTTCTAATGAGCTCTAAAATATCCCATGTGATAGAGGCTCCACAACCTCCCCAGGCAAATGAATCTACTGCTTTGCTATCCTTACAGTTCAAAATGATTTCTAATGTCTAACCTAGCTCTCCCCTGCTGCCAAAAATCACAGTAATTTAATTTACTAATGGATACAGTTGGTAAGTGTATACTTATTATTCTGTGATTACTCTTTGTCTGGCATGAACTTTACTCTGAGGTGACATTGGGATCAGATAAGTGAACTGTGGGATGTTTCTTTTCACACAGATGAAATAAGGGAAAGACATTTGTTAACATTTGTTAAACAACAGGGGCTGCTCCCTTTTCTGATAGTCCTTCCACTGCAGCGGAGCTGTCATTTTGAAGTTGTATCTGAACTGCTGTAAACATTGTCACAACTAAAATTTTACAGCTGCAGTGAGTGGTGCTTGTTGTCAACAGTTTTCAGTGGAAAGAGTTGATCTCCTGCCTTGCTAAAATAAACTCTTCAAGAATCTAAGAAAAGATGCTCATAAAATATCCCATTTTGTGTATCTTTCTCTTTGAAGGCTGCAGTCTTTAGTGTCTTCTCATTTCTTCTGGTGTAACTCCAGTGTAGTTAATGGAGTCTCCTCAGTGCAGTAGCTGACAGCACTGCACAGTACTGTTTTCAACCCTGGTCTTCTGATCTGTTCAGCGCCAGCTAACAAACGCTAGTACTGGGATAATCCAGCAGCTGCTAAATGGCTGCCAAAGCTTGTTGTTCTGACCCTGAAACTCAGAAGGTTTCAGCTGTGAACACGTCTCTATCGTTTGTCTGTGCAGCAGACTGGCTACATCTCTACTAGTAAATGAGACGGGGCTGAAGTGCAGGTCTGAGTATTGCTGAATTTGTAGCATGCTCCCGGGCACAGCTTTGACCCATGCGGACTTGCATGGACTAGCAGTTCTCAGGGTGCAGGGGTTAGCCCACAGGAGGGACTTTGGGCACTTCGGACGTGACCGTCTTGTTTTGGAGGTGAAAGAGAGGGCAGCTGCGTGGATGCAAGCTGTGCCGTGCCAGTTCTCCACAGGAGCCAGGAATTGTTCTTGGGCTGTTGTATTCACCCCTACCGTTCTTCTTAGGGGGACAGCTTAGAAGCTGAAGCTCACAAGTGAGTCACCCCCCTGCTAAAGGTGCAGTGCAGCAAGGAGTACAACCTATTCAGGTGTGCTAGGGCAGCGGCAGGAGAGGTAACTTACACCACTGCAAGTGGCAGTAATGCAGCTCCAGGCCAGAGGCAGTTAGAAAGCAGCTCTGCAGGGAGGTGGTGGCAAGGCAAGAGAAGAAATGAGCTTGAGAGAAAGTGGTAGCAGTGAGATCACCACAGAAGAGGCTGGGAGCGATTGATCTAGGTGCCAGTCTGTTTAAACAGCAGTCCTCTTTTAACTACAGGAAATCTTCTGCCTCTTGGCTGTTGGTGATCTTAGGCTTATGTGAGATTCTCTGAATCTCATCCTCTGGAGCTAAAGAACCCACCCATGAAATTAGTCAGCAGTGCATTTCTTTATAATCCACAAGCCAGTATTATTTTCATACAAATGTCCATCCTTTTGGGGTTCACTTTCCATCACTGCAGTCTGTCTTGCTGAATCAATCACTCTGAGACCAAATCTGTTAACTTTTATTCAGAATGAATGAGTTGTGTCAAAGATGGGAGGGCCTCACCCTTTCTTTAATGGCCTGGCAGATCCCTAGACCTCTATTACTATAGAGCAGCTTTAAGCTCTGGTCTGAGATTCAGGGGTTTCATTGCCTCTGCTGTGTCCTCAGGCTGCCCAGCCACATCCTAGTCTATGCTGCCCAGTACTGCACAGATCATGCATAGCTTTTATTGCTGCTAMCAGTGTCACCAGCAGATTTCTTCTCAGGTCTGTTGAGCAGCAGGTGCCATTTAGGAAAAAGCAGCATATATTCCTCTATTTGTGCAACACCCCACTGCAGAGAGGAGTTAGGCCACCTAGCCTAAAGGAGAGAGGTATGGTGGTTAGGCTCTGCTTCCCCCTTCATTGTTTTGCCTCGAAGAGCTGGTCAGAAGTCTGAATGGTTTGTCATCAGGAGAAGCTGCAGTTTCAGAAAAATATAAAAGCTGCCTAAACATTTACCCTGTTATTTTTATATGCGATCATTCATGTGTAGATAGTGCAAATTCTAGCGTGCACCATTGCTATAGACAGCAGGAGCCTAAATGAACTTTTCACTTAGACTAACTGATTGCTTTCGTCAAGCCCAGGTGGGACTAAGTGGGCCTCCCAGTTGGAAGACCACCTGATGATCTCACTGTTGGCCACGTGTTTGGTGTTTGTGAATGGTCATGGGCATAGGGAACAGATGGATCTCACCGGGGGGTAGGTCTCCGAAGGTAGTAAACTCTGCAAAGATGGGCTGATGTGTGAGAAATCACAAGGTGAGGTGGATGTTGTACCTGGAATTAAACTGTGAGGCAGATCGTTCACTTGCTAGCACCTGAAGTCGCAGGCTCTGGGCACAGCCAGCTTTCCAGCAAGAACTGTTGCAGCTAAAGGGAACAGGAGAAAGCCTAGTGCAGGAAAGGCAGTGGCAGGACTTTGGAGATGACTGTATTTGTCTTCAGTTGAACAAAGATCATCAACACTTGGGCATGCATAGAAGGAAGGATCCACCCCTGGCTCTTGGTGGAGAATAGCAGGTAGAAGAAAAGGACTCCACTGAGTAGAGACAACGTAGGTAAATTATGAGGACAGACAGGTCCCAATGCACTCAGTCACTCAGTTTTGTGCCTCTGGTCACACTTCCTTCAGAGTTGTTGAACCCTGGAGAGTGACATCTGTTACCAAAAGAGCAAGGAGAACGAGGCCCTCTGGGGAATTTTTAGCCACAAACAAGAAAATCTCTGAATTCCTCACCACCACAGAGGCTTTAGCCCTCTAGGCAGCCACAGAGCAGTCAGTGGAAAGATTGAGTGAGGTGGCAAAAACTGTACAGCAGAGCAGAAATTAAAAGTACCCTGATCAGAGCTGGGAAGGAGTTCAAGGCTTGAAAATTCCTCTTGCTGACTCACTCAGGGCGAGTCAAAGGCTTTTCCTGGCAAGTGCTGTTCACACATCCAGATTCTCAGCTTTCATTTAGAGAAGTTGTGTTGAGTTCTCACAGGGCTGAAGAAAGCCACTTCCTTAGTGGTGGTACCTGCAGCAAGGTGCCAACCTCCCAGTGCTGCACAGCATTGCTGTAGSAGAGCTGTCCCTTGCTCAGCGCCTCTGCTGGGTGCAAAGGGATCACCAGTTCCCCATTTTCTAGGGCTGTTGGTCAGAGCTGGCTGAGCAGCAGCAGACCTGACAAGTATCATACCAGTTTCATGGAGCAGCAGAGGAAAACTCCAGAAGCAGCAGCAGCTCACAGCCTGGAGCTGCTCAGAGGAGCATAGGATGGGAGGGATCCAGCTCACCAAAACCACATCTGCAGTGGTGGTACTGGCCTTGTCCCAATATAGAGCAGATGAACTGAGCACTAAAAGAGTCTGTTTCTCTCCACTGGCTATGAAGATATCCATGGGGGACTGGGCAGTGCATCTCAGATGTGAATACCTGTATTGCCTGTACGAGGCCTACCTGGGGAGTCTAGGATATCCAAAAAGCTAAAGAAGCAGTAAAGAAGCAGAAATACCTTTCTCTACCAAAGGACTTAAGAGGGTGGCAACAAAATCTTCATCCCAAAGGTAGGGGCATATCAGAGGCAGAAGGAAAAAAGTAGTCTCCAGAGCACCATACTTGTGCTGGCCAGAAGCTAATTAGAAATGCGTTGGGCCAGAGAAGGGTCAATGTGTAGTCTTTTAACAGGTARCCCAGTGCCTGTGTTTCCAGGCAGGTAAGAAGATAACTTCTGCAGTGAACCCCCTGTCATCAGTCCAATCTTCTGTGTGTTTTTAGGGCTCAGTTCTTCAGTTCATGGGTGACTGGGAAATTCCCAAATGGTATATGCCAGTGGGTGGGCAGAAGCATGGTTTAACCCTGCCCTGGGTGCAGCATAGTGCTACGTCAAGCAAGAAGCTGTAAACCTGCCATTGGTACCAGGCACTGGTCCTCCTTCTCCTGCTTAAATTGCCTCAGCTCTCTGAGCAATCGATGTGCACTGAGGGTGCACTCCAAGGAGGGTGTTCCTACAGCCTCTTCTCATGCACATGTTTTGCATTATCTATATATTATTTGCTTTATAGCAATTATTCCACTCTTTCATTATGCTGGATAAATGAGAGTTCATTGTAATTAAAAGGTGTTCGCTAACCTACCTAAAAAGAATTGCCCTTACCTAGACAGAGCTTTTGGGCCCAAACAATATGTTAAAACACGTTCAAACCATATATTCCTGTCAGCATTTATAACCAAGAGTGCACACTGCTGTTTGTTTCCATAAGCTAGTAAGGATAGACTGAAGGATTACGTGCTGCTGGGTTTTAGGCCAGAGGAACTCTGGACACTAGGTCAATCAATACAAGCCTGCTGAACTGTTCCCAGTGTTGGCACAATTCATCCTTGTCACAATAACTCAAATTGCCTCCTTATCTTCTCTGGTGGCTTTTAGATCTTCATGATAGCAACTGGGGATTCATTCCCCCTACTTGTTTTTAAGGCCTTAACTAAGACAATTAGGCACTACGTGAGCTAGTGACTAATAGAGAAATCTTGGGGTACATGAATTGCCCATTGTAGGTGCTGTTCTCCCCCCAAGGACTACAGGGGACCCAGTTAAAGCCTCAAGTTGAACTCCCATATGCAGAACTATTTAGCAAGCCTCTTTGTGTTCCAGCCTAGGGGCTGCATCTTCATAGGTAACTCACTAGTTGGGTTTTCTAAAGTGTTTTGACTCCAATTCTGCTCTCCAGTTCTGCTCTCGCTCCTGATATGTCAGAATCCAGAATAATTTGGGTCAGCTTTAGGTTTCTCAATGCAGCAATGCTGTTAACAGCACTGACAGTATGAAATGTAAGTGAAGAGAGTTTGTGAAGAGAGGCGATATCTTCTGTTAGACCAATTTTTACATGGTTTAATTTGGATTTCAGTTTTCTGACCTGTGTTTTTCATGTCTTAACTACCAACCATTGACATTTGCCTCCTCGTACTAGATCTTTTCTAACTATATTGCAAGAGCTAAATTCATATTGCTGCAATATTTGAATTGCCATTTACATTTCCTTTTAAAGATCCCACTGTCTGGCTGGCAGCATTTTCAAGTATCTGAAAACCTTCTAAATCTGGTGTCTAGCTTCTGGACTGTGCTTCCTTTTGCCCATCTGTAAAACACTGGTAGTAAAATATGCAGTGTATTGCGGAGCACTATTAATTGTTATTAAACTTGGCTGTGGTTTTGGCAAATCATGGTGATAATATTCAGCAAACTCCTATATGTTCAGTCTTTCAGGAAGGAAGGAATAGGTAATTTTGAGAGGGAGAAATGTGCCACTTGCATTTCTATAAGAGGGCTGTGTGCACATGCCATACCTGTGAATTTTATGGTACCTTGCTCAAGTCAGGAATGAGTCCATATTTTGCATATGGAATTGCTGCAACTGGCTGTAAATCTGGAGAAAAACGGTCCAAGAATCAGCTTTTGATTCTTGTTTTTGGACAGGTTTGTTGCCCTTCAATGACTTGTGTATAGACAGCAATATTTGGGCAGCATGGAATATGCCTCTTCTTAGCTTACAAAGGGAGATACTTTCAAGAGTGCAGTTTTAACCAGATTTTTTCTGTTCTTGTTTTTATTTTCAGTCCTACCTCCTGTACTTGTTCCAAGACACAGCGAGTTTAACCCTCACCTCAGCCTCCTCGCCAAGTTTCGAAACACTTCTCTGCACAGCGAGCCGCTGATGCCGCACAATGCCACCTATCCAGATTCTTTCCAGCATCCTCCATGCACCCCTTTTCCATCATCACCCAGCCACATGTTCTCCCAGTCGCCTAACAGCATCAGCTACCCCAACTCACCAGGAAGCTCTTCTGGACCAGGAAGTCCCTATCAGCTCACAGGTAAGAATGAGCTTTCAGACATCCCAACTGAGGCAGTCGAGGTTCTTGCCAGGGCCTGGGGTCAGGTACCAATTCTGTGTGCTTCCCCCAGGCTGTGGCTACAGATTGAAATGTTGGACAGGATGGATTTGGAACGTGATTTCTTGTGAATGTCTCTTAGTATTGTCTCCCAGTCCTTCTGACAGATGCTCAAGGGACTAAGAGCTGTAGTCATCCCACTCCTAGAAGTGCCTGGATGAGATTTCGTGATTACTGTAAGGGAAAAGTTGAGGAGAGGAGCAGGTGTGCCAGACCACCTTCTGCCTAAAGCTGCCCGTCCAAGCTTCTGATACAATCCATGGAAAAGAGCACTTGCAACACCTAAGTTAGGCACCTCTAATAGAGATGGTCAGGGTAGGGACCTTCAGAAACTCCCATCAAGAGAGACAGGATAAAATGGGGAAATCGGTACGCAGAAATATTTTTTAATGTATGATGATCCCACTGACTGTACAAACTTCAGGAAATCAAGGTGTTTAACAATCTGACCCAACACTTGGTGAAGCTACCAGGCAAATTCCTATGACTTTGGAACGTGTTTCATCAGCTCCACAGTTCTGAGGTCAGCAGTGTTATGTCACTCAGATTGTGTTGTGAACTCCTTACTTAGTATTGCTCTAATTACCTGAGAATTTAACTATGCTTTTGCTGTTAAATATACCAAGAAGGTGTCATGCAACACAGCTGAGAGCTAGCTTTAATATCAAAACACGGTTCAGTTTCACTTCTGCACTTTGTTGTAACTCTCAAATAATTTCAATGATCTCACCTTTTTCACAAGGATGAATTCAGGTCAGAATCTTGTAGCTTAATGTTTTAATATCTCAACTACAAAGCATTTAAATTCATGTCCTTAATGATATGCCGATTTTGATTTTAAGTGCAAGAAAGGTGTTTATTTTTACAAGGTATTATTTGTAGTATTTGAACTTCCTTTTAGGTTGGAARCTTTCAATGCAGTGTGATGTTTTTCCTTCCCTCTCCACTCATTGAATGGACCTTCATTTATTTCTTCTCTAGATCTATACTTCAGATTAAATCATATTTAGCAACATTGAAACATTTCAGCAAGTAGTAGGACTTGTTTGTCTTCTCCCATCTTTTTCTTTCACCTCTGTGTAACCAAGCTGGATTCAGTGGAGCTGGTCCTGACAGGTAAATCAGGCCCATTCCAACTATGTAATGACTCTTGACTCGTGCATTTAACTGAACTTGGGACCTTGCAAAGCTACTTAAAAATGGAAGTGGCTCAACCTGAGCTTCAGTATATCACAGCACACGGCATGCTGATAAGCATAATTTGCCTGTGTAACAATCAGGGATGGGAGACTATCTAAAGCAAACTGGAGTTACATCAAGAACCTTGAGTGGGATTGGTGTGGCCAAATATAGATGTCAACAATGCAAATTTCTACATCTCATGCAATTGTCTATACTCTCTCTGTAATCAGTGGAGAAAAACAGGGACTCCTAGAACAAGTTTCATTGCATCTTAAGGTATACGTTTAAAGTAGCTGAGATGCATCATGTCTGCAGTGCCTGTTTTTCTTTAGTGGGTATAAGGAGAGTTTATCGTGACTAGCTTAGGTGTAGACATCAAAAATACCTGTATAACATTATATTCCTTTCCGTGACTTCTATTCTCTTCCATTCTTTCTTGATTTTGTTTTGCTATTTTAGCTTGTTGCATTTTCTGTGGGAGGGTTATGTCATCTGTATGTTAAAAATATCATATAGTGTATGAAATTCCTAAATCCTGAACAATGCTTAAATAGAATAACATTCCTGTGCAGTACTTACTTGGAAGATTCAATGATTGTCTTATGAGACAGCCCACATTTATCCACTCTGGGTGAAGTTGCTCTGTTTTGAGGGCCAGCCAGCAGACCCCGCACGTAAGAGGAAATTTCAACCTGGAACCAAGTTAAACCCTGGTCTTCTTAAAGAGACCCTTAGTCCTGCAAGCTTGTATATRGCTATAATTTACACATAAGCCTACTGAGTTTCTGTTCAAATGAATAAAACTACATACTTTCAGTGCTTATGCAGTGAATGTCGGCAAAGTCCCTTTTTCTCTGGYTTTCTAAAGCCTCCTGTCTTTCTTGAGAATCCCCACTATAGAGTCACCTGTTTTCTATCTTACTGTGTCATAAATGAAACAAATCAGGAGCTGGGCAGGTTGTGAGTTGATACTTTTTCTCCATATTTTTTCATCACATCCATTGCTCTTTGATGGGAGACTGAACAAACCAGAAGAGGGCCAGCCTTCCCTTGTAGGACAGAGGTAAAAAGGACAAATCTGGAGGGAGTTTTGCCAAGTCTGATTTTAGAGTATAAAGGCTTTCCATAGGCTTTTTCTATAGCCTGTGAAGAAAGAGAGCTTTCTCCCAGAGGATCAATTAAAGTTAGCTTCTGCTCTTAAATCATCCTCTTCAAGTTTTACATTTGGGAGAGAAGTCTGGCACTGAAGGATCAAACTGTGTTACTTACTTAGGGTAACAACTCGTACTAACAGAGAGCTTGACTGGACACCGGTCTAGGCCTGAGGCACTGTTGTGACTGTCCCTCTCTCTTTCAAGTGCAGCATGTCCAACGTGACAGCCCTTCCTTCCTGTCCTCCCTGAACACATAATGGTCTTAATCTGGAGACTGAAGGGAGGTCAGGTTCAGATTTGTGCTCTGTTTCCAGCCCTTCTCTAGCTAAACAATGCTGAATAAGTGCTAAGTACTCACCAGGAAAAGCTGGAGAGAATTTACCAACGTATTGATTTAGGTGTCTTTCCTTTCTTTTCTTTCTTTCCTCCTTTCTAACAGTGGAAACTCCACCCCCGCCTTACCATGCAAGAGAACCTCCAGGAAACCACAATGGGCGGTCAATGGATGCAATAAGTGAAAGTCAACTAGTGCTGTCTTTGCCCAATGGAGGTAAATCTGCCGATGGAGAAGCTGAAAGTAAATAATCATTTGTACTATTCTTCAAAGAAAAACTGTTAAGCAAAAAAATTGTTACTTGAACAAGAAGGTTCAGTGATCTGTAATAATAAGTTTCAGACAGTTTGACAGTAAGGCTGTGTACTAGACTCATCCATTAGCTAGCAGAATAGGTTGATTTAAGAATTCAGTGGATTATGTGCAAAGTTACAGAGTTTAGACCTTATTTGCATCCATGGAGGATTACATTTAGAAAGCTGTTAATTAAAGCAAACACTGTTATCTATGTTGTAAAGACAAAGATATCAAATCAAGAACGGTGAGGCAATATAACACAAAAGAGCACTATCAATATCAGAACTGATTTCTTTATCACCTTCAGTTCTGGGTTTCAAGTACTTTAAACCCTTGTGGTTGGGATCTTCCTTACTGCTATCTTTGTATTAATGTTACATTACTGGCTGACTAGAAAAGAAAAGGACATGTTCTAGTGAAGTACAAAGAGATTTTTACAGAAGGCCAAACTCTTTGTCCTCATACAAGAATGCTTTCATGGGAGAGGGCATGGGTGGTCAGACTAGAAGGGATTAGGATCCTCCTCGCTCCCCTCAAAGCAACTTCATGACCTCTCCAGCATGGTCTCCACTACCTCCAGACTAGTAGTGGCAGGTGATGCCCCCACCATTCGAAGCCCATTGCTGCAGAGCAGCAAGGGGAAATGGAGTTCCTGCTTTCCAAAGCAAAGCTTTTTGGCTTCCTGCTACTGCAAAGGAAAAATCACCATTGTTCTTTTAGTCCAGCATATTGTAGTCCTAAACAAATGTCCTTTATGGCATGAGGACTGAACRCTCTGCACACACACGCACATTAAAAAAATAATGCCAGCCTTCTGAATCAGTGAGGAACATGTATGTATCACAGAACTGGAGCAGAAAGAAGATGAGGATGATAGTGCTAATTACAGATGGGTACACAGAATGGCCAGATAATAACTAGTTATCAGACACCAATATGTTTAAATAAATTGTCGAGATACTTTAATCTCTTTACCATAGTTTACCATCTGTGATCACTGCCCTGGTGAATATTAGTTGGAAGTTTATTAGAGGTTATGCACAGAGGTGCTCTGGGGGCAGGGGTCTCACGTGCCTGTGGTGGGCAGGCAGGATAAGGTTTCCCACTAATTCCTGTAGAACGAATGAGGCTCAGAGGTTCTGTTACATTTTTGAGTCTTTCTATGTCTCTGAGTTAGAAAACTTGGGCAGGGGTAGTTCCAAAAGAAATGACCTTGCTGACATTTCTGCTTGGAAAGAAGCACATGGAAGCGGAWAGCCCCAAAGCATGCAAAAAACTGGGGGGAGTGATTGATTGCTTCTGAACTTCAGAGTTTGGTATTAGGCTGAAGGCTTGGCTCAGTTTTGACTTGCTTTGAGCCCATCTGTCATCCCTAGCTCCTGCTGGTGTGCAGAGCAGATGTGTCCCTTACTATTTTCAGTGTAGAGATTGGGCCCCGGTTCAGCAAGGAGTGTCAGCGTGTGCTTAATTTAATGCAGTGGAGTTATCACGTTTAAGAACAAGTGGGACTCCTCAGAGGCTTAGAGTTAAGCTGGTGTACCAGCCCTTTGCATGTTTGGGGCTTCAGTCATAAAATTAAGAAGAAACAGAAGCTGCTGTTGAGATAAAGCCTGACATAAGTGACTGTTTAGATGAAGAGCTAGGGGGGGGGGAGTGGGAGGGAGGGAGGGAGGGAGGGAAGGAGGAAAGAAAACAGAGAATGATTGTTTAAAAAATCATACTCTCTCATACTGAGACCTGAGCAGCTGATTAATTTTATTTCCTACAGACTTTCGGCCTGTTTGCTATGAGGAACCGCAACATTGGTGCTCAGTTGCCTACTACGAACTCAACAACCGGGTAGGGGAGACTTTCCAGGCTTCCTCTCGAAGTATCCTTATAGATGGATTTACAGATCCCTCAAATAACAAAAACAGGTTCTGCCTAGGACTGCTCTCAAATGTAAACCGCAACTCTACTATAGAAAACACCAGGAGACACATAGGAAAAGGTAAGAGGAAATCCCTTCTTGTTGGGAATATTCAGAGCTTGAAAGAACCGTGCATTGTATTAACAAACCTAGCTGATTTGTCAGATGTGCTTGTCTTAAAACCAAAGCTCTGAGATTACTTCTGAAATAGAAGAAAAACAGCTGATTCTTTTCTGACTGGATAACAATCTGCAGAGTAGCTCCTTACAAAAGCTATTTACTTGGCCAGTGAAGAGAAAAATGTTGTTTATAGTTGTGTGTTCTAATTTAGCAGTATGTATTTTCATTTTATTTATTAGAGCTTCTGGCAACTGGGAATATTGCCATTGAAATGCCACTAAAAGGATAATTGCTGGTGCCTCAGGGCTGGTTCTCCTACCGCCAAATAACAAAGGGAGATGGATGAAACACTTAGTAGTTGAGTTATTTAGCTGAGGAACTCTACCAGAGTTGCCTTTAGCTTTTCCCCCCCTACTAGTCTGATTCCCTGCCTTGTCAACTTCTCGCCAGTAAAACTAAGTCTTGGATTCTCTCTCCAGCAGTTCTCCTTGTATGCTCCACTTCTGGTGTATGTATACCCTGTGCACACAGGAGCATATGCTGCTGGTGACAAGTACGAGGTGACCACACCTGGACATGTGTGGCCGCACACACTCCATCGCAGCTCACTAGGGCTGTGTAGGGCCTGATATTCTCCCAGAACTTACTGTTGTTTGTGGCAGTGAGTCAGAAGCCCTGTACCGGCCACTTCTCTGCGCAGATGAAGGTTTGCCTGTTCTGGTATATCCAGTCTAGACTCATTATCTTGCCAACCCAGCCTCTCACCAGTAGCTGCCTGGGAATGGATTTCCCACTGGGCTAATTAACTCTAATTGTTCCACTCCTATTATCTTGTCAACCTCACCTCATTTCCCAGGCCTAGAGCAGTATTTTAATTGGCTCTTGATAGTCTAGTGTTGAATGACTGAATACGAGGAAGCTCAGAGATAAATGTGGCATAGTTTTTACAAACAACAGTGAACCTGAAGGCTAGCGCAGGAGATGTTGTACTTAGCTCTTGCACTTTTCTCCGGAAGGGAAAGCACTTGTGTTGCAGATGCACTGTGTGAAGCCAGTGTGATGCTACAAGTGTCTGTCATAGTAGTTTGTTGTGAGGGGTGGAAGTGAGTTGTACATCTAGTTCTAACTTACTCAGAAAATAAAGCAAAGCTTCTCTATCAGCATAAGCTGTCAGAGGGGTGTAGATCAAAGCTGAGCCCGGCCCTAAAAGAAGAATGACAAAAGATCCCAGTCAAAGCTGTCCTATGAGGATGTTACATCCTGTGACTTTCTGCCCCAAAAGAGGAAGAGACCGAACAGGAAGAAAATGAGGTAAATGCTAATGGTCCTCATCCATTCAAATCTGAAGATCTGTCTTCATTGATTAAAAGTCCTTTAAAGTCTTACACTAGGAATCCGCCCAAGGGAAGGGAGCAGGTTGCCCAGAGAGGAGCTTAGTTTATCAGAGATCCTTAATTTTACTGCTCTTCCCTGTTTATGCAAATCTTAAAAAAACATGTTCAAGTGGAATAGAAGTGGCACCAGTACAGGCCTGCAGAAGAGCACAGAGCAGCTCCTAAAGTGTGTAGTTCAAAGGCATGCTGGACAGATGAAAGCTACTGAAATGGATACAATTGTCACATGTTAACGGGAGAAAAAAGAGTGAGTAAACAAGATTAGCTCAGTAGGATAAGGATATGTGATTGAATTGTCATCTAGTGTATCAGCGTGAAACGGTTTCCTGGAAATACCACATCAAAGCTAAAAACAATCCAGAACACAATGCAACATCTACTAGCAGTTGGACCTTTTTCAGCAGTCAGACTTCAAGGACAAAAAGGGGACTTCTGATCAGAGTGTCAAAATTATGTGGATGCTTGGAGACTGCTGAATTTCCAGTTTCTGCAGAAAGCAATGAAATCCCACTAAAACATATGGACCCTTGATTTGGTCTTCTACAAATATGTATTCAGCTGCTTGGCTTCCTTGAGGGTGCTTGTCCCTGGTGAATGAATACAGGAAGAATGGAAATACGCACTGACATTTCATTACTGCTGTATTTATTGCTTTTAAAAAGTCCACAAGGAAAAAGCGAATTGTAGCCTCTGCTTTCAGAAGTGACATTGGTGTTTTTGTTGTTATAGTACACAGTTTGGGCAATGCCTTTGAAAGCATTCATTTTTTTCATAAGTTGGGTTACTCAATATACTCCGAAAATCCAGCCTTTAAAATTTTTCACCTTAGCACCCAGAAGTGTGGTCACCCTTAATCAGTAGCCACACCTGAAGATTTGAAATGTGGTGAACATTTATGTCCTTATTCTTCTCTCCCTACCCTGTGTTCTCACTCTACCTGTTTATTTCAGAAAGTTATATGGACTCCATCAAGGTCAGCTAGGACCTTCATGTTTTCAGTCCTTCCCTTTTATCCATCTTCCACAGAAGGGAAAGGAGACATAGGTCAAGTAATAGCACTCACAATGCGCAACACCCCATAACGTCTGGTACAGTTGGACTGGAGCTGATGACTGGTCTAATGGAGCTGTCATCTAACCCGTGTTCCCAGTGCAATACTAGCATGTGCTCTGAGCCACACCCCCTGCCATTCACATCTAATTTGAGATCTCGTGGGTGCATAGAAGTAAAAGTCAAGTGATGGCTTGAAGACAGACTTTAAGGTTCCCATCTGAGTCACCCTGGAAGTCTATGGGAGAGTGTATTTTTCCCAGATTCCTTTCCCACTCAACCTGCTTTTCCCCAAGCCTTTCCCACTTCTGTTTAGAGGCTGTTTTTGTCCTAAGGATGTGCTGCTGCCCCTTGCTGTCATGACCACAGATTGATGACCAGACTGGGAGTATGTAACCAGTCTTTTCTGTATGAAAGACAACAGGAATAAAACTAATTACAATTGAATTATTAAAGCATAGTTATCACTAGCTGTGCAGGCAGTCCACTGAGACTCTGTGAACATGTGCATTTGTATGTAAGGGTTTGAATACCATACCTGGGAATAGAGAGGAGGATTTTATTTTTATTTAGTGGTGGTTTTTATGAGAACAAAGAACTGAGTTCTTCCACCTCTCTTGACCATGGCAGGGATTCATCTCACCTAGTCTAGCCCTGGGAAGGGTGAATGTCTAGGCATCTTCACAGGATGACTCGGCCCCCTTCAAGGTGTGGTATCATGCTCACGTTTAAGCAGTCTGGGTCCCCATTGCCACGCTTGCACTGATGAAGATCTCACTGCAAATAAATCTTCTTTTGTTTTGTTTTGTTTGTTTTAAAGTTTATTAGCTGGTTCAGTTCCCCAATCTGGATGGCTGCCCAATCCCCAGCCATTGCTGCCAGCATGAAAGCAGGTGTGGGAAGAAGCAGCAGGGACAGGGAACAAGAGAGCCTTTTCAGCACCTGCACAGACTTCCATCAGTTTAAGCTGGCTGTGAGCCTGCACTCTGTAGCGGATGGAGTGAATCATCTGGACACAGTGCCTCTCATCATCTATCAGCTAGAGAAGGCATCTACACAATTAGCTTACACAAGATCCCTAACTTTAAGATTGCTGAATTGGGCTAAGATAAGTTCTCCCACCAATTTAGGTATATTTTCATGCAAGCAGACATCCTGGGGGGACCAGAGTCTTTGAATGGATAGAAATACTTCCATCTTCATTTCCCCAAGGCACGGTAACAATTTGAGAGTTAGTGTTGGTAAGTCACTCAGGCACTGAAAAGTCCAGAAGGAAATCAGTCGTTTTCTTGCTAAAGGTCACTTTGAACAGGATCTGATGAGTAAGTCACGTCATGTAAATGCAAATGCATGGTTCTGATGTGGTGGATAAAGCAAAATACAGAAAAGCTATTTTAAGTACACAACATGCTGTGTTTGAACTGCATGAGATAGGATCCTGTAGTAAAAAAATAGCGTGCAATGAAGTGGGTCTTGGTCAGCGTGCATGTGCTCAACAGTGAAAATACATTTAGATGTGTAATGCATAACAGATTTGTCAGTTCTTTGACAGTTTTGATCCATACTTTGTATATGGTTGACATATGTTTGATATTTATGTGTATGTATATGTATGTGTATGTGTGTCTTGTCATAAWGTACTATGCTGTTGGGTTAAAGAAGTAAACCAACCTTCACCAAGAAACAAAGAAAAACGTCACGTGCCAAGGCTTTTTTCTCCTAGACCAGTACCTCGAAATAGTGTTTATGACAATTTCCTCTTAATGTTGGTGGGTCCGTTGTACAGATACATGGATATACACACAGTTTACTGTCTTTTAAAAGGCAACGTATAGGCACTGAGTGCCTGGAATGATCCTGGCCTTGTACGCCCACACCAGTAAAATAGTTAAAGAATTACTGGTGTAAAGTGTGTTGTGAACAATGGAGAAATAATACATGTTATTTTTTCTTTTTCAAGGTGTTCATCTTTACTATGTCGGTGGGGAAGTTTATGCTGAATGTGTCAGTGACAGCAGTATTTTTGTGCAAAGCCGCAACTGTAACTACCAGCATGGTTTCCACCCAGCCACTGTCTGCAAGATCCCCAGTGGCTGCAGCCTCAAGATCTTCAACAACCAGCTCTTCGCCCAGCTGCTTGCCCAGTCAGTCAATCATGGTTTTGAAGTGGTGTATGAGCTGACCAAGATGTGTACTATTCGAATGAGCTTTGTTAAAGTAAGGATTCTTTGTTTTCTCTTGCATTTCTGAAAAGGCAAATCCCATCACTTGCTAGCTTTGGTGCAAAACTAGACCCCATCAAATCCTTCCCAAGTGGGGGTTTAAACACCCAACTTGCAAATAGCAATTCAGACTGCCTGTTTTCCAGTATTGCCTTAAACTTGTAGGTGCTTAAAATCAGTAGCTTTTGTGGTCAACCTGGAAATTTCTTAGATTCCAAAAATTAGGTATTCCATAGGCTTTTTGTGAAAAATAAGCAGAGATTGAATGATGTTCCCCCATTGATTGCATAAAGAGCTCAACTTAGAGGGGCTTAGCAACATTTAAATGCTGTAGCACATATCTTAGGCAGTTGTGATCTCTCCTCTTTTTACTAGTTTGTAATAGAGCTTGGTAGAGCCATAGATCTGAAAAGAATGTCCTTACGTCTCTAGACTAATTTACAGTCTCAACATTACTATAGACTGGTATGTATGGTCTTAGTCAAGAAACACTGGGTCCTCCTTCAGCCCCCACTGAGCTTCCTGGGAATTGTTGTTGTTTGCCACCTGTCTGATCCCTGGCAAGAGATTGTCTTAATTTCTGATGACATACACTCTAGCCAGCCACACTACCAGAAGGGCTTCTTGCAAGCAGAATACAAAACCCAAAAGAACTTCTGACTTTCCCCGTTATTTGGAAGAGACAGGAGGCCACCAAAGCCATTACTGTTTCCATGTCTTTCATATCTGAACTTTGCAGTCTGACTTCTCTGTGTGCGATGTGTAAGTCTTTGTGGGAGTTTCTTAAATCTTCTGAATGGCCGCCTCACCAGAATGAGAATGAGTCTCTTGACTCCTTTTAGCACTTAGGATTTACTTAGGTGCCTATTGTATCCTCTAAACCCCAGAGAATGGTGAGTATTTCAAGACTGTTTACAGAAGCGCTAGACTGACTTCCTGTAGTGCTGCTGGGGAGAGCTGGCAGCCATGTTCGGCCCGCAAACTAGAGAAGTTGCACCATTAGAAGCAAGTTGGTCCTGCTAGGTACCAGAAGAAGGGGCTTGAGTATGTCCCTTTGTCTTGCAGATTTGGTTCTATACAAATGACTGAATCAAGCTGATTGATTGATTGAAATCACATCTAAGATACTACAAAACTGCTTGAGGCTCGAGCCCACTTCCCCGATGTTCTGCAAAGCAGATTAGTTGAGTCCCACGCAGCTTTCTGGTTCTGACTCTTTCCAGCCATCCTTGGGGACCCATCTCCTTAACTCTCTGAGAGCATTAAGAGTGCTCTGTAACTTCTCCCAAGCATCCGAGCCAAAGTCTCTGTGCCCGTGACCACGCTGTTGCTTTTTTCTTGGGAAGGAACTGACATCTTGTTCACACACAAGCATTAGGGGAAAAAAAGAAAACAAGAAACCCAACAAACAGCATTTTCTTTAATGGAAGACAYGAATGGGCATGTTGTTTGTAAAGGCAGTGTAGCCAGTTATGCAATATTTTCATTATCTCAGCAACTCAGGGGCAGTCTCTTTGATGTGTTATCTGCCTCCATGCCCAGCATGGCAGCAGAAATGGTGGTGTTGATGTACTAAATAACACTGCTGCCATATTATCACCTTGCTTTGTTGAAACAATAGCAGCCACTATAGTGCCTTAGGCACCAGAAGACCAGTACAAGGAGTTATTTTGAATGCTTTCTCATGACCTTTGGAAAATGGCTATGCAAATCTCATCTAGGTTATTCCTTCCTGGCCTGTAAAAACCCTTTCCTGTACTCAGTCTTCTCTATTTCTTTCCCAAGGTGTGAGCCCCGGTGTGTTCAGTCTGGGGACAGGAATGCCCCTGGGTGTTGGGTATGCAGTGCACAGAGGAGCATGTTGTCTGTCAGAGCCACACACCAAGAGCGCCCAGGTGCAGGGCAGTCCTTTGGCTTCTCTCCTGATTCGTGACCAGATGCTGCTCRTCACCTACAGTCCACAGGGCAAGCAGAGCCAAAGGGCTGGAGACCCTGCCTCCTACACCACCAATGCTTGAGCTACCAGCTGGGAGGCAGAGATGGGTAGGGACCAAGACATGAGAAACTTGCCAGGACTGTACCATCTTCTGGAGGCAGGACACGAGACAGAGGCAGGTTAAGGTCCTGTCCCCTCTGATACCCTTTGTGTGCCCACGGAGCAGCTGGGAGGAGTTCAACCCTCAGGCAAATGGGGGTGTATCATCAGTGAGAACAGACAGCAATTTCTATCCACTGAGTGCTGCTGATAACCAAAGCAGGATGGCTGTTGTCCCCTCTCCACAGATGAGGCAGCTGAAGCACAAAGTGGAGAGACAGAGAATTTCTCCAAGCCAAGGTCTGAACCCAGCACTCTCCCTCCCACATTTCCTCAGGTCTTGGGGCTAAGGGGATGACCCAGCAGACCTGGCCGTGCTCCCCAGCACGAGGCAGCTCAGTGCTCTGGGACATGGCTGGACCCTGGGCTGAAGAGAGCTGTTGCCCACAGGAGGTGGGAAGGGCTGGCAGGAGCAGCAGGACCCCTCGGCTGATCTCCCCCATGCCGGAAGACACATTTCTGGTCTCCCCATGAGGGTATCGGTATCCTCTTCCCACCATCTGCTCAAAACACCACCACAGCTTTGCAAGTTGTTCTCATCTTATTCCCTCGTTAAGAGCGCTCCACCTCCGGGTTCATTTCAGCCCCGGGGATGAAGGAGGCTACCCGCGGCCCGAGAGTGATGTACGGGAGGCACAGGGGGTCCTGCCCTCCTGGCATTTCCCCTGCTGGGAGCTCCAGCCGGCAGCCTGAGCCAGCAGCACCGAAAGTGTTTGGGAGTTGCCAGCAGAGGGAGATGGCCAGCCAGACTCCTCCAAATCGGGCAGGTTGCACTTGCAACCTGTAATTCCTACTCTTCTGAATTTTCCATCCTGCCCGTCAGCAGAGGTGCACCAACTCCTCTGACACTTGCCATTCTGGCCGTGTGTCTTCACTGCAGCTGAGTACTTAAGACTTCACAAACTCAGAAGCCTCACTGCACTGATTTAAAGAGTGGCATTTTATGCAAAYGTTTCCAGAACATAAATCTGAGGTGCCTGTGAGCAGAGGCCCTTTCTAGCCTGATAAATGCTCTGCAGGTCAGAAAAATGCTGCCTGATTAAAAGCTGTCTTTGGGCTTTGGTGGGTCCATGTCTTACTCTTCTGCTTTCTTCCCCCTTTTCTTCATTAAGTGGAAATGGATTCTATCCAGACCACTTATTATGGCATCTAGTTTTGGTATTGATCCTAGTTTTGCAGCTGATTGTCTAGAGAAGTGAGTTCTAGCAGCCTCAGTTGTCTGAGTTGTTCAGCACTCTACAATTTAGGTACCTTCAGCAGGCATCAATCTTAATATACCTCCATATCCTTTTTTCATGACAAGAATATCAACCCACCTGACTAGCATAATGATAGGTCAGGCTCAGCTTCTCTGATCAGCRGCCCACAAATGAATAGCCTCATCCTGCAGTGGGACCATGTTTTGCACATTGCCGTGTGGAAATCTGAGTTCAGTTCTGGCAGTGAGACAGACGGTTAGCTGTGAGACTTTGGGCTGTGACTTGGATGTCTTGCGTTGCTGTGAAATCAGCTGCCTGCTTAACAGGCAGACACTGTGCCCGCTTGAGGCGCGGGGACTTCTGGTTCTCTTTTCTCCCTGCCAGCACCGCATCCCCATCTTCCGTCAGACGCTCCATATCCCTTATCTCCCCAAAAGAGCTGGAGAAATTACTGCAGCATTTCCTACAGCAGACAGCCAGGAACTCCCGTGGGAAAAGAGGACATGTTCCAGGATAGAAAACTTATGGAAAATATCTATACATAGGTTAGGTATGGTACATAGGAACCTTTCTGGAAGTTTCCAGAAGTTCAGATAAATACCTAGAACTTCTAGAGTCTCAGACTCGTAGGATGCATGTCTACTGATAAATGAAGCAGTGCCCAGGATCATTCCTAGCTCCTGTTAAGTGTTATGACAGGGTCTGGCCTGCTTTTCATCTGTGCCAGGCAGCAGTCTGGCAGACTTTTCCTGGGCATGTCTCTGGGGTGCAAACAGCAGGGACCATTCCCCGTGGGCTGTTTGCAGGCAGCCAAGCTCAGAAACAGGCCTTTCCATGCCAGTTGGTCTCAGCACCTGGAAGTGTGACTGATCATTTTTAATTTAATAGTATAGAGTCCCTGCTAACTATGATAACAATGACCTTAAAAGGCACAAAGTTTATAGAGAAAATTATCCCTAGGACAAAGCATTAAATCTTGGGAACTTGGGTGACGGACTACCTGTAGTTGTGTTAGACTGTCAGCACTGGAGTTGTGATTTAATGTGTTTTTTTTTTTTTTTTTTTTTTAAAAACTCACTTTTTGGTCTTTTGATGCTTTTATAGGGCTGGGGAGCAGAGTATCATCGCCAAGATGTTACAAGCACGCCCTGCTGGATTGAGATCCACCTGCATGGACCATTGCAATGGCTGGATAAGGTGCTGACACAGATGGGCTCACCTCATAACCCCATCTCCTCAGTCTCTTAAGAATCATCTCTAGAATTCCCTTAGGATGGATGCTATTGCAGGCAGTGGCTTATAGATTTCCAGTGAACAGAAGCTTCTATATGTAGATGTATGTAGATGTAAATATATCTATACATAGTCTACTCTCCTTTTTTTTTTCGTGCTATGTTTTGTGGTTTCTAGTTACTCTGATGCCAGTACAATAAGTTTAGAAATTCAGGTATAGTGTATCTGTTCTCTAGTACAAAATAAGCCAAATTCCTGCAAAAGTGTCAACCATTTCCTGTGAGCATCTTCATTCCCCAGCCAAGCCAGTAAACAGTGCGAATTCTCAGCACTTTCATGCAGATTCAGAAACCTGGCTGTAGCTGTTCCTAGTAGGTGAAATTCACCCCTCTGCAGGCAACAAAGTCAGATCTCTGCACCGTTTATATCCATTTTACACCCTAATTTCAGGTCTAAAAGAGGACCTTAGGTGGTGCACAGGACTTATGCATAGAGATGACTTTTATCCAGTGAACTGAAGGACTAAACTGCAATTCCAGTCTGTCTCCCTACTGCAAAGCACGATGGGACAACAGATCCTCTGAGGAGCTGAGGCACCCCTGTCTCCCCTAGGATTTGGCAGGAGGAGAGAGCCCTCAGGATGCATTCAGCACTGGAGCCTTATCGAAGCATTCTGGACACATCCGAGTAGTCTGATACTGTTAACACAGTAGCGTACGGTACTGCTGCACTGAAAAGCAACAAGCTCCTAAGGAAAAAAAAAGAAAATTTGAAATATATGCCTATAAGTTTAAAAACTAATTAACTTCCAGTGCTTTTTTGCAAAGTACATACATACTTGCATATGTATCCGGCATGTAAACTGAATCCTATCCATTACACAGTATTGATGTAGTTTGTTTTAAGGTTAGGACTGTCTGTAGTTAGACTACTGTGCTGATATCAAGGGTACGTCTAAAAGGGATTTGAACTGTGATTCAGAAAAGGGAAATGAAGTGTGCATTGAAGAACCAAATAATTACTTTATCATTCATCTTGGGATAGCCTCTGTGCTGGGAACAGGAAGCCCCACGCTCACAGGATGCAATGAGGAGGAGGTGGGAGTCGGCCACGTCCATCCCCTGTGCTGGCCCAGTCCTCAGGATCTGACTGCAATGCTCGGGTTTGACAGAGAGGGCTTCCCTGCCAGTCACTGCGTACATCCCCATGGATGGTTTCTCATCTTCGATACAGGCTTCATCATTTGCAGTGCTTTTGCCTCTCCTGCAGAGGATGGTGAGGCAGTGTAAGCCACGAACAAGTGAAGACTGAATCTGTGTGCAGAACCTTTTTTAAAAGTTCCTTGTCTGTGGTCCTTCTTTAAGCAGGGAAACCTATTGCCCATACTTGCATCCACAGAGCCAGCCTTACAAAATGCTGTTCACTTGGTAACCTTTTCTGAGGAGGCAGGTGAAACTCTTATTACATTTTGATGGTCCCCATTACCTTGCTGAAAGGGTAGAGGATTATTTCTTTCCTGGCATAACAGTCCACTGAAAATTGTTTTGCTTTAAGGGTTGGAAAGAGTGATAACTTCTCCAATCTCATTCCTCCTTAGAACACACCAGAAGTACCCTGAGAAAAAAAAAATGTTTTACAGAATGTTTCTTTTCTTCTCACACAATATCTGGTGCTACACATTTTACTGCATAATTAGAAGAGGATGCCTGAAATTGTCAGCTACATCACATATGCAAATCAAATAACATTCACTGGAAAGACTTTCCATGTGTTTTAGATGCTATGTAATACCTGTTACGGGGTGGTAATCATGAACAGAGCAGAAGAATCAGTAAACTAGCAGGGTTACTTCATTTGAATGCATCTTCAGCTGCCTGCAGAATTTGTAAGGCACAGAAGGATAAATTATTGTTAAGTTTGAGCAGTAATAGCAAGTTGTATAGGAAATTTGTAAATGCAAAGAACCCTATTCTGTCACCATTTGACGTCAGCAGTGTCACTGTGGGATAGGAAAAGCTTTACAGTCTCCTGCAGCAATGAAATCCAATAATAATGTTACACAGAAATTCCAGGTGTGCCATTTACTGTTTAGCAGACTTGAGAGACATCAGTTTGGAAAAAGACATTTTCCTCAGCTCCCTTCTGTCATCAGTGTCACTGTACCGAGGGTACTGCTAACATGGTTTTTAGCATGTTTATTGCACCCTTTCTCCAGTAATTTCTCTGTGCTTTTCATGTTGCTCATCCCTTTGCTTTCTTAGCAGCTAAGAACAGAGAAAATCACCTCTCCTGTCCAGGATCTAGCTCTGTCCTTATCCTAGATTCTTCCATGCCTTTTAGGCTGAAACCTCCTTCCCTCCTAATATAGAGAGAAGCCTAGGGGTTGCTTTTAGACATTCCCAGCATTGTCATCTTCCTTGCAGAGAGCAAAGGGGGACGTTCTGAGGTGCATTTGCTCTTGGGCAGCTCCAGAACCCAGTTTCCTGCCGATGCTGCGGAGGAAAATTGGATGGCCAGTGAAGAGAAGCAGGTTATTCTGGGGCATCATTCGTTTCATCATAAGGCAGGTGAAGTAGGTGAAATACACTGCACTCTGAGCATGCTTATGTCTTCCCATTGAGTATAAAGGGAACTCAGGGTCGCTAGCTCAAATGTAGACTGCTACATTGGACATATCCAAAAGTAGGTGAGGTGGGCCCTAGGGAAGATGTGGTGGCTTTCCCAGCCTAGTAATGATGCTTGCTCAGTAAGTGTCTGTGTCGTTTAAATGGAAGTTGGTAAATTCAGAGCAGTTTTTCCTTTCCTGTATGTCTACTTTTACAGTAATCCTCATACAAATAGGATTTGGCTTCAGTGCAGTCCACACATGCATCTCATTAAAGGTAGTCACCTTAATATTCTCTTACTAGTAAGTAAAGAGGCATTTCTGGAGCATGATCCTTCTGACCTGTTTCAAATGTCTGCATTAGGATGAGATGAATTTCAGCAAATTTAACTATTTGCTGAAAGCTTGATCGAAGCACCTGATTCTGGTCATATCAAAGCCAACAGCCACCTCAGAGTTACTAGCATTTGGGATGGCTGGTATCACTGTGTGAACTCTTTCCTATTTTGATGGCCTCTAGGGCCTTAGTCCACTGTATGAGATGCTGTGCAAACACACAGCAGCTGACAGCTCCTTCCCAAGAGAAGGGGAGAGCTCACAACAGAGAAGTGGTAACACTGGACGAGGCAAACAAGTAAATAGGAAGATAATCCCTGCCCAGATGCAGTGATAAAAAGTAAGGCCAATAAACCATGTATTTCCCTTTCTTTTTGAACAAAGTCTGTCTTACAGGCTTCTCTACTATGTGATTTGAGATCAGTTAAAAATTCAGGTTTCTCATAATTTACAGCAATGTAACTTTGTATCTCACTTTAATGTCTCCCCATTTTGGAAGGAGATACTTTCTGCTGAAAGGCCTTCATGAACCTATCAACCTGTAGTCAATTTAAAGCCTTTAAATGCACTCATTAATACTCAAGCTTTGGAGATAGGCTTCCTGAGAGATTTAAAACCACTTACAGCGAGACTACTTAGTCGAAGGCAGATTTTTTTAAATGTTTTTTTGAGCCATCAACAATTCAAACCCTCTTGAAAGTTTCTGTGGAGAAGTACCATGCATCAGCAGGCAGTGGTGGGAGTTGGTCAGGCAGTGGCATAAAGCACATTCATCATGGTACATAGTCCACTTGTTTTCCTATTACGTAGCCGAGAGAAGATGACTGCTTAATTGCTGCCAGTTCTTCAGCAGCACCAGTATTAATGTGCCATTTGCATCCAGAGGTGGCAGAAGCAAATCTGGCACACTGACTGCATGGAGCCATTCAGTGGCAGGGCTGCTCTGATGGCTCAGTCCCCTAACCTTGCATCTAACAGCTGATCGGGTACGGTATAGCAATGGCTGTAGCATTCAGAAGTGCAGCACGTGCTTTGCCTCCCCATCAGAGGCTACGCCACAAGCATCTTTTCTCCTCATGAGTATTTCATGTTTTGCTGTGCTCAGTCAGAAGGATAATGTATCAGCAACACGAAGGGGAACTGTGGCCCCAAGTAACGTCAACTGGAGTTAAGGAAATTCCTTCCGTGTCTCCAGCAGGTACTGCCTCAGACTTGATGCCCTGCAGAGATCCCTTCCAATTTACATTATTCTGTGGGTCTGTGCAGAGATTCAATGACAACTGGCCACCACAGGCAGGAGCTCTCTGTTAGTAGAGACAGTTTCAGGATGAAGCATGTTTATCCTCAGCTATTTCTGCATGAGTTCAGTTAGAGGACAGGGTTAAGAGGTATTAATGTTCCCTCAGTATATAATCAACACTGCAAACATCTCTCATTGTAAACATCATCTCCACCACACAACTCTTAAAATGGAGAAAATCAGGCATTTGTGACTGTAACTTTATCTAATCTGCCCTTGCTCTTCCTGGCTTACAACACTCACCTTCGCCTATAAGCTCTACAAATCAGAAAGTCTTACCAGCGACCGAGGAGCTGCACAAACAGCTGGATTTACAGAGGCAGCTCAGGCACAGACTATTTGCTTCTTGGCTGGATGGGAACAATTTATAAAGAAGCTTGGTCGAATTTAGTAACTTTGAAGGGGTCTCAAGTATATGGCCAATTTTGTTGGCTCATTAGAGACTTCTCTGGTGCAGCTATAGCTTTCAGGAATACTTGAGCACTACATGGTGCTCAGCACAGGAAAGAAACATTACATCCTCTGTACTATTCACCTCTCCCCCCGGCTCCCCATAATCTAACTTAGTAAAACCAAAACCAAACACAATAAAGAAAGATTAATGAGTCATAGGGTAGAGTAATTAAATACCATTTTTCAAAGTTGAGAAGTGCTGCCCAGAATATAGATTTATATCACCAGAAATGTACCGAATGTAACATGACTCGTGCTCTCCAAGCCAAAGGCAAGAGCTCCTTGCTCTGGAGAAGCCTGGAGAGCAGGCTGTTAGTTGAACATCTGAACCCAAGCCCTTCTGGGTGAGCAGAAACTCCACTGATGTGGCTGAGAAGATTTTTAGAGGACTTCTAGTTCATGGTTGGTTTCTGTAGCCAGACGTACATTGAGAGGATTAAGGGACTGGGAAGGAGGGAGAATATGACCAGATATGCTTAGTGGCCATTGCAGGAGGTGTGAAGGCAGTACGTGCTTGGGCAGCCATTGTGTTCACTAGAGCTTTTTACATTCACATCTGAACTAACCATCAAGACCTGTTTTAGGAGCAGCTTGGAGTACCACAGTCCTTGATCTGATGCTTCCTATACACACAGCCTGGCTGGGTGCGCCAGCCTCCCGATTAAGCCATTAGGTATGCTGGGGCAAATGGTGTCCCATGTGATCCAGGGAGTAGACTTTGGTTGCATCTGGGAACTGCACTTGCAAGATTACCCTCTGCCTCGCTGCAGGACTAATGAGGAGTTCAGCTTTGGACAACCATTCAAGGACACTATAAGCACATCCAGTGTGTGCTCCCCAAAGAAAACTGGAGTCTGAACAGAAACTGCACGACTGAAACAGGGGTTATATAGAGTGTCCACCTGGAAATTGCAACAAGGCAACTCRCTTCATGCATAGGTGGGAAATTGCAGTGCCCAAAGGAAGATGGAGGAGAAGCAGGAGCCTTTACAGGGACTCCTGACTATGGAATAACATTTGTAACGGGAACTAAGAATGGACAAGTGTACTTCCCCGAGAGTGACTAAGAGATCAGGTCACCATCAAAAAAAATAGAGTTGGTCCCATCTTGCAGTGGGGAGAGAGATTATATGAGACTCCAGATCTGTGAGTAAAAAGCTTCTCAACCTGGACGCTCCATTGCAGTCACTGAAACAGGGCTTCTTCCTAACGGCAGCTCTGGGAGTACCTTTCTGCAAGGTACAGAAAGCCTGAGTGGGCATTTAGTCTTTGTTCAGCAGAGAGAAAGCGCTTTGTGTCTCTAGTGCAGACAGACACTTCTGAATGTTGTGCACCAGCACAAAACACAGCCTTTGGTTTGTACCGATCATCTACTCATAGGAAGCTCCAGAGTGGCCAGGAGCAGCCAGGATCCTGTTCCCTGTTCACCCCAGGGCTTTCCAAACAGCTTGCCTGGGCGTGCCTTACATTATATTGCCATATTGATGCCACACTTTCCAGCCAGGGAGGTGAGGCATATGAGAGTCCTATCAGGAGGACACCTCCACTTGCACTTGGGCCATGCTTGCAAACTTGGTGCCTGTACAGATAATGAATCTAATTTGCAGGTCGTGTCTCTTATGCAAGGTAGACATAACCACTACAGCCTCCAGAGTCAGCTACTCTTCCATTATAGCCAATGTGAACATTTGCAGCTAATTGTGAACAGTTTTTAGATCTTCAGTCATAGTGTTTTTATTATCCATGGATGCTGCTATTTTATATTCCATGTTAGTATTCAAATAATATTGCATATGAATAGCATAGGAAGAAATAGACCAACCAGTTAATAATTTTAAATACAGACCTCATCAGCAAAGAAAAGCTAGAAAAAACTTGGTAAAGTCTGACCCCTTGCACTTTCACAGCGAGCACATCATGTTTCAAAGTGGGTTTTTTTGATGCTAAAGTGTGTGTTATATCATACTAATTCACAGTTACATCCATGAGATGCTTTGCAAACGAGAGCAAGGGAACAAACACATTGATGAGCAGAGATAATGCACATTCAGATAAATTTTCTTTGCTTACTCAAGCAATTGGAGTTTTTAATTATTTATAATACTTTCCAAGTACAAGTTAAACGTACCACAGCATACTTTCTGCAGATAATTCAGTGTTAGCAATTTAATCCCTCATTTTAGTATCGCCTCTGTGATATAAATTGGGCTAAGAAGTGAGAGAAGAAAGTGACGAAACAGGCCTTTTTGTGTGGATCAATGAAGCCAAAAGGTTGCAAAGTTCTATGCAGTCAAGGGGCCAAAATGGTGGACTTGAGCAGGAGGTGGTTTTTTGTGTTAAGTACAAGCTATCAGAGTCTGGTGCAGAAAAGAACCGTGAATCATACATAGATTTAATCACATCACTTCTGTCTATGAACAATTCTGCCCTCTCTGTTCTATCAGAATCAAGGCAAAACATCTGGACCATCCAGAAGACAGTATTATTCAGTCAGTGATATTCTGTAAGACAGTGTAGATCACTCTATAAAGAACGCTATTTGGACTCTTGCCTCTTGAGAATGAAAAATCTCAGACATGCTTAGTTTCAGGAGCCTGAGAGATGAGGGCAGCTCAGAGTCCTCCGATCAGGCCCAGAGTACTCTATCCCATGCTCTGTCATATCAAGAAAGATGTAACAACTGCTAGTCGAGTGGACATTTTCACAAGCATTCCTCCTGCTGCATTTGATTTGAGGCATTCTGAAGTCAACATACTTAGTCTGATGTTTGAACAATACACTTTTTAACACACTCCATTTTCTTTGGCTGGAATTGTTCTATTGTAAAAGGGATTATTCACATCTTGTGTTTTACTGTTAATAAAGCTATTTCTGATTTAAGAGCTCTTTCCCTTGTCTCCCATTTTTCTCTTTGAAAGAGACTGGCTTTGGAAAGCTGTAGGTCCCAGTCTGATCACCAGCGACTTTGGGAACCAGAGCATTTAGAAAGCCTTTATTCATACAAGTCAGTTTTAGGCAAGAGGAATCAGTGATTTCACTGAGTGAGTAATGGGATGAGACAACACTTCCAGCAGAATGGGATGCTAGACTAAAATGGATTGAAAATTAATACGGCATAAAACCTGCATGTTATAAAGTGTATGCATCCCTCACTGTCCTGTGGCAGATTTGAAGATTCAAGAGGATGGTTCAGCCTACTTTTGAAGGAGGCAGCCCTGATCCAACAGGCAGTTAATGAGCAGTGACAGAAGCCCTAGCTGTGGACCAGACTGACAGGGGGAAGACAGACTTGCAGCTGTGCAGGTCTGGACCTGCTCAAGGAAAAAGAAAGATACAGTACGAATGTACTGTTACAGAAGTCAGGTTTTAATCTTCCCAAAATTCAGATTTTGTTCTGCAATAACAGAAGCAAGGGAGTAGAAGACATAATGGTATTGGAGCCATGCAGACACTGCTGGGTTCACACACGGCTTGGGAATCCCATCCGTCACTGTGTCCGAACAGGACAGCCCTGTTACCAGCACATCTCCTGACACCTGCACCAGCCTGTCAGGCACTGTCCTCACAGACCACCAGAAATACAGGATAGGTGAGCTGCACTGTGCTGAAGATCTCTATGCGCATCGTCAGCAAGTTTCATTTGTTTTGAGGTAACCAACTYGTTCAGCACTCTCTTAACAAACACTCCCTGTGCTCCTTCTCTACCATAAGGGTTTGTTTTGGTTTTTTTAAAAGGTTTAATCAGATCTGTTCACCTAAATGCTTTCATAAGCTGACCATTTAAAACAAAAGCAAATACTTTATTCTACCATTTCAGCCCGTTACGTTTTCACATATATTCTGACACACTGAAGAGAGTAAACTGATTTTACTTAAAGCTAAAATAACCTTCTATAACAAGAGCCTTGGAACACAAAAGTTTTAATGCCACCTAATCAGAGCTAGCCATTTTAGTATAGAAAAAAACCAACACAGGTATTTTACAGAACAAAAAAGAACAGGCTTTGTTTTTGTTTTTTAAAGAAAAACAAAGATTTTACTCAAAGACTTATTGGTCCACAACTGTTAAAAAAGAAGCTGAAAAACTTTGTATCAAAGAACAACTTGCACAATGCTAAATACAATAAATCCCTACTGAACAAGTTCTATACATACACAAAGCACAGCTTGTAAAAATTCATAACACTAACAAAAACTCCTGAAGAGATATTATTTAGCGGATCAAACTGCTGCAATATCAAAGTAGTACTTCAATAAGCACCTACACCATTCAGACAACCTCTGTTCAGAAATGTGGTTTAATACAAAACTTTGTTTTAAAAACAAAACGGGATTCAACACTTACATAATACAGTGTTTGGATTCTTAACTCAATCAATTGCAAGTTCATCTGAATTGGCTGAAAACCTGAGAAGTCTAGTACTAGAGCCGATTAGATATCAGTTGTCTTAACAGAAGAATTTTAACTATACTTTTTTTAGAAGAAAAAGACTACATAAAGGAAAAAAATGCACAATTACATTTTAGTTTTTGGATGCATTTGCTATTATAGTTGAAAGCTTTAAAATTTAATTTAGTCACTTAAAAATGAGTGATATTCTCATCTGTAATTAAGTTATATCTCATGTATAAGAGGTTGGTCCTTATAAATAACTCCACAAAACAAGGTCCAACTCTCAGTTGCATACATTCCACCTAATTCTTCTCTAAAGCTTTTTGCCATTTATCTCTTGGAACTTCTAAACACAAATTCTTTTACATGCTTTGCACAGACAATGAAGCATTTCAAACCCATTCCACTTGAAGATAATGAATATATAGCAGGAGGATCACCTGATTTGCACTTTCTGAGCCACAGGATTGACTTCTTGATGGCATGTTGTCTTTAGCCTTTAGTGCAAGATTCTACTGGACGTAAGTTTCTCATATCCCTGAGCAGTTGCTGTTAGGTCATGCCACCGGACCGGCTCAAATTCAGGACTTTATTTCACAACTTCCATAGAAAGTAACTGACTTCCTTCAATGATTGTCATCAAAGAGTGACTTGTTTAACAGTAAATCCTTATACAGAAAAATGTTAATTTAGTGGAAGACTTTGGTAGGAAAAGGGTATACAGCTAAACATTACTAATATAAACAAATTTCTATTAAAAAATTAAACATTAAAATGAAGTTTTAAAAACAATCAAAAAATAGACTCCTCCAGATTTTCTCACAAGTTTGCAGACACCCAAGCAGCTCAAAACCTCAAAAGTGCAAACAAGAAACAAGGGAAATACATTAACAGCAGCAACTTTAGTTTTCCTTTAAACATTGAGATTCTTTGTATTTATATAAAATACATATCCTATTCCTCCTTCAGCACCAGACTCATCTGCAAGTCATTGATCTGTTCTGATTACCCAGGTGCTCCTTGAAACTGTTGCTGCCTTTGTTCCAAAGCCTGTTGACTTAGGAGTTGCTGTTGTTTCTGTAGAAACTGCACTACTTCTGGACTTCTAAGTAGGGACTGCGAGAAAGAGAAAGCAGACTTTACTTTAAAGAACTCACATATATTAAATAGCTAACGTAGTGATTAAATTTATATTAATATTTTTCCATTAAATCAATTTGCGCATTACCCATTGTTGTGGTTTAACACTGGTACGCAACTAAGCATCACACAGCCTCTTGCACATTTCCTGCCCCCCCCCCCAAGTGGGATGAAGCACTGTTCAGCAATAACTAAAACATTGCTGTCTTATCAACACTGTGTTCATCACAAACCCAAACCATAGCCCCATACAAGCTACTGTGAAGAAAATTAACTGTATCCCAGCCAAAACTAGTACACCCATACAAATGGGCGTTAAATTAGATGCTGAAGAATTACAAAACATGCTTACAAAAAACATCTAGAAACTGTTTCAGGACATCAGCAGGTAACCAGAAGCAGCACTAATACACATCCTGAAAGCAGATTCAGGCTTTGCAAAAACCATAAAGATAGCTAACAGGAGTAATCTACTGACATATTGAAAACAAACACTTTTCAATTGTGCTTCAGTTTTGAGCTAATTTCTACATTTCCTGCTGCAGAACGCTCAAAAATACTACAATAAATAAATAAAATACTGTTCCACAGCAAAGCTCATGCGTCTGTCAGAGTTCAAGTGTCTGGATGATGCTCTTAGTCATATGGTTTAGTTTTAGGTAGTCCTGCAAGGAGCAGGGAGTTGGACTCAATGATCCTTATGGGTCCCTTCCAACTCAAGATACTCTATGACTCTAAGTTCACCGAGTGTTCAATAATTTCCCAACATTTCAAAACAGCACTCCAGCCACAAGGAATGAGTTAAAAAACCCCTCTGCCTTCAGCCAAAAGTATCTAAAACTATTTGCATCTGGCTCCTGGCCTGAACAGTTGCAGTCCGTGATCCAACTTTGGTTGTTCACTCTCATTCCTGCATGGTGGCAGCACAAGCATTTGTAACGTCAAATGGCAAATCAGGTTGGGAATGGATCCTTCCAAAAATTAACACAGAGAAAAAGGTTATTTTTCAGCTCAATTAGTTCCCTAGACTGCTTGCTCATTATGCATGGTCACTTCACTGATGCAACCAAAGAGGTACTGCAACTCTGTAATCCAGATTTACATTCAAAAGGACCAGCAACCTCCAGGGCAGGGTCTACAACTTTATGCTATTAGGGGCAATTCTGCAGAGATTATAATTGAAAAAAACCATTCTGCATACGATTCACACCTACAGCAGCACTGAACAGGTAAGGTAAGTGAACCAGCTGCTGAAAGCAGTTACTAATAACAAACAGGCTCACTGAACAGATGTGCAGCCACCTTTTCCTTACTGTATATTAGCTTTATCCAGTCACTTCACTGCACAAGGTAGTTCTGCAGTAAGTAGTTCTTTATCTACAGCTGTTTTATGATATTAAGGTGCTTCAGGCTCTCCATCCACGGCTTGCTGGTTCTCAACCCTTTGCCTCTGCTTTCTACATCTTTATCCAGTGCAAGCTGCACATCCAGGCACAAAAGGGCCACCACAAAAGCCTCTTCTCCCAGAGATTAGCCACACACAAGAAACTTATGAGCAAGCACAAAGGACTTGGCACTTCTAAGCGATCAACCCGCAGGCAGCTACCAGTGACATGCAGTAACTTTCACATGCAGGAACGTAAGGTATGGAACAGCCTTGGATGCAACAGGCCSTGAGAGATCTTTCTGGGTCACCACGTACCCCTCAGGCCTTGTGTTGTGTAGATATGCACAAAACAAAGAAGAAATTCTAGAAGAAATAATGCTGAATTACAGAAACTGAGTCAGAGCAGAGAGAGAAAAGCAAGAACCAGATCAAGGAGAATCTGAATCTCACTTTGCCAGAATACTGCAAGGAAACCTCAATTCTTGAAGAGCCTTGACATAACTGTGCAAAAGCTCTCAACATCTATTTAAAGAGCTTCTGGTTGCTATATTTCTAGAAAAAATGTTGTTTCATTAATAAGATACCTTTCAAATTTAATTAAAAGCCACATGAATAGAAACAAGACAGGAAAGGGGACAACAATTCAGTAAGCGGGGCATGAAGAACAACAGATAATGTGCAAAATAAACTCCATAGTTCATTACTTTTTTCTTGTAAAAACTGAAGAGGTACAGATACCTCTCTGAGTTCTAGACATAATCATTAAATAGATGCTATTATTGAGAAAGAATTCAAGAAAATAAATCTATATAGCTGTATACTCTACATAGCTGATATAATGTTTCTTTAAAGATGTTTCAAATTTCTGAACAAGGACTACAGCACTTTAATGAGCGTTATTAAATTTCTTGGCATAGCTAACAGAGAGAACAAGCAAACAGTCCTATCAGCTTTTGAAGAAACAAGATTGTAAAAACCATTAACATAGAAAGTAACAAAGAAGCCCAAGGAACAGTAAATACTGAATTATTTCCCTTCATTGGGCTTAAATCTTTAAATATACTTACAGGAACAACAAAAGCATTTCAAAACTTACAACACATGCCATTCATGCAGTCTACAAATATTACAAATCATACTGTTTGCTTACACAGTTTGCTTTATCAACAAATTTATACGCAATTTTAAGTGTGATGTGATAGGTCTACAACTTTTAAAACACACTGCAGTAATTAAAGCTTACATCAGACCTAAAGTCCATGCATTGTTCTATCTAAAGCTTTACAGAAAAGTTGATTTAACAAGTTAAAACATCTCAGTTATACTACAAACACTATTTACCCTAAAGAAATAACCACATCTATTTAGTACTACTAAAATACTTAGCTTCAGTTAACATGGCAGTGATGATTAAATTTAGTCATCTTAGTATTCTTTGCGCAGAGGCTGACACACACATCTGCTCTGCAGCGTACTTCAAATTTGAAAATATGCACATGTAGCATACAATCATTAAACTGATTTTCGTCTTTCACTAGGGTGACAGTTAAATATTGTTACACTGCCTTTATTTATTTGAGTTCAAAACCTCTAAGAAAACAAAACTCACCAGCCTCTTTTTATTCAATACTTGTTCTAAAAGAGTAGGTCTTGCTGGGCGATCTCCAATGGATCCTGTTCTCTGTTTTGTAACAGAAACTGAACCTTCAACACTATCCTGCACATGAAAAAAATTTAAAAAATAGAGAAGCGAGACTATAAACTCTGATATAATGATACATTTACTTTTCACCACAGAAAGTCCCAAGAGTAAAGAATGTTTGTCTCATTAATCTGCAGAGGAAAATAACAGCACAAGAATGGAAACATATCTATTCAAGAATTGGCCTCTTCTTTCCACGTTATTTTCACTATTTCATCAGTCACAGTGAAGCAATGCAGCTGAGTTAGTCTTCTAAACTGCAAATCCAACCAGGTTACTATGGCTAGTTAATGGCTTGAATTTATTCGATTGCATTTCTTAAAAATGAAGTCGTTCACAACAGCTTGATCTCCAGCTTCTGGAAGTGAATGATATTTAACATTTGCAATTGGGTAGGAATGACACTACTATTTTTAATAGCAAAACAAAACATACTTCAGAATACTATTATGAACTTGTCAAAGCCACAGGCAAGAGACAGTAAAATCTACATTTTTTTTTTCTTTGTAAGTTTATTCTGTTCCTTCTACAATCACCAGTCGTATGAATTAGACTGTCTTCTAAACAACATGGGTCTACAATCTGCTGTACAGGAAATATTCATAGTTAGGATTCAACATTGGTTGAAATTTTCCAACGTATATTAAATTCACAACTTATTGGCACTTCCATTTACCTGAAAGGGTTCAAGCAAGAACAACAACAAAGTATCTTTCACTTCATCCTGTCCACGGAAGTGAAAAATGAAACTTCTATTAGGAATCTAACTCTGACCCCACAAGATGACAGCATTTTGTTGGGCCTTGATAGACACCACTGCAAAAAAGCACACTAACTTTAACACTAAATATCCTGCTCTCTTCTGCAAGTTCAGGCCTTAATTTCGTAACATTCAAATCAACCTGCACTTGCAGAAACTTGGAGAAGCAAGCCCGCTCTCTTCCAACACGCAATAATCACTATTTCATATTACAGACCAAAAAGTCTTAACCCATCACTACATGAAATGCAGCAATTTTACTCTTCTCCCATACTGTCCCCTTTTCTGAACTAGCACAAGTATTTGCGTAGACACATCATAAACCGAGCATGTGAATTATTAGGAAAGGAAGAGAGAGAGAGGGGAAATCATGCTGATWTATAWATCTAAGATTCACCCACATCTTGAATACTGCRTGCAGTTTCTGTTCTCTCATCTAGAAGAGATGAGAGAGTTCTCTCTCTAGAACTAGAGAAGGTTCACAGAACACAAACAAGGATGATAAAAGTACACAACTTTTCACTTGGAAACAAGCATGCTACACCTTTTCACTGCAGGAAGGAAACAACTTAGAGGCAAGCCTACCAAGTAAGTGTCACAAACTGAACAGGAATTAGTCGTTCACTATATCTTCTAATTTAAACACTAACTGGCAAATTAAGTTAACAGCAGCCAGGTTCAAAAACAAGGAGGAGATCATTCAAACCAGGTAGCAGACCTGAAGAAACTATCAGAATGTAATGGATGCTGAGAGTTTACAAGGGTTCAACAAAAATCMAAAAAAGTACACGAACAGACATCACTTAAGAGTTACAAAATACATCAGAAAACCCACACCTGTCTCAGGAAGTCCTTTGAGCTGAAAGAGAAAGAAGCTGGGAGAATATCCCGTAGCAGCATCACGTACGCTTGCCTTTTTCTTATGCACCTGCTTCATGGCAGCTTTTACAGCTAGACAAAAAAAAGATTCTTTGGTGTGACACCCAGTGTGGTTACTATTATATTTATATGACGAAAAACAGAAAAAGGAAGGTTTTTTTGATGGTTAGTCTGCAGTTAGGTCAGTTGCCACTCACACAACTCCAGAGACAGCTGTGCTGAGAAAAAAGGGTTGCTTTTGGCAGGAGCGCCAGGTAAGATCATCTTCTTCTGGCAACTGCTATTTTATACTTGTCCCTTCAAGCACTAACTAGTCAGCACCTTCAAAAGTAAAACCATTTCCCTCTTTCTACCTCATCTACATACAAGATCTTAAAAGCTAACTCAGTACAAGCGACTGTCAGAAACTGTGCTATCCTGGCTGAGTCACAAACTGTAGAAAAAACTATCTAAAAAGTTGAACATTAGCATCAGTTCTCCCACTGACAATATTTCCCCATCTAAACAATACACATAAGTTTATGAAAGTAAGTATGAACTATTAGTAGTCTAAATATTTAACTGCCATTTAATATAAAAAAATCAACAAGTATCTTGAAGAACCTACACAACTAATTTTTATATACAATATAATCTCATACCCAATGGTCTTTGTTACTTTAAAACCCCAAATTCCAGTACCAACTGGGCAAGGAGACTGACACCTCTCTTAGATCTATACTTTCATGTTTCCTCCTGTGAAATAAACACACGCTGCACAGCGAAGCATCTTCTAGCAAGAATTTTTTTCCTGGAATCTTCTGGTATAGTTGTAAGTTGCTACAATTTATATCAGAGAAGAAAAAAGAAACAGGGTTTGCTCTTGCACCAGAGGAAAAGCGAACTCTAGGACTGTCCTTCGCTGCCGGTAGCAGAGATTTCTTCCCTTTTCTCTGGGCAGAAAGGTCCCATTCCGTCTGACAGAAACCGATTTTCCACGGGAAGACCCCACCCCCAGGGGAGCACACAGCAGTCAGGCTGCCCACCAACTTCACCACCCGACGAGGCCCCAGCTGAGGCCCACACCACCACCCGCCCCCCGCTGCCTCACCTCGGCCCGCGGGCCGCCCCCCGCCGCGGCCGCCCCGCCGCCCCCCAGGGCCTGGTCGCTCTTCTTGCGCTTGTACTTGTCCTTGTAAATCTTGTTGCGGTGGCGCTTGCACATCCAGGGCTTGCGCTGCTTCACCACCTGCGTGGTGGTCTCGCTGCACCCCTGGTAGGTGCAGCTCTTGCAGCCGCCGCCCGCCGCCACCGCCGCCCCTTCGCCGCTCGAAGTCGCCGCCGCCGCCGCCGTCGTCGTCGCCTCCTCCTCCTCTAGCTCCTCGGGGCTAGCCGTGCTCTCGCCGCCCGCCGCCTCGGCCTCCTCCCCCGCCTCGGCCTCGCCGTCGCCCCCCAGCTCGTAGAACAACATGAGGCCGCTACCGGGGGGCGGCAGCGGCGGGTCAGCGCCCGGGAGTGGCAGCACCCCTCCCGCCGCCCCAGCCACCGCCTCCTCGCCGCCGCACGGCTGCATCACAAGCAGCGCCAGCTGCGGCGGCGAGGAGGAGGAGGAGGAGGAGGAGGCGGAGGAGGGGGGAGCGGCGGCGGGGCTGGCCCGCAGGGCGCCGGTAACCGAGCCCGCCGCGCCTGCGGCCCCCGGCGCCTCAGCCCGCGTCCCCCCCACCGCACCCCTAGGGCGCAGGCGCCGCCACGCCGCGCTCACTGCGCATGTGCTTGTGGGCCGCGCACGCGCCCTGGCAGCCGGCCGGCCGGCGGGGAGGCCGCGCGCGCCATCTTACCGGTCGCCAGGCGGGGCGAGCGCGCATGCGCGGGCTGAGTGTGCCCAGGTGCGAGGCGCGGGAGGTGGGGTCACGTGCGTGGCAGTGCTGAGGGGAAGGGGAAGGGGAGGGGGAAAGGGAAGGGTCCATTTAATGGCGGCGCAGGCTCCTGGGTGGGTGTGTGGGACTTTGCCTTGAGGCTACGCCAGCACCACTAGTATGAACCCTTCGTGTCTTTCCAAGTGCAAAGAACCCCCTTGCGGCCATGTCACAGCCACCAGTGCGGTTTGGCTCTGTCAGSCTGCTCTGCCCTCTGTGCCCTGCTGCAGTCCTGTGGTGGCTGTCTGGACCCAAACTGTCCTGCAGCTGATCTTCACAAGTGCTATCCCTGGGCTGTTCTTGTGTCCTTGCTCTCTAGCCACTGCTAGCTGGAGAGTGGGGAAACGGGGGTGCACTTTGGCTTCCTCTCCCACTTAATCTTTTTATGGCCTCCAGCCTGCTATTGCTCTTGTAGCATTCAGCTTGCTGCTCCTTGCCCTTTCTTTCCTCCATTTGGGTATCGATTCTCTCCTTGGCTTATGGTTATGTGAGTCTTTGGATGCTTATTATAAAGCTCATCTGAGCAGCTAAGACCATTTTCACCCAATTTGTGTCACTACATTCCTAAGTAAACATTTTTATTTTGCAATGTAAATGAATGCTGTATCTGTAATCTTAGCCATCTTTTCACTCCTCAATCCAGTCCTTTTTTCTGCAAAGGTCTTCCATTTTATTCCAAGAAAAAATTACTTGCAATGCAACTATCATGTCTACCTTCAGTTTTCCTTCTACTTCCTCCTTCTGTGTCACAGGCACTGAATTTTCCTCACTCCTGCAGAGAAGTCCCRCTGACCCCCATCTCCTTAAGCATCTGCTGTTTGCCCCACTTCATTTTTCTTACCTCCTTGCTCTCCGTGGGTTCTTGCCTTTCTAATTGCACATGTCAGTTCATCCCATATTAAAGAACGGTGCTGACCCCATTTGTTCTCTGGCAATTACCACAGCTCCCTTTTCCTGTCATTAAGGTAAATGATTATGCTGTTTACCATTTGGTTTCACCCTTGACCATGTCTTAATACAGTTCTCCCTCATTTGTCAAAATAGCTAATGATGTGGTATAGTTCTAGACAAATCACAGTGAACTGAGTAACTCTTCCCTCATCGCCTTTGACCCACCTTTAACATCAGCAAGATGACTCCCAGCTTTACTGTTTAAACTGGAATTACAAACTATGTATTTTTTGTCAGTGGAGACTTACTTTCCCCACACCTGCCTCAGTGTCTTTTTGTCTCTGCTGCAGCCATGCTGGGATGACTTACAAGACCCTCTCTTTAGGACTCAGTCTTGCACCTGTGCCAGTAATGAGACATGTAAAAATTACATGTAGCCTTGTTGTCCTCCTGCCTCTTACCTCTTTAAATGTGAGCTCCTTGAGGCAGAGGTTGTCAGTAAATGTTTGGATTTTTTTCACATTATAGTTCCATTGAAATAATTTTAGTTTATTTCTTTTGCTTTAAATGCATCTTGAAAGAATGCCTACTTAAAATTCTAAGTGCTCCTGACATTAATTAAAATAAAATCCAAAGTAATAATGAATCAAAAACAATAGCATTTTTCTCCAGCCACACTCCCTGCACATATCCACACTATAACTAATTAAAATTTAGTTAAATCTGCACATAAGAAATGGGAAGCTGATACCTTTTAAGTCCCAGGAAGAAGAGTTGCTTGTGCCCTTCCCCAACACTTCTCTGAAGCCCTACTGAGACAGCTAGGTTTGGCATGGGCCAGTCAGACCAGTAGCTTGAAGCAGTTTGAGGCTAAATGAGAAAATTATTTCCAGAGTGAAGGTTTCCAAGCAAATGCTCTGCTGAAAACTCCCTCTTTTTTTGAATCGGATTCTACTTGAGACACCCTGGTAACATACGGGGATCTCGCTGGAGAGTGTGCCTGGAAGCATACTTGAGGTCCTTAGTTCTTGTTTTCTTCATCTGAGGAAAAAAGAACAACAAAAAATGCCAGAAAACTAACAATACCTTACAAAGATGTTGAGGGGGTTAATTAATTAGCAAATCGATTTGATATTTAATGAGCCTATTACTGGACTGCAATGTGAAGTATTATCCAATTCTGTTTACCCCAGAACCTTATCATCTGCTTGCTTGAGGGCATAGAAGCATAAACAGGAATTAAATTAGGGACAGCTAACAAATGAAGCCCTTCTTAAAAAGCTGCCATTGATGCTTTTTTTCCTGCCTGGTTTGCTCAGAAAAGAGAAACATTGTGATGGAAAAGAAGTCAAGCAAAGTATTAGTTTCCTTGGGCTGCACTTCTGGCAATCCAGCTCTTGGGGAAGGAAGGTCATGTTTGGAAGATTTTGTCACTAGTCTTTACATCATTGCCATCCAGCCAGGAGCAGATGCATCATGTTTTGCCTTCCCAGGTGCAATTAAGAGGAGATGCCAAATGTGATTATTGAAATCTAATAAATTCATTTGTCCTTAGGCTGACAGCTTGTTGTTTAAATAGATTCTGTAATTTTCTGCTGTCTCTTTCATTTGTGTTTGTGAAATAGTTCATTTTAATGTTCTAGATTTCTGTGCCAGTTCTTAGTATCCAGTTCTTAATTGTCTTGGGAAACAACATGTATTAAAAAAACAGATACAGGATAAGATTCAGGAAGGTAATCATCACTGGAGAGGCTGATATGTCCTACTTACAGACCAAGATAGTACTAATCTAGATTATATTAGATTCTATTATTACTAGATTATAGCTGCAGTAATATTTTCAAATTGTGAAAGTTATTTCAGCATTTTCCTATGAGTGATGGTGTGAATTCTGCTCACTCAATATCTGTCTCTCTGTCTATCTATATCTATCTTTTACACAGAAGTGCATGTGCCTTTATCATGTGTTTTAAAAGCACAGGCCGTACTAAGAACTTCTGTGAGAAGTGGGACAATGAAATTCATACATCCAGTGTTGTGATATCCCTACAAAGAAAACATAATCTAAATGCAAATTATCTTGTAACCTTATTGCTCTGTTATAAAATGAAAAGGTCGAGTCAAGGAGAGCATTTGGGTTTTTAAAACAGCTATGAAAGGTACTTGAAAGATACAAGGGAATGACGACTGCTGGAAGAAGCCGAGAACTGATAATTTTTAAAGCACATCTTTCCCCAGGCCCTTCTTGTTTTGCATGGTTACCTTTGTCCCATGACAACAGATAAATTAAATAAGTCTGCTGAAAGTAAGTCTCCCCTTTCATCTATTTACATTTAATTAGACATAAATTAATCAGCTTATAAATAAAAATAGCATCCACAACATAATAAAAACAATCAAAAATAGAGCTGAACAAAAGTGTGCAGGACAGGAGTTAGAATATGCCTTGAACCTCACATTGGACATTTATTAGCCCCTGTGCTCTCAACAGCTTTAATTACTCGAACACTTCTAAATCTCAGAACAGTGTTTTTTTGATGCTCTTTTCAGTTGCTGAAGCAGACCTTATCTGGAGCCCATCTTACTAGTCTAGGTGATTTCCATTCACAGTGAATGGATGGGTGGTTATTGCTTTTAGCACCTGAGCTGGATCAGTGTCATTCTGGATGTTCTCCCCCCATGCAGAGCCAGTATCCTTGAATGTGTCCTGAGATGTCTCCTGTTCTGTGTGAGTCATGATATATGCCTTTATGGTGCTGAACAGTTATCTCCTTGGCAGAGGTCAGTATCTGCTAATTCTAGTTATTACTGTTTCACAGATCGATTCCTTCTCAATCTAAATCATTCGATTGAGGCCTACTTTAAAATAACATGCCAGAAGATCTCTGTCCTTATAGTCAAGAAAGCATGAATAACAGAGAAGAAAATTGCTTACTGTAGCAAAAGTAGGCACAGTCACTCTGCTTAATGAAGCAGTAAACATAAATAATGGGATAAATTTACAAAAATTTAAAAAAAAATGTAATGAGCTCAGTTTTAGACTATGGATTATCCTCTTCCGGTAGAAAGAGGGAGAGCCTCGCTTATTAAGAAAGTTAAAACTAGATGGAAGCAAAGCTCTAGATAAGGGAAGCAATCCTCTGTTGGCAGGGAAATAAATCAGATTAGCTGCTCTGTCCATTGCTAACATCTGTGACTGCCAAATACAAGCAACACATACCTGTATCTGAACGTCAGCATCTTTCCTTCCTTTCGTATAACCATGGGTAATGTTGCTCACATTTTTTGACCTTAGTGCTGACATTCTTTCATGATCTAAGGGAGTCACGCCTTGGGGTCACTCGTACTGTACAGTTACTCACACAGGTTGTGTTCTGAGTAGTCTTTTCTCACTTTAATCAAGCAGTGAAGTATTTCCTGTATAGTTCTCATAAGTAGGTTTTACATGCCATTTCAAGCAGAAGTTGGAGGATTTACTTCTGCCATAGTTACCTGGACAGCAAGATTTATATTTTCTATTTTTGGCTTAATGCCATACATTTCACACATATAAGTGTTATGAAAAGTGTCTAGTTTTTCTGAAAGATGTATTTCAGATTTGAGAGTCTCCTTCATGGATGAGGATGGCTCTAACCCATTAACAGGAATTTCTTTCTTGAACTGGAGCTATTTTTGCATACTTTTCTATYACTTTGTTGAAGCCGTGAAATAGCAACTTTGCCAATTTTTCTACACAGTCACATAGGTTTTTCTGTTTTGTTTTTCAATATGAAGTTGGGCATTTTTGTTTTGATGGTTCTGTTTAAGCCACCATTCTTTAAAAAGTAAGAGAATCACAATCCCTTTGTCTTTTTTGTTCTGCAGCGATGGAGAGAGCACCCATTCTTGGAGAAAGGGAGGGACAGAGGCGTAGAATGTTCCTGACACAGGGAAGTCAAAATGCCCTGGTTTATGAAATTGCATGTTAAGAACTGTCAGTGAATAGGATTTGTAGGCTCCTCATTTACATGCTTTGCTAGCCCACTCTTCTCCTTTACAGAAAGTCAGGGGAAAAGCAGTTGAATTCATGGCTTTTTAACTCTTTTGTTGTATTCTGCTCAATAACTTATTCCTGTTCTCTCTGAAATGCTTGGCAAATACAGGTACAAAGGGAGTTCATATATAGGGACTTCAGTATGATCAGAATCAGACTCAGAGATCGAAAGGGACTCATTTTTGCAGGAGAGAGGGGAAGGAATTAGCACTCTGCAGGACTGAAGCACGGCTTGATCCTTAGAAAATAACAAATCTGTGCCTAAGAAGCTATTTCTTCTCGCCTTTCTCAGACTGATGTTACAAGACTTGTATATTTAGGAACAGGAATAACATTTTCTAGACAAGTATGCTGTCTTTGTACTGTGTGCATACAGCTTTTCTCAGCCTTTCATCTTGACAACCAAGAACATGTCTAATTTGGACCTGAATGCCTGCCCGCAAGCATCCAGGATTAGCAGCCTGTTGGAAAGTCCTTGGGGACCCACGTGTTTTGAAAGCCATTCTATTAAAGCTGGATGTTTAAACAGTTTAATTTTGGAGGAGTCAGGGCCCAGACTTCCAACTGGATCAGGTTGGTTCCAAATACAGGAACCTGAGACCAGCCCTCAGAGAGCTCGAAAGGGAGTCATTAATGGGCCATCAGAGCACTGCTTAGTCATTTGCTTATATCTCTTAATTCTGATTGCCTTTATCCTTCTTCTCTTTCAGAGATCTAGGGCCAGCTCCCTGGTTAGTTACTAGATACCCTGGGACTGCTACTTCACACAAAACATTTTTCTCAAACATGGAGTTTATTGGTCCCATCACGCAACCTCACCTCAGGCATTCATATTGATTTACAGTCTTTTTACCACATTGACATACACCTGATGCAAGTATTTCTCGAGGCATATCACAGACTTTGTTGTACTTCAGCACCAAAAGCCATTTCTAGGCAAAAGAGCTCCATGTATCTTTTCAGAAGCTTTTTGTGAACTCAGAAGTCCCTGTAGCCTGCCAACCCATTTGGCTGAGGCACATCTGTTTCTGCATAATTCTTATCCATTCCATCCAGAAGGATAAATGTTGTGATTCACAGGCTGAGCTTCTCCCTGTTGGGATCAGTGGCTTGTCCTATTCAGTAGATACTCAGACTCTGTCCAGGTCCTGGTTATTACTTTAGAAGCAGCTGTTGGCATACAGAAACTAGAAGTTAATTTGGTCACTGCAGACTTAATGGCTATGCTGAATAATGCTACTGGTTGCATATTCTGGTACAGGAAAATTAGTGAAGATTATGTTGCTTTGTACATTGGAGATGATCAGCTTCAGATCCAGATTTTTTCCAAGAAGAAGCACATATTCATGGAGCTTTGTGAAGGAGTTACCGTGTTACTTCAAGTCATAGCACTCAGAGGAGACCACCTCCTTAAAGAAGCAGAGCACAATGTTCCCCTTTGAACAGTGCCACCCTGACTGCTGCAGATTTTCAGTAACTGTTCAGCACAGCAAAGTCAAGCTGTTTGGACTGCAGTGGTGGAGTGTTGTGTAATGTTTTTTACGAGTTGACGATAAGTAATAAACATTATGAATGGTACAGAGTGACTTGCAGAAAAGTAGGATTCCTCAGTTCCCAAGGGTCATAGGTACTGTCCTAGAGGAGAAAATGAGTTGTTGAGACTACAAGTTTGAGACTCCCTTACAAGGTAGAGGGATTCATGGATAACTATATGGGAAACATGGCAAAAGTGTTGAGGAGCGTATTAAATGTTGAGAGAAGTAAGGACAAGTCCTTCCTAAGGTCTTTGTATATGTAATTATGAAGTTTATTTCGTGTTCTAAATAGACGGCATCTTGCAGGCTTAATGAATTGTTAGCATTCAACATCCTTTTTTGTACTGTTGTGCAAGCAGTCTTATAGCAGTCTGTGCCACACAGTCAGACTCTCCTGATCATCCGTTGGATTGTGTTTGGAAGGGAAGGGAAAAATGTGCAACCTAGACTTTTCTGCCCTCCACTCTCAGTTTTCTAGACCATTTTGTCCATCCTATATAGAGTTGGGCATTTAAATTATTGAAAGCAGAGTAGGGAGCTTAAAATGCAATTTGAACATGCTCAAACCATTGAGGAATTTTGTTTAGCTCCCCATATATTAACATAAGGATAATTATGACTTGTTCTCTCTTCAACAGAATAGTTTGTATAAAAAAATTCTCACTACTTCTGAATGTTCCTCCTTATATTGCAGCTGTACAATGCTATGAAATAAAGAAAGTGGTTCCCATGGTATTATTTTCTTATTATAAATTATTCTTCACAAAAGGGTTTTAGTGAAGACAATTTTATTCCGAGTAATGCGTGAAAGTTGACTAAGGACAAGGTAATTCTTGCTCAGCTGCTTTTTCTCAATAAAGAATTATAAGGCATGTTTAGCAACATGTAAAAGTCTGAAAACTGTAAATCTGTTCCTCTTTGCTTCTCTTTGGCACTGCCACTCCATCAAGAGGTTCCTCCACTCTTCTTTATCCTGAAATGAGGAGGGCCAGCAGCTTCAGGCCAGTGCTTTGAGCATAAAGCTAATTGACAGTCTGCAGTGTAAGGAGTACACAGATGCAGATTTTGGACTTCATTAGTGGTGATGAAAAATGCAAATGCTGCACTTTAGATAATAAACACAAGCTGGAAGTTTAGATCATTGTGCTCCTCTGAAACTGCCTGTATTACAAAAGATTTTTAGATGCAGGGAATCTAGATGTTACAGTCTTCCCTCTCATCTATTTTAAGTAGGCATTATTGGTTTGATTGTCTTTAAAACAGTATTAATAAAGTGAACCTATGTCTATATATGTTTGTTTACTATCTAGTATGAAGGACTGCTAATTGCCAAATTCAGCTCTGACTTAAAGCCTGAGCAGCCACACTGAAACTGGTAAGAACAAAGTCAACCCTGCCAATTTCCACATAGCTATGCAAATACCACTCAGAGCAGAATTTGGGCCTACAAGCCATTTATTTGTTGACAGTTTCTTCTACGACTCAAGCCTTACTGTCAAGGAGATCACAATGCCTTTACTTATTCAGGCAGTGTCTGGAAGATCCATCTTGCTTGTAGAAAAAAAGAAAAAGAAACAACAGAAAAATCAGTCACCACTACTGACTGCAGTGATATCCCTGAAGGCTAATAATTTATTTTACTGTGTTTAGTCCTCCTAGTTTGCCCATGACCTGGATCTCTTGTTACAAGGGTAAGTGTGTCAGATGTTCGCAATGACGTGACCAATTGCAGCTGTGTTTGGCCTATTTCCACCGGCATCAGACATGAGCTTAATTTCTTGGTAGCTTGCTGACAGGCAAGTCAGCCAGCACTACTTAGTGTATTAATGTAGTACATGAGAGTTGCTCTTTAACCCATGTCTAGCCTTGTTAGTCTTATCTGCTTCTTTACTCCCACATAATAAAGTGATTGTACTTAAAGTAATGGTCTTTCAAGCATGTCCTAGTCAGGCAAATCAACAAAACTTTTGATCTTTTAACAGTTTATTCTATAACAAATGCATCATCCTATTACGTTGAAAGTGTAGAACACCAAGGAGGGAGGGCTCAGACTGCCAGTGCTAAGACATTGTTAAACTCTCTAAAAATTTGAGACAGCAATTTTCTTACACGAGAGATGCTGCACTGTTTAGTGCCAGATTATGATAAAGAATAATTAATCACAGAGTGGAAAATTGGTGGACCAGTAACCAAGACTAATTGCAGTCACTGTGGAAAAAAGATTACCCTAAACGGTAATTATAAAAATATGTACTACACATAAACATGCACAGCATGTGTATAAGACTTAATTTTTAAAACAGAAAAAATTGTGAGCAAAATTGTGTAGAAAAAAAAAAGAATGAAAATAGTTGGTTTAAAAGAAGAATTTATTAGATGGTTAAAAAAGACAGTTCCAATCTATCAGAAAGGACAACTTTGGCTTAGAGCCAGTCTTGGCACAGTAATGAAGCCAGGGCAGGGTTTGTTAATAAAAACTGATACGTAATGAAAAATAGGTAAGGAGTTACGGCTAGAAATTAATATACAATCATGAAATGTAGAAAAATTGCTTAAAAATGTTAGCATCACATAGAAAAAGTGAGAAGCTGAAGATTATTAGAAAAGAAATTCTTCTTAGGCCCGCTACTAAATGGAGATGATAAAGTTATTATTAAGGAACAAAACCAGAAGTTTAATAAATACTTCTGTTAATTCATTGGAAAATGTACCATGCTTTTTTCCCATCATAAGAGGAAATGAAAAGTATTTTCCAGTTCAATAGCAACTGAAGAGGATATTAAACATCTGCAAAAGAAAAATTTTGTTAAGTCTRTATAATTTGTATATAAGGCCTATATAATTTGTACCCAGAGACCTGAGGAGCTGGCCAGGTAGACCTATTGTCTGTTGAAATTTAGTTTTAATAAATCGTGGAACACCACAGCTGTTCCAAGAGACAGGAAGACTGTTAATGCTGCAGCAATATTCCAAAGACAGGGATGATGGCTCAAAGTAGTATATACTGGTTATCCTGATGTAAGTCACAGGTATATAAATCTTCAGTAGTGAAGACTAGAAATTAGTTATAGCTATTAAAGAGTTGGATATCAAACACAGAACAAGTGCCAATGAAGATTCTTTTTGATAGGAAATAGGCCTTTTAAAGTGAGTCTGATTTTCGTTTTGGTTTGGTTTGGGTTTTTTAAATTGTATTTTTAAGATAGTATATGTTTGTTTGAGAAAAGTAATTTATTTAGGCTTTGGTAAGAAATTTGGCAGTATACCAGTGCATTCTGATAAAGATCAGTATTGTATAAGAACAGTAAAAGATCAGTAAGAAAATAGTCTGGGAAGTGATTTTTTAAACAGATGCCAGTGATGAATTGTCCACGTAGAGTCCTAACTGAATATGACTGTCTGTAGTGGGGTTTTATGTAGGGTTGTACTAATCCTGATATTTTTCAACATTTGAGTTAATGATGTGGAAGTAAATACAAACAGCTGATGAAATTTGCAGACCATATGAAGATACATGGTATGGTAAATTACAGTGAGGCTGTGGCTGTGTCCTTGGCACCCTCAAAAAATGTAGTCAGTACCACAATGCAAAGCTAGGAACATGAAATTCAAGCCAAGCTTACACAGTGGTGAACTTTTACTGCAAGAATGTGGTTCTGAAAATGATTTAAAGGTCACAATGTGCAAGCATCTCACCAAAAACTCCCACTGTGATGTTCAGGTGAAAATACCACTTTCAATACTCACAGTTAGGGAGACAAGTTCATTTTCCTGTAGAACACTGGTGAAACTTGATTCTGAAATACTACTAACAATTCTAGCTTTTCTGTTTTAAAACAAATGTATAGAAAATGGAATACATACAAAAAAACCTTCACAACAGAGATTTAAGGAAAGTGCAGGGATGGCTTTGGCATGAGACATGAGTTCACTCAAAAAGAAGAGCAGAGACATGACATCATTATAAGTACCTTTTTGAAGAGAAAATAAGGTAAGGGACTTGAATTAAATTGAATTAAATAGAGAAAACCACAGCAAAAAAAACAGTTTCTGGAAACTAAAGTAATACAGATTCAAATGGGACATTAGGCACAAATTTTTAACAGTGAAGCTGATTAACCACTGGATTAAGCTAATAAAGCAGTGGTGGATTCTCCAGCTTTCTGTTTCTTGGATTCAAGCCTAGCTAAATTGCTGGAAAATGTGTTTAGCCAAACACAAGATACCACAGTAAAAGGGGAGCTGGGTGATACATCTGTGAAATGGTCTGTGAAATACTAGACATTCAAATCGTATGATCTAATACCCGCTTCTCATTTTAAACTCTGGAAACCACCTTCAGTTCAACTATCGGTACCATGAATCTTACTTTTGATAGTACTCAGGTTATTAGTATCAAGGACCATAGAGGTCAGTCATACTAGCTAGAATAGTCTGCAAAACTGTTTATTGTTTAAATATACTGGGCGAACAAAATCTAGTGGAAAGATGTTCTGCAGATATTTCTTTTCCTTCCCCTGTATTCTGGGGAAGGATCATTCCTCCATTGTGTAGGGTCGTGTCTTCCTCACTGTGGCAAAGGAGAAGCTTGTCTTCTTTTCCACCTCTTCCCTTATTACCTCTGAGTTGCTCCCTATACTCACTCACAGGAGTTTCCTTCAGCAACACAATGGTCAGCACTGCTACCTGTGGTATCCTCTCTAGAGCATCGAGAGGGGCAGAGCTGGGATGCTGACAATTTGGTATCTCCTTATTTGTGGAAACAGGCTCAATGCTGTTGTAGCAGTAATGCACTTCTGTGCAACTACTGGGGCTTTCCACAGGGTTTTCAAATTTCTTCACATTTGAAGCAATTTGGGAGTTTATCTCTGTTCTTGTATCAATTAGATGGAGCAAAGCATACCTCCTGCAAAGCTGCACTTCAGATAATGCTGCTACTTCATGCTTCAAAAGAGGCCCAGCAAAGAAAGACCTGGTAGCTTCATGTACAACCAATTATATATTTGAAATGGTGCTAGAAACGCTCCTGCCTGAATGATCTTACAAAGAGGATGACTTTCTTACAGACACATTGCCACTGCAGTGACTGTCCAGTAGGCTGAGACCACAGCAGTACAATCGGAGTGAGGGACAAGTTTTGCAGATCATGTGGGGAGAATAGAAGAAACAGGCAAAAATTTCTGTCTCTACCCTTCCTAAGTGTTTCAGCATTGCAAGCAGGGCAACCCCATGACACTGCTGGTTCTGGCAGCCCTCGCCATGGAGGGACAAAGAAATCTCAAAGCAAAGGTCACTTTCTGAAGCTTTTTATACCTCAAGTTCCATTCCCTCCTAAAAGCAGCATTTTGTCTTGCTCTTTCCATGTGTATGCCAACAGAAAGGCTTCCCAACAGAAAGGCTTGGCTGAGGAGTTTATAGCTGGCAGGAACCAGGAAGCATAGCATACATTAACACAATTCTCGGTCCCCTGCAGTCTGTCATTTCTAGCTTTCAAAGCCATCCCCTGACTTCTGGTCCAGAAGAAAGAAATTGGACAAAATTGTACTTCAGAAAATTCTTGACCTGAGCTTTCCCGTTAAAGGTTTTGTATGAAAACTAACTCTTTTCTAGTCCCACTATCTGGTAAAAATCCAGACTGATACTCATATAAAGAAATGAATATGTTCCAAAATTAAAGATTAAAAACTTCTAGCTTGAGGAAAACTGTTTCTACAGCTCTAGCTGTGAATATTTGAGGTTATTTGTAGAAAAGACACCCGTACTTGACAGAAAAGAGGGAGCAGAGGAGAAGGGAGGAGAGGGATGAGGTATGAGCCATCAAGAAAAAATTCTTGAAAAGAAAATGTGTTAGATTCTCACTTCCTGTTCTCATGTTGGTGAGGTATGTTTTACCCACAGGGTCGTGTTCTGTCTGGTACTTACCCAGAAATTCTTGTGGCACAGAGACTGTCTCTGTCATTTGCTGTGCTGCACCTACCAAGAGTCCCAGAATCATTAACTGGCATTGCCAAGAATCATCATAAGAAAAAGACATAAGCTAAAATTATCTAAATAAGCTAAAAKCTGTTAAACAGGCTAAATAAGCTAAAGCCAAAGACATGCAGCTGAAAACCTGTTTGTTAAATGCCTGAAGGCAAAAAAAAAAGTCTAATAAATCAACCCTTCTCACCCCTCTCAAAACACAATAATAAATGACTCAATTAGAAAAAAGGAAATGTGAGAATAACGAGGGACCGTTGCTCTCCTGCTCCTGCTGAGTGCGTAGTAGAGTATGCTTCTCTCAGAGATTGTGGGGTCAGGAAGTAAACTACAGTGCAGTAAGGAAGGAAGGTCATTCACAACCCCTATATGAACAGAAACTCCACCAATGCTGATTTCATTCAGTAGGAATAGTTTCCTTTCTTTCCCACCTCATTCTTACAAAGTCTAGAGTGCTGTTACTGAAATAGCAAATTCTAGTCTTGATCTGAAATGAACTTATCTTCTTGATTTGAAGATAAGGGAGTTAGATTTGTCTTCACGCAATTCCATGGGATTCTCCAGTATTTATATGGAAACGTTCCCAATTTCCTCAGAAAAGGATGCCTGAAATTKTGACTGCTGCAGGATCCTGGTGGAGCTGTGATAGGTTAGTTCAGTGAGTCTAACTGTAGAATGACATGTGAATAAGTGAATATACTGTTAAAACTTTTATTTTTTTCCTTTTTCTCTTCAACAGATCTATTCTGTAGATGAGGCCCAAGAATCGGAAGTGTTCCTTTCAGCATCAGCATCTCTGAATAGCTTTACTAAATCAAGTTGAACCTGGTACTGGAAATGTTATGGATCACCCATACCTAGTTCTAAATGAGTCCTCTTCCCTTTGACTTCTTTTTCCTTTATTGGTCATTCTCAAAAGACACATTTCTCTCAAACTTCTCTTTTCCCAGTTTTCTTGTGTATGCCATAAAAATTCTCAGCATTTCTCTCCAAAGCTCTGATAACATGACCATGGCAGTTCTGGTTTTGCTCTCATTCAGTTGATGCTAATTGGTCTCTGTTCTTTTCTTTACATACTCATTTTCTTGTTTTCCTGATTAAAATTCTGCCTGTCATGACTCAAAATTCAAACCCTAATTACTTGTCAAAGCCATGAAGACTCTGAGAAGGAGCCTCCTCACAGTGCCTGTCCTCCAAATGGTGCCATGTGTTTGTGTTGACTCCAACCAAATCTGTATGAAAAACACTGAGCTAAGAGAATTACATTAGTATTCAAAGGYCTTTTGCTGAATCAAAATTAAATCAGTCTTGATCTTTTGTAATTACAAAATGTGGAAGTAGTTCCTCCCAGACGAAAATCCTGGAATTGCTGGAGGAGCCTTCTTCTGGGCGGGTAGCTAACAGTGGCAGGAAGCGGTCCCCTCACATGTCCCAGCTTCCATGCCAGGTAATTAAAGCTCCTTAGGAGGCTGTGCCCAGCTGAGAACCGTAAAGTCTCATTCTAGATCTCCTGGCCCAGTAAGTTATGAAATACTGCTCAAATGCTCGCCCCTTGGAAATGTCATAGCCCTTCCATAGAGCAATAAATGGTGGCAAGAAAAGCACGAGGTTAATCAAAGCATTATTTTCAATAAAAGCTCTCATTTAAGACAGTTTCTTAGGGTTCAGTAGGAGGCAGTGGTCTTTCTATGAGTTATGAGGATGTGTGACTTCTTTGCCCCTTTAGCAGCTTTGCTGCTTTTGCACTTGGTATGCCAAGATCAGTCCATACCATTGTGCTAAGGGATAATCTAGGCTATATCCTTGTTATTTCTCTAATATATTATTCATTTTTATGTTTTTAAGCAAAAAGCAACTAGTGTATTAAAAATTATTAGGAAAGCAGTAGGAAACTAAACAGAAAATAATATGCACAGTGTGCCCCTTGGAGATGCTCAGTACAGTTCTGGTTCTTCTATCTCAAGGGGGATAGCAAAACTGGAAGACATACCGAGATGAGTGATAAGGGTAATCAAAGGTATGGAACTGCTAAATAATAAATAGACATGAGTAGACTGGCAGAGAGATAACTGAGAGGGTAGAAAGGTCTATGAAAATGAGTGGCTAGAAAAGAGCCATTGTTATTATAAGCTGTCTCATCCAGTACAAAAGCAAGAGAACTTCAAATGAAACTAGCAGATGACTAGATAAAAACAAACAAAAGAGGTGAATTTCCATACAATATTCAGTTGAGTTGTGGAACTTTCCACTGCAGAAAGTTATGAATGCTACAAGTTTACATAGTTCAAAAAGTGACTGGACAAATTAATGAAAGGAAACTTCAACCAAAGTAAAATGCAGATGTATTGTGTTATATGCAGTAATACAATATATACTGTATACAACATATATTTTAAATATCCATTATGTACACCACAATTGTATTAAACAATTGTATAATACAGTTGTAATATACATAGTGACAATCTCTCTGACTCAGGAAGTCCTCGAATGATTATTTGTTGGATGGCTGCCACGAGAGCACTTGGAGGAAGCACTATTGAGAGTGTACTGTTCTTATTGCCTTTATCAAGCATACTAACTGCTGTTTTCCTGGGAATTGTTGTTGTTTTCTTCCTTTTTTTTTCTTTTTTTTCCCCCCTCATGAGAAACTAGTCTTACTGAATTGAGTGCCCGAAACAGCTCTCTGGAGTGTTTCTCCAAACATCCCTTAGCTAGAGGGGTGTTACCATCCATTCCTGCCACCTTTGAAGTCTGGCTGCTGCTGTGGGCACAGGGTTGGCCAAAGCTTTGCTCCACTCCACTGGATGGTGCTTTTGTCAGTGGGTGGGAGAAAAGGAAATAAAAAAGGTGTGAGGTGCTGGAGTTTCATAGGGTCTTATCTATCACTGCCCTTGTATTCTGATTCTGTGATTTCCAGAAGCACTGGTCCTAGTACCAGATGTTGGAGACTGGCATTACTGATGGTCCATGCTCCTGGGAAATAGAAGGTCATTGCCAAGAGGAGCATAGCTAAACTGAGACATCTGAGGCCAAATGTGCCACATATCATGTGCTACCTTTGACAAACCACGTAGTAACTCCTTTTGAAGGCTGAATCCTGGGCTAGATGGATCGTTCTTCTGACCCTGTCCAGCCAATTTCATATTCTTATAAGCATGAGGAAAAGATTATTCCTGATGATACCACAGTTTCTTCTTAAACTAACTCTCTCATAGCAGCCGTTGTAGGAGACTTCATTGAGACTGATAGCTAATATCCTAGTGAATATGAGGTTTATGAGACAAGTCTCTTTAAAAAGACAGTTGTGTTGATCAGGATCAACAGTATGGTTAACCCACTGAGTTGGTTTGGTAAGGGCATTGTAGTTTTTGTAGGCAGTAGCTCGCAGCCTGTCTGGCCATTAGTCCATATGCATTTACAGCTGGATCAACAAGGAATAGCCTCCAGACTTGTGTCTGTAAACTAGTCTCGAGTTCACAGCTTCATGTCCACAGCAGGAGACTTGATTGAACCCCAGAGGTCCTACGTTAGTCACAATCACACTAACCAGTGGAGTTCACTGTAGTTATAACAAAAATATCACAGAATGTCAGAAGCTCTATCTTTTTTTTTCAGAAGCTGGAGAGGAGGAAGAACAACAAAACAGTTATTGCACTGGCCATTATGAAAGTGGTACTGGGAGATTGTGCTATGGTGGCTTCCAGAGCTGAATGTAAACTAAAATGGATGCTTCTGGCTTCCTGATACCCTCATTTTATATATAAAATTATAGGAGAAAATGACTTCCTAGCAATATTTTGTGTTTTGTTGAAGCATACAACTAGAACAAAATTGTCACTAGAATTTCTTCCATCTGCTCCCTTTGGCTACCGGTACAAGGCTGTCAATTCATCATACACAAAAAGAAACCTGGGGCCAAATTCTCTGTTGGCATAACTCCACGAAAGTCTTCAACTTGGTCTTCCCCCTGAAGAACTGATTTTGAAAGATTCAGTGGAAAAACAGGAGAAAAATGGAAATAGCAGTACATGACCACCTTTTCTCATAGTTCATTCAATCATATAAAAGACCCCATGGAACTGTTTACTGCAGATTTCTGAGGCAAATATCTTCAAGAACCAAAGCAAATATCTTCAAGCACCAGCAAAACACTGAAGCAGTAGGCCATGCTTATTTCTATATGGCATCGTATCTGTAGCAGATGCTGGATACATTGTCATTGCATTTTAATACTTGGCCATCCCTTTTTGCAGATTGCTGCTCTCTCCATCAGGAATGTATTTGATCTCTATCTATCAGTCTGTGAAATGCCTTGGAATAGAAGATGGACAAGTAACTACGTGATGGGGTCCCTAGTGTTTGATGCCATATCTAATATAAAAGATTTTAGAAGAGGAAAATGTGCCCTTCATTGTCTTTTGGGCTTGAAGTCTATTGTGTTTGTCAACTATAGTATGAGAAGATTTCCCTCTATTAAAACAATTTGATAAAGAGGTTCTCATTGTTACAGGAAAGTCTACAGAGAGCTGCACAGCCAAGACATAAGCAGTACTCAGGCAGAAAACACAAATGTCAAATGCCACATGGGGTACCTTAAGACCTGAGGGTTTTGCATGGAGTCAAGTCCATCCACAGTAGGCAAAAGATTTTCCATTATGGTCAGTGCTGTCTCACCTGAAGAACTTAAAGCAAACCACATGGCAAATAATATTGATATCCAAAAGAGCTTTTCTACATAAACACTACCTATATCATTGACCTACTGTTATCAGTTATGGTAAATATTAACAGTGTCTAAAGCATAGGCAAGCCTTGAGTCTGTAAGAGCCATTTGTGAGAAAGAGCAGAACATATGAAAACTCCAGGAAAACCATTCTGTGTTCAAGTACTGGTATTGGGATTACAAGTGTGTACTATAAACTGCAGATTGCTGTTTGGCTTCTAGCACCAGATCTTCCTGCACAAGAATGTACATATTTGTGAATGGCCTACGCTGAGAAGACAGTGCCATCTGACTGTGTCAATTCAGGAAAAATGAAATCTATCCCAGGAATCGTAATTATTCATAAGTCACTGCAACCCTAACAGGATCAGTGTCTCTTTAAAACTGTAAATAGGCAGTTAATTGTGTACAGCATTTGGCTTGTCATGACTCATGATTGACTCATAATTCTCTTGCAGATGCAGCTAGCACCAGCCCCRGGAGAGGTGATGGGGGTAAGAAATTAAGAATCTTGGCATGGGATCATAGGATTAGTAATGGATTTAAAAGCTGTGCAACAGGGATTTTGAAGGACCTGTGATACAGGTCCCAGTAGCAGTTAAATATCTGTCTTATACTGACATTTGTGGAAATTTGGAGTCTAACTGCTACAGGGAGTTTGGACTGAAGCTGATTAGTGCCATGACCAAAGCCAATGAGACTTCTGTTTTTAAGTTAATTTTAAAAAGATCCACAATATCTGCTGGTATGCCTCTCACATAGTATTACAATAGCTAAGAAGTAGCCCTCTAGCCTCAGCACATGAGCCAGAGCATGTACGTTAGGAGCCAAGGCAGACAGTGTGAAGAGTTAAGACATGGAGCACATTATGGGGTGATGCAGGAGTCTCAACTAGCACCATCATTAGAGTGAGGTGGTGGAACCCAAAAGCAGGAGAGCATCCAGCACTTCACTGTTTTCTGCACATAGCATAGGCATGTCCCAGGGCATCTCCAAAGAACAATCCAGAAAGCCCAGGAGTTAGCCCATGGGAAAAGGAGTGGTTGAACTCCAGTCTTTCTCTACCTTTAGAGATAGGAACCTATATTAAGTGCCTCCATCAACTTGAGTGCTACATCCACACACAAGTACTTCACAGAGCAGGATTCACATCTTTTAAGAGTCTGAATCATCCAGGAAGTGTGCGAATTGGATTCAGCATCCTYATCAATCTCAGAGGATGCATCTACCCTTCCTTTCAACAGTGCATTGACCTCCAGGCTGTACATGTGAGAGGGGCAGAGTACCCACAGCACCTCCCTCCAAGTGAAGTCTCTAAGCAGCCAGGAAGGCAAGCACAATGGGGTCAAGAGATGAGTCCCCAAAGAGATCCTAAGTCTCACAGCTGAGAAGTTTGTAAGGTACCTTTGTAAGGTACCTGTGTACCCTCCTCTGAAGTGATCACACAGCTTACGGAATCCTTGAATAAAATCAGAAGTTACCCTGTGAACAGGAATCGCAACCCCCAGCTCCCCACACCCAACAGCATACTTTGTCTATCCCACATCTTGTGTAAAGTGATGCTTGTCAGTCAGTGCGAAATTCTGGTGTGGTAGCTTTCACTGTCTGGGGATTTACATAAAAACTAGGCATCTAGGTCCCCAGGGCAAGAAATAGTGCTTAAGTGCAGGGTCCTGGGGAAATGCTGGAACAGCAAGCTGTAGGGACCTCCAGGATGAGATTGCCATGGGAGCTGGGACTTTGGGATGACCCTTTGACATAAGTTTCAAGCCCATTCAGCTTTAGATTAAAAAGCAAGCAAGCACATGTTCCAAGATATTCTTAAAAGCGATCGTTCTGAGCTATCTCGCCCAGATCACTAGCAATGGAGAATTTGAAGGGTCTTTGGTGGTCTGTGTGGAGAGAGAATTGTCTCAGTCCTAGACCTCTAGTYTTGCTGTGTGTGTTAGCTATTTCAACAGAGAAAAAAATGGATTCATAAGAAGTCTTTGGTTCCCTCTTGCAAATACAGATAATTCTTCCAAATTAGGAAGGAAGTAGCTCAAAAAAGAAGTCTGAGGAAACTTGCAATAATTTTGCTGTACCATTACTGCCTGTTAATCTAGCTACTTAGGTAAGACCACATTTCCTTATTAAAAGGCAGCAATGATCGCTCAGGGAGATGGCCAAGATCATGGTAAGGATCAAATAGCAGCAAGGTAACAACAGGAGTCCATTTCAGAGGAAGACAAGGAGGAGGAGGAAACAATAGTTATTGAACTCACTGTTCTACAACAAATGTTGTAAGGATGCAGACAGCTTGCGCTCAAGACTCTGCTAGTCTGCCATTGCCACACCACCACGTGCTGTCATATGGTCACCCAGTGCTGTTCAGCAAATGGAGCCATCAGGATTGCTTCTGTAACAGAGCTGCTAGTGTGTTCCCTGTCAGCTCGCACACTCGTGCAGCGGCACATAGCTGGCCTGCATCAGGCACAAATCGTGATGATGATGTCAGACATCAGCGGGGAGAAAGCAAAATGTCCTTCAACTTCAGAAAGTTCCTCATCAGCTGAATGCAACCTTCAAGGCTTTGATTCATGCCAAGGGTTCTGCATGTGCAGCAGTTTTGTATGCTGCTTGATAATGCATGTCGGAGGCATTTTATTGGAACCCTCTTTTAGGGCATGCCAGCTCTGTGATCAAGTACTCTGAAAAGTTCAGTGATTACACTGCTGCAGGCTTTCAAGGAACTAAGCCATCAGGAACGATTTATAGCCCAGCTCTCTCTTTGCTGCCAAGTTTTGCCCCTGATGAGATGCAGAATCCCTGAGGGCCTGGTCTTATACCATGTTAGTGAGTAAAGCTTTGAAAAATTGATGTTTTATAAAATCCATTTAACTGATAACACTACCCACCTTCCAAGCTTCCTTGACTGTCCCACATCTCTCATTCTGATTTAAAATGGATTTTGTTCTTCAGGAGTACACAGTAATTCCCAGTGGTGATTGTTACTGATAGCTTATAATAGAGTTCAGCTGTGTTGCTCCTGGATTTCTAATCAGCTTAGCAATGATAGAACTCCTGTCAGAGAATTGCACTAAGCCTATTTCATATTCAAAACTAGACAAGCAAAAAAAACCTCCATAAAATATCTTAATATAGTTTATCACAAAAAATGGGATAAAATAAAAAGAGATGGCCACTTTTCACCTATGGGGCATGTCTTCTGCTAATCCTTGGAAGTTAGCAGAAGGAGTGACTGACTGCATGAACAAYTTACCACAAGGCAAATCTACACCACAGGAGCTATTCTGCTGGGAGAGCCTGTGAGAATGTTTTGACTCCACAGCAAACGTGAGGTAGCTTAGCCTGTACTCACCAAGGCACAAACCACTTGACACTTAACCACAATTTAAAGAACAGTCGCTGCATGGTGACTAGTACTTTGCAAAGTCACAGCTTCTCTCGCCTGTTAGTAGCTTGTTTGTGTTGCTGCATTTAAAGTAGCAGAGAGCTTATCATCAAAGTGGTCTCCTCAGGATTCCTAAATGCTGTAAGCAGAGGTCAGAAACAGTGTTTGGTTGTAATTTTGGATTCGTATTTATCAGATTCAAGTTCCTTTTCCGCAATGGTCACAGACTTCCTGGTGACCTTTAGCAAATCGCTTTGGCTCTGATCTCGGAGATAATTAGTCCCACACTTCCACTGAATTCATGGTTAATCATCTTTGAGGATCTAGGATTAATCCTTCATTTCCTCAATTGAGGAACAAAGGCAGGAGGCGGTAAGAGTCCTCTTTACCCTTTTTATCTATACAGCCTGTGGTCTTTTTGGGTATAAACCACAATTACTGCAGTGACCGCAATGCAGTGTAGATCTACCTAGCTTCAAAATAGGTGTTTACGTGTTGTGGGTTTTTTTCCCCCAAAGTGATAGCTCCTCAAAGTGATAGATGTTGGGAGAGCATGCAATGATGTTTTGTAGAGATATGAAGTATTTTTCTCCTCTGATGACTGTCACTTTGAAACCAAATCAACTCATTTAAAACTGGTAAAAAATGCCAGCTACTGTTTGTCACATTCACATGTTTATTCAGCTGTTTGACCCAGAAGGGATATCTGCTACATTTGGTCAGCATTCAGTGAGGAATGAAGCTCTCCGTGACACTGATTTTGGATGTTCATGACTAAAATAATGAACTTAGATCTCCTGAACTGGATGTGTAGCTACTCTGAAAGAATTTAGCCTTATTTTCATTCTAGGCACAGTATGGATACCTCACACCATTTAATGTTTATAAATCAGTGAGAAGATTCATTTAAAACCTGAACTGGATGCACTTTTTCTGTCTGTAGTCTCTGTAATGAGCCACGAAACTGCATTTCAACATGACAAATTGGTTTCATTCATTATAATTATCTGTATAGGGTTGAGACACCTTCCAATTGGGTTTCATCTCTCTGAAAAGGCACTAACCTTTTGTGAAATAAAAGTTCTGAATGTGATGTAAAAGTCCTCACACAGGAGGGGACAGTTTCTTCACAGTTCCTTTCTAGTCCTCTGCTCCTCTGCTCTCAGTGAACCTCATTTTCTTTTTGGTTTTCTTCATAGTATTTTTTGCAGCGACAAGTATCCTGTGTTCAGACTGGAGATGTTCGAAGGGTATCTGTGAAAATGCAAGAGCTAATGGTTGGGATATCTGCCACTTGAGGCTTTCCTTTCTGTCAGCGAAGTGAATAAGTGTATTCATCATAAAATAGATAGCTAAAAACATCTGACCATTGTGCATGCCCTCAGAGTGCCTGTGTCTCATCACTGGTAGTAAAGGCAGGCCAGGGTGATCTGAAGTAGGTAACTAATGTACAAGGTAAGTAAGTGAGACAAGACCTACTCCACAACTTTGGTTGACAAAGACTAGCATTTTTTGTGTTGTCCAACACTGGTTTTATTGTCTCTAAACCGTCTTATGACTTCTGGCATTGCAGCTTCACTAGGCATCTAGCTATTGCTTTCTCATACTAGCTTTTGTGCTGCTCTCAACATCACTGCTTCCTGGGCAGGCTGCAGTTAGCACTCTAGCTGATGAAGGGAAGAGCATATTATAAGCAATTGCTGCTTTTTTGAGCCCCTTTGTGGTGGAGAGATAACCATGCTTCTCTAGGTTACTTTTTTTTTACTGTCAAAGCTGAAAAAGCAATATGACCAACCACAGCAGAGGAAACAGCAAATCTTTTTCCCTTGAAGAGAAGGGGGAGGGAAGGTTCTTGCTGCAGATGCATTCACTTCACTGTGCTGGTGTCCTGACATGAGGTCCTTCAGAAAAGGGTAGTTTTCTAGGGGAATGTGGCTTCTTCATTAAGCAAAATTAATACAAATTTTAATTGGCATAAAGATGAAGATATCTTGAATGTAGAAACACATAATTAAGGCCTCCTATTTTTTACTATTGTATAGCCCATTTACTAAAAACAGAGTTTAAGATGTTATCAAGGTGACAAACGATATAATTAATCACTGGCTCAGGGTGAACTCAAGCAGTTAGCAGAGGTGTATGTTATGGTGCACTGTGGTATAGCTGTACAATCTTTCAGGTGTTTCTGGGTGTTAGCAGACTTGGCTTACCTTATCTGACCCCGTCCTGGTTTTAGCTGGGATAGAGTTAATTTTCTTCCTAGTAGCTGGTATAGTGCTGTGTTTTGGATTTAGTATGAGAATAATGTTGATAACACACTGATGTTTCAGTTGTTGCCAAGTAGTGCTTGCACTAGTCAAGGACTTTTCAGCTTCTCATGCCTTGCCACTGAGAAGCTAGGAGAGGGCACAGCCAGGAGAGCTGATCCAAACTGGCCAACGGGGTATTCCATACCATATGACGTCATGTTCATTATCTAAACTGGGGGGAGTTGGCCGGGGGGCGGTGACCACTGCTTGGGGACTGGCTGCGCATTGGTTGGCAGGTGGTGAGCAATTGCATCGTGCATCACTTATTTTGTATATTCTATTATTATTATTATTATTATTATTATTATTTTCTCTTCCTTTTCTGTCCTCTTAAACTGTCTTTATCTCAACCCATGAATTTTACTTTTTTTTTTTTTTCCGATTCTCTCCCCCATCCCACTGGAAGCGGGGAGTGAGCAAACGGCTGTGTGGTGTTTAGCTGCCTGCCAGGTTAAACCACAACAGTCCTTTTTGGTGCCCAACGTGTGGCACGAAGGGTTGAGATAACGACAGATCTGACGAGAGCGTGTTAAGGCAAATTTGTTATAAGCATTATATTGGTTTAATAGTTGCTGGTCAGAATGTTGATTTATTTGTTCTCAAAGTTGTCATGCTGGCTCTCAAAGTTTTGTTATGTAATACCTTACTTGCAGTATATGTTCTCTGTTGCGCTGTTTATCACTGCTGGGAGCTGGATCAAGGTTATCATTTTGCTGCACTGTGTAACACTGGTTTATGATATGATGAAACTATTGGTCGTGAGACTAATCTGGTATTTTTACTCGGCATTGCCATCATCTTCGTACCTTGGGAGCCACCTCTTGGAAACTATAAATAATTACACTCTTTACCTTTTCTTGGAGAACCAATCTAGGGGGGAGACAAGGGGGGCACTTTCCCCAGCTCCTTCAACTTCCCCCCTCCCAGAAAGGAAGAGATGCAACATATAGATGAGCTCGTGATCGAAGGGTGGACTTGACCATGGACACTATTGCACAGGTTATCCRTGAATGTGAAACATGAGCTGCAATCAAGCAAGCCAAGCAAGTAAAGCCTCTCTAGTATGGAGGATGATGCCTGAAATATAAATATGGGGAGGCCTGGCATTGATTATATCACAATCCCACAAACCCACCAAGGCAAGCGCTATGTGCTCACCATGGTGGAAGCAACCACCGGATGGCTGGAAACATATCCCATGCCCCATGCCGCTGCCCGGAACACTATTCTGGGCCTTGAAAAGCAAGTGCTATGGCGACATGGCACCCCAGAAAGAATTGAGTCAGACAACGGGACCCATTTCCGAAACACCCTCATAGACACCTGGGCCAARGARCATGGCAYTGAGTGGGTATATCACATCCCCTATCATGCACCAGCCTCCGGGAAAATCGAACGCTACAATGGACTGTTAAAGACTACACTGAGAGCAATGGGTGGTGGGACATTCAAACATTGGGATACATATTTAGCAAAGGCCACCTGGTTAGTCAACACTACGGGATCTTTCAATCGAGTTGGCCCTGCCCAGTCAAAACTTTTACGTACTGTAGAGAGGGATAAGGTCCCTGTAGTGCACATTAAAAATATGCTGGGGAAGACAGTCTGGGTTACTCCTGCCTCCAGCAAAGGAAAACCCATTCATGGGATTGCTTTTGCTGAAGGACCTGGGTGCACTTGGTGGGTRATGYGAAAGGATGGGGAAGTCCAATGTGTACCTCAAGGGGATTTGATTTTGGATGAAAATAGCCAATGAACTGAACTGTATGATGTTAATTGCTATATAATACTGTATGTCATCACTTCTATGGTTGCTATATGCCATATCAACGGTATTACAGTAAGAATCACCCGGATTAATGAAGAATGAACTTTGATGAAACCAAGCAAAGTGCAGCGATGATAGAACAGGACAAGCACAGCAATAATGGAACCAGAAGTGGCTTCAGCATGCAAGAATCCAACACCACACACCATCTCTCCTGCCCTGAAGGACTGTTATGACAGATGGAGCACAAAGTCATGGACTAAATGAATTCATCAAACATTTTATAGGGATGCCCCATAGACCAGGACATCCCTCTTTTCAAATAGCCTGCTGGTTATGCTGGGCTGTTGGATTGGCTGCAGGACCCTTCCTAAAAGGGTCCTCGCATCAGCTGTGGCAGAAACACCTCAGGTTTGTGAGCTGTCCTAATACCAGCTGCCCATCTAATGCTACCATGGATATCATCCTACATCTTGCAACATCAGAGGAGAGCCAGGTAATGGACACATGTGGCCGTTAACTTTATGGGTTGTGTCGTCAATGTTATGTGATGTGTTATAATAATACACTGTAATAACAATGCTCAGCAGAGAATTGACCTGACAAAAAGGTGAATCACTTACTGCCAGAGCAGTGAGTCCCTTCGGATCAGCGGGATGGCCAGGGAGCAGCAGGAGCGGGGCTTTGCCGCAAGAGAAGAGGAGCCAGGAGACAGGGTGACGACAGGGCAGGCAGGGCAGAGACCTCACAGCCTTGTCCCACAGTACCTGAGGGAGGGGAGCAGGAGGAGGCATCTCTGTGATGGTAGCTGGGTTCAGCCAAGAGCCCAGATCACTGGACAAGTCCGTAGTGATGGGGCAGGGCCTGAGGTGAAGCCAGGAAGTTAAGTCCATGGGCCATGGCCATGTCGGTGAGATGCATTGCTGGGCATAGGCATGGCTGCAGCAGAGCTCTGGCAAGGACCAAGGCCAAGAGCATCACCTTAAAAGCCTCACCCAAGCAAAGGGCATTTGATGGCAAAGAGGCACCTTGCAGCTCTTTCTCACTTAGCTCTTCGAGGCTGGGCAGCTGTCTGGTATCTTTCGTGGTTTAACCCTAGCCAGCAACTAAACACCACACAGCTGCTCGCGCAATCCTCCCCACCCGGTGGAATGGGGGAGAGAATCAGGAGGGTAAAAGTGAGAAAACTCGTGGGTTGAGATAAAGACAGTTTAATAATGGAAATAAAATAAAGTAAAATAGTAATAGTAGTAGTAGTAGTAGTAACAACAACAACAACAACAACAATAATAATAATAGAATATACAAAGCAAGTGATGCACAATGCAATTGCTCACCACCCACCGACCGATGCCCAGCCAGTCCCCAAGCAGCAATCACTGCTCCCCAGCCCCCTCCCCCAGTTTATGTATTGAGCATGATGTCATATGGTATGGAATACCCCGTTGGCCAGTTTGGGTCAGCTGTCCCGGCTATGCTCCCTCCCAGCTTCTTGTGCACCTGGCAGAGCATGGGAAGCTGAAAAGTCCTTGACTAGTGTAAGCACTACTTAGCAACGACTAAAACATCGGTGTGTTACCAACATTATTCTCATACTAAATCCAAAACACAGCACTATACCAGCTACTAGGAAGAAAATTAACTCTATTCCAGCCAAAACCAGGACAGTAGCAAAGCTGGCCATGAGCACAGGCAGCCATACTCCTGGAAGCGAGGTGAAGGTGGTGATGCACTCAGGACCCTCACGTGGGTGCTGCATAGGAAAGAGGGGGAAGCCAAAACTCTCCCTTTCAGCAGCAAAATGTTAGATGAACTCGGCCATGGTATTTAATTTCACCTCCAGATTTCGATGCTGAAATCAATGCGATCCTAATGGAAAAGCTATTTTCTAACTACTGCAGCTAAGTTTATCTACCAGAATTAAACAGAATTACTAAATCTTGATTCTCTGCTATATGCAATACTAATTTAAAGATACTTTATTCAACATCGAAAGTATTCCTTGGACAGAGGAGCCTATCTTTGTCTGAGGAGCACTGGTAACTGCTTTCAATGAAGCTGACAAACTGTAGACTACTTGCAGTAGTTTCTAACCAGCTTGTACTCTTAAGTCAGTAATACACCCAGCTTACTCTTACATGATCTGGTAATCAATTTACCGATTTGTTTGCATATATCATCATAACTTGCAGAAGCAGTACTACAAGCTATGCATGAATCAAAGACCTCCCTAGYCAAAGGGCACATGTCCAAGGCTGTGGTTCAATGATACCTTAAGGCACTGCTTGCTTCCCCATCCCTAGCCTGTGCTCCACCAGGCAGTTCCCGTACAGTTGTGCTGGCAGGGCTGTTTGTGAGGATATGCCATGAATATGGTAAGGAACTAGATCAAGCTTAAAACAAATGCAAGAAGATATATCTTTGTTCAGTTGCCTTGTCCAGTCCACTAGCAAACCTGGGAGGGTGAGCCTCCAGCTGTGGGGAATGGAGCACCTTAGGGAGAAGTGTGTTTGACTTGTGGAGTTCTTCAGTCAGTTACCACATCTGATGTTCTTCTGAGGAAAAACCACCAATGCCTTTTTGACTGTAGAAATACTGAGTAAGGGCATCAGGATTTAACTCATAAAACCTCTGAAAGGGACATTAAAAGCCCATGGAAGCAGAGGTGCTTTCAGGAAGTGAATTCCCATGATGGAGTTGTTGTGTTGCTGTAATCACGTTGTCCATGCAGTCTCCTCTGTAAATTATTAATACTTTTAAATGCTAATTTATTCTGATATAAGATAGAGTGACTTTGGTCTTCATTTTGGTTGATGATATCCTGAGAATATTTGGATAACAGTCAAAGAACTTTGGTATCCTGCCCTCTAATGTGAATGATGTAAATACTAAAGTGCCTGTTTTGAATGGTCTTTTTAAATAAAAATATGAGGCTGTCACAACTATTTGTGACCACTGTGTACTGAAACTTTTATTACTCGGCTTTTTTCTGAAATCAGTTTAATGAAAAGGACTTATCAGCCTTCTACTACCTGTTCCATCACTGAAGGACAGGATATTCTTTGTCAGGATCTTGTTTTGTTCTTACCTGTGGCAAGTCAGCATGAAATCCATGACAGGTGACAATGTGAGCCAAAGAATTTAAAGGTATACATAGTGACTTTTTTGTCTTATCTAATTTTGTTGCACAAAGAGACATTCCAAAGCAATACAAACTGAAAGGAGCAGGATTTCAGATGCCTGCCTGACAACTGGCAGTCCCAAAGAGGCTTGAACCTTTAAGACATAGTGTAATATATTGAACTGTCATTTTGTTAAATTCTACATCACCACATCCCCCTCAAAGGTACTGACACAGATTCACAGGGCTTTTCTGGGTGCAAATCTATTTAGGACCCCTTTATGCCACACTTAGTATCCTATTAAAAAGATACCCTGCCAGTCTTTAGCGTGCTCCTTTCTCCTTAGATATCTGAGCAAAAAGAGGCTGTGTTTCATGCCCTGAAGATCCAAAATTGGTTTTAAAAAAACATCATGAATATCTGAGGCCTCAGCTTCAGAGATCTCTCCTGGTTTCTGTTAGCTGAGTGTCTGGATCTTGTGTCATGCCCACACTGACAAGACCAGAGGATATCTGAGGCAGCTGGTGAACTTAAGTTTATCTCACACTGACCTACATCCCCAGTACTTTTATCAGAAACAGAAAGTTAAAAACTGGGCAACAAAGAGTTAGTGAGAACATGTCTGGAATTGCATTTTGAGTAGCCGTCGTACTGTAATTTCCTTAACAGAAGCTGGCAACTTCCCACCCAAGGAAAGTGTTGACAACCTTCATCAGCGATGGGCCCATTTCCTCACTAGCCCATAACTAACTTCATTTCACTTCAGTGCCAGATTTCTCATCTCTGTTAGAAACACAGTTGATGAGAGTGGTTATAGTGGAGATTAAAATGTTCTACATGTCTACAAGGTAGAAGAATCCTAATTTTTTTCACCTGGCATTATAGAAGTCAAAAAGAAATGTAGAAAAAAATCTATTGGTATGCTGTAAATTTTTTATCACTCAATTTCTGTGGCTCGTTTTTGTTGCCAGCAGGTAAAAAATAAGAAGATGTAGGTATTGTAGTCTTGCCAAAATTTTCTTATCTGCTCAGTTGGAAGATATGTTAAATGATAAGACTAAAGGGAACTTATTAGTTTATTCTTACATTGTGTGAATATGATTAACTGATTTTTCCCATCTCACCAGCTGTTTCTCATAACCCTGCTGGTAAAGGCTTCACTTTTAAGAATACAGCTTTGAGTGCCAAAGTGTTGGAAATTGTTACTGTGATTAAACATCTCTAAAAGTCTGAAGATTCTGTTTCCACTTACTCTGATTTGCCTACCATGGATTATCACCTTTAATGCAAGGATTTTTCTTCACTTAGCAGTGAGCAATACAGCCAGCGATCTCCTGCATTCTCGTGCAGAGTGCTCTGCACAAGCTTACCAGTGTACACGGTAAGCTTTCCTTGTGAAGTCAATGCAATAATGGTATTAGAGCATACCTAGAAGCATGTTCAGTCCCAGGGAAGTCAACAGGCAAGTTTAAAGTGAAACATGTATGTAGGACTGACTCAGCCTAATTGCATGAAGTTGCAGAATTATGCAGGGATGTAGACACAGCACTCTGCAAGAGAAATAGTAGATTTCTGGCTCCCTGGCCTACCCTGAAGGTACTAGAGTGACTTTTCTATTAGTGTCAAATACCGAATGCAAAGTGATTCTACTACTAGAATATATTGATGATATGTCAACATTTTCTGTCTATTTGATGTCTTTTGGTACGAACTAGCATAGGCTTTAAAAACTTACAGAGGTAGACTGACAGAGTACAAACCTACGGTCTGCCAAGCTTCATGTTTCAACCATCCAGTGCTCCAGATGATAGATCTCAATTTCGGTTCTTAGTGAACCAGTATAGGATTTACCTTCACTGCCCATGTAGTTTCAGAAATGATTACCTCTTAACAAAACCCTCAGGGACTTAGAAGGCGAAATTGGATGCTTCTCCATTTAGAAAGGAATTTATTGACTCAGGAAGATGAAACCAATACTGTTTCCTGGATTGAAGGCATCCAACAAAAGAGGAATATGCATTTTGGTTTATTCCCACACTTACAATGAGTAAAACTCCATCCCAAAGTGAGCAAGACATGCTTTCTCAGCAGACAACTCATTCTTGGGTTAAAAACGCAGCTAGAATAAATGTTCTTAAGGCTCTGTGAAGGAGCTAAAATGACTGTGCATCCTTTGTGACTACCRTCACACAGAACAAAATAGCTGGCATTTAAAGAAGCAGGTCATAGCAAACAAATCAGTTTAGGAGGTGTACACATACTGATTCTTTGAACAGAATAATCTGGTCTCTTTCTAAAAGAGATCTGCTATCTTTTATTACAGAGGAACCTTAGTAGTTTGTTTTATTCCGTTTTCTTAATTTATTTATAATTTGTTAACCCACAAATAATCTTTTTCCAAAGCCCTTGAGACTCTACTTGAGCTAGCAGGAGAATGGACAGGTTCTCGCTATAAAGTCTCTAATTCTGTAATTAACCACTCACTGAGGATTTAACAGCAATGCTGCTCTACCTGCCATTACTATGGCTTCATTAATTTTACAGAATATATCAGAGCAGAGATGTATTGCCAAAAATAATTATAGTGTAGTCATACTCTGGAAAGCAGATATGTAAAAATGCCATCTTCTTACTCAAGAGATCACTTCCCTGTGTGCATACAGTCAGATCTGCCTATCTTGTGACAGAAATACTTTTTTTTGTGTTTCAGTTCTGCAAGCACCTTGTATACATAATATCATTAACATTGAATGTGTTGAATTTCTCAAGGGCATTCTGAACACGGTGATCACCAAACCTGGGGTCATGGAGTTGTGCACAAATTTTTAAAAAGCACAGCTGGAAGATCTTAGGGCTGATGACTCTTGAGTGAATTCACAGCTTGACTTCCTGTAGGCATCGAAGCAGACATAAGGAGAAGAGAAGCTAGTCTGAGTTTTAGAAGGCAGGCAGAATTTCCAGGGCTGGCAGAGCACATCTCTTATTGATAAAGGGAGTGTGTTTGATGTGAAAGTAATTAAGATATAACAAACATGGAACCCCAGAATGCCATTTAACATCACTTTTCATTTTCAAACAACACTGTAAAATTAAGCCGTAATTGTCCAGTGTTACATTTTATTGTGCAAGAGCCTTGTTTCAGCGAGGTTACTCTCTTAATCATGTTGCTTCATTTCTTTATTAATTCACTAACCTTATAATTTTCAGTGTGTCATCAACTCAACCATGGATACAATTCAGTCATTCTTATTAGGTTTACAGGCCAATTTCAACTTAAACAAATATGAAAAGATATGGAAGTTCAGTGTTATGATGAAAAGTGATGATGCAATAATTTAGAAATCAGTTCCCCCCTTCTAAAAAGTCACGTACTGGACAATTTCTCATGAGCCAATAAACATCATCACTTCAGGTGACATTTTTACTGAGCATTTGCTCTTCAGACATGTCACAAAGAGCCATTACCGAGTCTTTCTATGCCTGTTAGCTGTAGAAAGCGTATACAGGATAGAAGTCAGAATCTCTTCTCACTTGTGCCTTACCTGCGGAGTACTTCCCTAAATTGCAATGGCAGTACAATATTTTTGTGCTAGATCAGGTGGTCTAGCAAGAGTTGAGACAGGTGAAGGTCTGTTCACCAGGGGAAGATGTGTCCTACCTCTTCTTGCTTGCACCCTAAACACACACATACCTGCTGCTAAGGTCCAGTTTGAATCCTGTTTCTACTCAGCAGCTGCTTAAGCATGAGGCACGTGTGCTTTGTAGCACGCTTGGTTTTTCATACGCTGTTCTCAATATACCTAAAGTCATGCTTCTGTGCAAGCCTGAAAACACTTCAGTTTTGAGGTGCTTATCTGCTAGATGCCTAACTGACTCCTAAGTCCGGTTGGGAACTATAAATCAAGTCATTTTTCATATCCTTCCTAGATAAAACCCGACACAAAATGAAATGCCAGCAAATGCTCTTTTCCAAAACAGGGGGAGCAAGCAAGTTTTTTTTTTTTATATACTACCCTAACCATCTTCACACTTATCCAGCAAATGACATGCTTCAGTTCAGTTCCTTCCTACACCTCAGGCAGGACTGCAAAATGAAACCATCTGTACCTTGGATGAATGAACTCTCTACTGATCACTTGCTGTTGTTCTACATTACTAGGAATATAAGTGCTCTGGCTGGGTGTCTGAAGTTAGCTGGGGTGGATCTGGGTTTCATGGAAGAGTAAAGTCAATGTGGATTTCCTAGACAGTCATCAGAGACCACTAAAGAATTGAAACACTCTTTTGGGGCAGCAACAGAAGATGTGAAGGTATCTTCTAGACCATTCCTCCTTTGCAGTCATGTTGCAGAAAGGGTCCTGCTTTAGCACAGCCCTCAGGCCTTTCCTGTACTACAGTGTCCGCAGAAGTCCTCCTGGAGGGATGCCATCCTGTTGGGAACAGCAGTTAGTGTCATTTATTTAGGTTTTTTCCATACTGGTGAGTGATGTTGAATGAAATGTTGCCAGAGTCAGAAGGTAGAAAATACACCTGTATTGCACTTCAAAAACTATAGTTAACATTAACACTTGATAGTGGTAGTTCCGTAAGATCACACTGTGAAAATATGACTTCCATACACTAGCRTTTTTATTAAATATTACACCAAGCTCAATAAGATACATGCCGCAAATATTGAAAATCATCTCTGTCAGCTAAGGTCATGAATGTTTTGCGCTTGTCCACAAAATCCCAGAATTTGAGTAGCTTCTGCCTAATTTTTTGCTCTAGATTCCAATATAGGCCCCAGGGAGAATTCCGTGATGTGTAGGGGCCCATCTGCAGCACATATGCCTCTGGGATATCTGCCCTGAATGCCGAAAATTTACTTTGGAGAAAATTTCTGCTGCAGAGAAGTAATGATTTAACTGCAGGAGGATATAGCTGACTGCATAGACAAGAGTATGTATTTTGCAATGCTGAGCATATCCTAGCTCTGTGTGAAATAACCTCCTTGTAGAGAGAAGTGGTTAGACTAACCCACCTGCAACCCCATGCTGCCATTTTTATAGCATTCCCAGAAAATAATTACTACACTGCTTGCTATGAATTTTTTAATTATCATTGCCTATTATTTTTTTACACCAGCTGTATATTTAACGCTGCAGAATACATCCAGAAAGACAGCCCTTCTTTCTTACTTGTTCTCTTTTTTGGTGTCAGGTTTAATTCCCAGACCTTAAGTGGTACCAAAAATATAATTACACTTTTAATTCTGGTTAGTTTGAGAGAGGTGAACCTGCTTTCATTTTATGTTTCCAGTAAAGAAAACTGTGCTATGCTATGCCTTGGTCTAGAGAAGCAGGAGGACACAGTCAGACTTTTTGTGGACATTTCTTTTAAATAGTAGACATACAATTAATGGCATGCCTCTCAGCACCCCAGTTCTGGCTGGGTTATCATGTTGAAACATCCACTATTCCATAATCCTAGTTGCCTTCATCCACCCAAGTTTGGATCTTCCCTAGAACATATATGAAAGAAAGTGATATAAGAACTGGGTCACACCAGAAGTCCATTGAGTCTAGTATCTTATCTCCAGCAGTAGCCCTAAGAAGGTACCTAGGGAAGAATATAAAATTAGGACAACTAGGTATAATTTCCTCTAATATTCTCTCAACTGCCAACCATTTTCAGGTCACAGGCCTCCTGAGCCAGATGTTGTTTGTATTTATTTAGAAACTTTAAACATACAAACTTTTAGCATCCACATTTTTTGTCAACTACTCTTTGCATGAAGGACCAACTTCATAGAAACATAGAATCATAGAATGGTTTGGGTTGGAAGGGACCTTTAAAGGTCATCTAGTCCAACCCCCCTGCCATGGGCAGGGACATCTTCAACTAGGTCAGGTTGCTCAGAGCCCCGTCCAACCTGAACTTGAAGGTTTCCACGGATGGGGCATCTACCACCTCTCTGGGCAACCTGTTCCAGTGTTTCACCACCCCCAGTGTAAAAAATTTCTTCCTTATATCTAGTCTAAATCTGCCCCCTTTTAGTTTAAAGCCATTCCCCCTTGTCCTGTCGCAACAGGCCCTGCTAAAAAGTTTGTCCCCATCTTTTTTATAAGCCCCCTTGAAGTACTGATAGGCTGCAATAAGGTCTCCCCGAAGCCTTCTCTTCTCCAGGCTGAATAACCCCAACTCTCTCAGCCTTTCTTCATAGGAGAGGTGTTCCATCCCCCTGATCATTTTCGTGGCCCTCTTCTGGACCCACTCCAACAGGTCCATGTCTTTCTTATGCTGAAGGCTCCAGAGCTGGACGCAGTACTCCAGGTGGGGTCTCACCAGAGCAGAGTAGAGGGGCAGAATCACCTCCCTCGACCTGCTGGCCACGCTTCTTTTGATGCAGCCCAGGACATGGTTGGCCTTCTGGGCTGCGAGCGCACATTGTCTGCTCATGTCCAGCTTTTCATCCACCAGTACCCCCAAGTCCTTCTCAGCAGGGCTGCTCCCAATCCCTTCATCGCCCAGCCTGTATTGATACTGGGGGTTGCCCCGACCCAGGTGCAGGACCTTGCACTTGGCCTTGTTGAACCTCATGAGGTTCACACGGGCCCACTTCTCCAGCTTGTCCAGGTCCCTCTGGATGGCATCCCGTCCCTCAGGTGTGTCGACCCCACCACTCAGCTTGGTGTCATCTGCAAACTTGCTGAGGGTGCACTCGATCCCACTGTCTATGTCATTGATGAAGATATTAAACAGTACTGGTCCCAGTACAGACCCCTGCGGGATGCCACTCGTCACCGATGTCCATCTGGACATTGAGCCGTTGACCACTACCCTCTGGATGCGACCATCTAACCAATTCCTCATCCACCGGACAGTCCATCCATSAAATCCMTACCTCTCCAGTTTAGAGAGAAGGATGTTGTGGGGGACCATGTCAAAGGCCTTACAGACGTCCAGATAGACGACATCTGTAGCCCTTCCCATGTCCATTGACATAGTCACTCCATTGTAGAAGGGCAGTAGGTTGGTCAGGCAGGACTTGCCCTTGGTGAAGCCATGCTGGCTGTCTCGAATCACCTCCCTGTCCTCCATGTGCCTTAGCATAGCTTCCAGGAGGATCTGTTCCATGATCTTCCCAGGCACAGAGGTGAGRCTGACWGGYCWGYAGTTCCCCGGGTCTTCCTTTTTYYCCYTTTTAAAAATGGGGGTTATGTTTCCCCTTTTCCAGTCAGTGGGAACTTCACCAGACTGCCRYGACTTCTCAAATATGATGGACAGTGGCTTAGCAACTTCCTTCAGGACCTGCGGATGGATCTCATCAGGTCCCATGGACTTGTGCACCTTCAGGTTCCTTGGATGGTCTCGAACCTGATCTTCTCCTACAGTGGGCGGCTCTTCATTATCCCAGCCCCTGCCTTTGCCTTCTGCGGCTTGGGCAGTGAGGCTCGAGCACTTGCTGGTGAAGACCGAGGCAAAAAAGTCATTGAGTACCTCAGCCTTCTCTGTATCCCGGGTAACCAGGTCTCCCATTTTGTTCCAGAGAGGGCCCACATTTTCCCTCGTCTTCCTTTTATCCCAGACGTACCTGTAGAAGCTTTTCTTGTTGCCCTTGATGTCCCTGGCCAGACTTAATTCTATCAGGGCTTTAGCTTTCCTAACCTGATCCCTGGCTGCTCGGACAATTTGTCTGTATTCCTCCTTCTGCTTTGTCTTCTCTGCTTTGTTTTTTGTCTGGCTCCTACTAGCTTCATTTGCTGCTCCCTCATCCTTGCATTGCAAAAAAGAATTAGCAGTTGATCCCCATCCATTCTCTCCATGCATGAATAATTTTATACACTCTCTCTTTGTCAGCCTGGAGAATCTTAGCTGCTTTGTATAAATGCCATTTCATACCTTTGAATATCCTACTGTCTTCTTCCTGTCCTACTAAAACCTTTTGGGGACAAGGAGAGCAGAACTGCACACATTTTTCATGGTAGAGGCAAACCATGGATTTGTACAGTGACATGAGGATGTCCACTGCCTTTTCCTGATTTCCTTGTTTGCTTGAGCACAGCTGAGAACTATGATGGGACTGTAGTTTTCGTGGGACTATCTATTATAACCCCATGAGCTCTCTCCTGGGTGGGGATGAGCAGCTCAGAACCCATCAAATGTCAAGTTTGGATAGAGTTTTTTTGAAATGCATCCCTTTATATTTACCTACAGCAAATTTCATCTGCCATTATATCCCGCTCAGTCACTCACTCTTGTAGGATGTCCATTTTTCTTCACTGTTGACTTCATCCTCACAACTCTGAGTAACTTAGTTTCATCAGAAATATCACAACAGCCTGTTACCAACCCCCTCTTCCAGCTCATTCACAGATTATGTCAAATAGCAAAAAGATCCCACACAGCTCCCTCCAGTCTGAAAAGTGAACAATTGCTCCTGAGGTTTTTTYCCTATCTCTTTACCATTTACTGATCCATAAAAGCACTGTCCTGCTTGCTCCATGGCTGCTTAGTTTCCTAAATGATCTTTGACAATGGACTTAGTCAAAAGTCTTTTGGAAATCCAAGTAGATAGGATGATCTTGATCACCTCCGTCCATATTCTTGTTCAACCCCTCAAAGAACTTGTTCATAAGGCAGGATTCCTCTTCACAAAAACCTTGCTGATTCTTCTCAAATAGACCATTTTTATCCAAGTGTCCACTAATTCTAATCTTCATTATACTTTCAATTCATTTGCCTGGTAGAGGCATCAAGATTACAGACCTAGAGTTCCTCAGAGCTCCCCCAGAGTTCTTTTCAAAAGTGGCATCACACCAGTTTGCCACCCTTCAGTTTTCTGGTATCAAGACAACCCAGCACAGCTGCTTCCCAGACTACTGTGATTTATTTATTCATAGAAATGTAACAAGCAGAGAGAACAAGAGTAACACAAGCAGAGCCTTTATCCTAGCCCTTCCTTGCCAGCTCAGTTAATTTTTTCTAAGATTTARGTTCCTCCAAGACTTGCCCAAGCAAAGCATCATATAACTTATTTCTTCAGTGTCTCTGTTGGTCTTCCTGCAAGCAGTTGCTGGCGAGTCACCTCTTTCTCTTTCTTGAGGAAAGTCTGTTTAACTCTTTAGTCCCCTTGGTAGTAAGTTTTCAGTCTTGGTAACACTGCCGTATAACTTGGTTTGGAGCCTTGATGCTCCCGTTTTGCAGATAATAGCTGGCTGTTTTCTCTCAGTTTCTTTTTTTTTTTTTCTTCCCTTGGGCGGTTCCTCATCCAGAGTGCTGCTCTTCCTACCTGCAATAGCCTGTTACCAAACCAAGCCAGTATTTGATGCACTGTGCTATAGCCGTACTTTGTAAATAGCTGGACAAAATGTTCGCAGTATTGCCTGTGCATTCTCCTTGGGCTCAGTCCTGTCCCGAGACAAAGCTCTGCAAAGGAACTTCAGGTGGTTTGAGGAGTCAGGGCAGGCTTCCCCAGCATGGGCCATGAGGCCAACAGGGCAGGACYGGGAGACACAGTCTGAGCAGCTGGCATGGGTGGGAAGCCAGCCAGCATGAAGTAAAGCATCCATGAGATTCTGTTAGTTCCTGTAGTGGTACAAAGGAGCCCGAAAACAAGCTTAGGATGGCAGAGGTTCAAAAGGTAGCAAAGTACAACATTCCCATGACACGGGCTAGTTCTAGTGTCCCAGGTTCTTAATAGGAAGCATGAGACACAGGTTTATTAAGGCCAGGTGCAGCTGCTGTTTCCCCTGAAGTTGGAGCAGATCCCTCCACTACTGTAAAAGCCCGTTCAATCTGCTGTAGAGTTTGACAGCCTGCACAGGCTTTGTGTTTAATGTACCATGGTACATCAACAGCAAGTGCAAGCATGGAAGCAAAGGATTCCTTGGCTTTCCACTCTTTGCTCAGTCCGCTAGGCTGCAACAAAGCTGATGGATGATAATATGGCCTCTGTACTGTATGTCTTCCCAACAGTTTAGTAACTCAGTGTGCTGGGCACGGCCACAGTTGTTTTTCCTTGTATAATTATCAAAAACTACAATATGCAACTTTTAATTCAGTGGCAGTGCCACAGATTTTGCTTAAATGAGAAACAAGTGTGCAGGTGAATGCGTAGTTTCAAGCATCCACAAAGATACCAAACTAAACCACAGAATACATTAAACAATAAAAAAAAAAAAAACAAAACAGGGAAGAGATGAATATTCACAACACTTTTAAAAATAACTGTGGGGGTGCTCGCACAGCCCACCCTTGGCAAATGGCCTGAATAACAACACCTGGTAACACAAGAGTGTGTCTCTGTGTGTGTATCAAATACACAAAGCTGTCTGGAGGACATTTGCCCATGTTAACTGATCATGTTAAAGATGAAGGTGACCATCAGCCCCCAGCTGATGGTGTTAAAGGGGAAGAGATCAATGGATTAAACAGTAGCCTGGGAACTTCAAAGAGAGCTTTGAAACACAGGAGGAGTCGGCCTGAAAAGAAGTATGAAAGAAGTGTGAAAATTGGTGGGGGGGGGGGGGAGAGGGGGGGAGGTACACAGGGGGACAGGGACAGTGACACCACACCACACCTTGGAGGGTAACCAGCAATAGTCAAACCTGGTTTGACGCTGCCAGAAGCGGCCCTGCCAGCATTGCAACCTCCACCTCCGCCTACATCAAAGAGAGCATTCGTCCCCATGGGACGTCCCGCGAAGCCAGGGCTCAGTGGGTGGCATGATGGTATGGGGTGCAACAAGTGGGGACCCACACCCAGGGTACGCATAGGGGGGCTTGTGCAGGGACCTTTCTTCTCCTGCAGGAGATGTGGTTTATCTGTTTTATTACTGATATTGATCCTGAATATACTGCAGGTGAGTTATGTGTCGTTAAGAAATCTGTCGTTAACTGCTTCAATCCTTATTTGGTTTAAATTATGAGAACTGAACAGTTTTCCCCTGCTACGTTATTTCGGGAGTGGATGGTAACACAAGAGGAATCTTTTCACTGGAGATCACTGCTTTGCTGAAGAGGCTTGTTATTTTCAACTACCTAATGGCTAATTTCCAGTTTGTATGACGTGAATGAAACTTGCTGAAGGAGACAGATGAAGGAGACAGACTTGCTGAAAGACACTGATGAAGGAACTGTAGAGCAGCTCAAAGCAAACCTCAAACTTTGTCTGCACTGATGTTTTCAGCTGTTGTGCAAAAAGAGAAGTCTTTGATCCCTGTTTGGTGGGGCTTGATATGTCCAGAAAAGGGAGATGCAAAGCCAGGACGTTACAGCTTGTCTGGAATAGTTTTGCAAGCAAGGTCTTCAGAGAGCAGAGGTGTGTGGACGTCATCTGCCCCAGGAAAAACCTCTGCAGTGGCAACACCTGAGCTGGTCAGTCTAGACTCCCTCGACTGCCAAAAATCAGTTCTAAATCATGAAACACCACATCAAAAAACAGATGTCTGAAACAAGTCAAGTTTTGTTCCATTAACCCTGTTTCCCTCCATTAATTGTCCAGGGAGTCTGGAGTAGCTACCTCAGGAGTGGATATCTACGTTGTAGATAACTAAGGTGGGATTAGGCTTGCAGGTAAAAGATCTACATGTAGGTATGTAAAAACCATTTCAGTGCCTTGGCACCCATTCTAGCTGATCAAAATCTGGTCAATAGCATTGATGAAGCCTGKAGAGTTACTTAGCTGACCATATGCAAGAGTGTTTATGTTTAGATTAATAGCTCCACTGTGTGTATTAACCTGTATATCTCACCTTCAGTAGGAGATGCTCATTCTATCTGGATTAACTAGCAGTTAGTAACAAAAAAATCCCAAAACCAACCAACCAAACAAAAAAAATTCCCTGAGATAATGAAAATTGAAACACTTCAAAGCCATTTCGATAGCACCGATGTACAGCTTGAGCCTCTTAACACTGTAAAGTTTTGTCACCTTTTATCAGCTGATGGGTAGAAGAGATGGCCACTTAGGGCTGAGTGTATGTAACTTTTGTTTGCTGTGTTAGACAGAGGGCTGAGAGACACAAAGTATGTCTATCCTCTAACTGAACATTCAAAGGAGAGAGCCTTCTAGGTGGGACCCTGGCTGAGGATTCAAGATACTGAGGTCCAATTCCCAGGTTTGCCATATGCCTTTAATATGGCTTTGCAAAAGGCATTAAACTTCCCACTTGAAAGACCTAATCAGTTATCTGTAGAGGAGAAAAATAACTGGGTTTTTTTCCCCTCTCGTTGTATTTAGACTGGGCATTTTTTGGGGCAAGGATTGCCCTGTGCACTAGAATGGCAATTTCATTTTGGGCTGCAAGTACGATAAAACAAATAAACAGCAAAGCCAAAAGTCCAAAACTCTGTTTCAGGGGTGGTGCTGGTGAACAAGAAACAGAGGCAAGGATGTCTCCACTGAAATATGTTGCAAAGGTATCCTGGTCTGGTACATCTTATGGTGGGTCTAACTGTGACTCCTGAAAGCCAGTGATTTCTATTGCCTGACACGGTGGCTCAGCAGATGGTAAGTGATGGCTGCACAGCCTGATTGCAGCAGGAGGGACCTTCAACACTATGAAAAATTGTTGCTTTCTGAAATGGATGAGCAGGGAAACAGAGACTACAAAAATAAAGCTTTGGCAAAGGCTTTCGGTTCATGCAGTATACACAACACTTCTCTAAGTTCAATGACCTTCCCACATTTCTTTTCCATTTATGTAAATATATTCATGACTCAGATCCACACTGAGACGCAAGCTGGACTGTGAAATATTCCAAAAATCCTTTCAAGAAGATTTTGCTTTTATTACTATTTCTTAGAATTTTCTTCAAATAAAAATTACCTTTCTTTTAAGAAGTAGCTTTGCAAGTCATCACAGAAGATACTATAGTTGACTACTGAGATTAAGAAGTGACAAGCCCCACATATTTGAAAACACAACTTTGAGTCCTTTAAAATAAAGCTAAAGCTTTTTCCCCCCCCTGAATAATGCAGTCAGGCTTGAAATGTAGTATCTCATGCCCTATTAACTTTTCCTTTAGGGAGAATCAGACACTCTCTATTTTAGATATTCTTCTGTCAAAATCTTCCTGTTTAAAACAAGGGAAAGTAAACCACAATACTGTGGTACTCAGCTACCTCACAAGGCATGGCATCTTGTGGTAAGGCAAATGCCCCTGAGATGACAAAATACCTTGAAGTATTTATTTTCACTGACAACTTGGGTAGGACAGAATTTACTGTAGCAAATAAGTCCAACACCTTGGAAGTGATGAGATGAGTGTGTGATTCTGCAGTAAACAAAGCCCCTCTGTGATTTTCACACTTCTTCATCCGCTTAATAGCAATTTCAGCAAATATTGCCTCTGAATAAAAGTTGAGGTGTGTATTATGCTCTGATACTGTCACGCTCGGAGGCTGCATACCACTAGCTGGGAGGCTAAGTGCTTTCAGTGGCCAGGAGTAGCGTTATCTGTAGCACTGCTAAGCAATCCGTACCAGAAGGCGCTGCTCCTTTTATGAAGTGTTTAATTTCATGCTTAAGGCTGAGATCTCAGGAATGCTTTTTATTTCGCTTCTTCCCCACCATCCTCCTCTTCAGGTCTAAACTAATGAGCTGCACAGAAGAACTGAGATTAAAGAAAATCTGCGACAACAAAACAAAACAAAAAGAGAGAATTGGCTAAGGCTTTTAAGGAAAGGGTGTAAGTAGGAAAGCCAGTAGAAATGTAGTTGGAAGTGATCAAAGGACAAATGAAAAATATAACACGTTTTAATGAATGCCACTTCCTGTCTGGAAAAGGCTGCCAGAAAGGAAAACATCCAGAAATCGGTAAGGGGACTAAACTCACACAAGAAGAGTTTTATCTGACTCTAAAAAGCTTGTGCCTATAATGAGAAAGAAAAAGATCATTTAGGAAGTAAAGGAGATCTAATAAGAGACCTGTTAATTGCTAAACCAGACATGGGCTCCCGGAAAATATAAACATAAAAAAGTCAGTGGATTCAGGTCATATAGGTACTGTGGTATTTATGCAGCAAATGTAGGGTTTAATTTGGAGCAGCCACATTGCCAGTTCCTGCAGAGCCTAAGACAGCTGAGATGGTGCCTGAGAGAAGCCATCAATCCCGAGCAGCTTTAGTCATGCTCCCGGAGGTGGATGTGCTTCCCGGCCAAAGACCAGCTGCTGCTGAGACAAGGCAGAAAAGGCACAATTTGCAAGATACTTCCAGCAGCTGTTTAAGGTTTGAACCACGAAGAAGTGGATGAAGTGTGATGAAGCAAACCCTGTCACTCCATGTATCCTGCTTGAGGGGGAGGTCTCTCCCAGGGACTGTCTGTTAATTGGTGGAGTTGACCCCAGGGAGCAGGAAACTCCTTAGCAAGGCAGCTCATGTTCTCAGATGTATGTGAACAAGAAGAGAAAATCAAATGTAGTTTGGTTTCTCTGGAAGGGAGGAATGACCCTGGTAGTTACATTTGGATGAGGATAAGCTCCCGTCCCTCATCATGCGATGGAGAAAATGCTGAGGGAGGAAAACCGCAGAGATCTGTGAAAGGAAAGCAGGAGCCACAGAAGGACAGTACTGTAGACTTTCCCCATCCGATGCAGCAGTCTGTAACTCTCCCAGCTGTATCTTCTCCACAGTATCTCATGGCTCCATGCACTGCCCAAGCTCCCCCCTTGCTCCTAGGCCTTGGCTCTGCCTCAAATAGGCAAATTAGGGAGAAGAAAAGCAGAGGAGGTAACAGCAGCAGATCTTCTACAGATGTAACATGCCGAATTCTGTTGATAGCTCTGACAATTTACACCAATATAATTACATTTTAGTCATGAACTAGGTAGACTTACTTATGAAATATTACTCTCATAATTGTCTTGATAGGTACTTTGATTAGGATGAAAACTCCCTGAATTGTAAACAAAGGGTAATGATAAACATTAATGTATCAAGTTGGTGTTTGGTGGCTTACTGCTGAGACTGGTATTACATGCAGGCTTATTTAACATCTTATTTAATGAACTGGATGAAGGAGTAAACAGAGTGTTAAAAGAAATCCCAAGGACGAGCTAAACTGGGACAAGGTGAGCACAGTGGAGGCGAAGAACTGATGAAAAGATGCTAAGGGAAAGGATGGCTTTGGGGTTAATGGAGTGGACCAGGGTTCAGTTTTCTGACCATACCTCTGCCCAGGCTTCCAAAGGTACTGATTGATTTCAGACTCTCCCAGATACTTTGGAGGACAGGGATGATGGTTTCTCTGTACCTTGTATATCCATGGGTTAAACCACTGATAACTGCACTTATTCCTCCAATCCTACTTAATTTGAAACACTTCAAATATTGAGTCTAAGACAGAGAGGGCCCCAGGCAATCTCTTTTGTGGCCTTACAGCACCATGGGCAAATAAATAACAATGATTTGTGAAAAACACAGGAAGAACAAAACAAAATKAATTTCAAACTGGAAAAAGGTAAGACACAGCATGTGGGGAAGCTCAGCTGAGGCAAAGATTCCCAGTAGGAGCATGAAACCAGGGCAACAGTGTAACAAGGTTTAGTGTGTTGGGGAACAAAAAAATGATTAAATGTGAAGTTGCCACATTATATGACCAATTTGGGGCTGTTTATGCAGAGGCATCTCCTTGCAAAGCGGGAATCCAGCAAATGCTCTCCATGCCTCTGGGGTGACAGGAGCTGCAACATTGTGTGGGATGCTGAGCATCTTCCCAGAAACGATTTGACAAATTCAGAGAAGAACGACAGAAGCGACTGGGCGGATGGAGGAGATTGGTGGCATACACACAAGCACGCAAATATATAGATGTGCACGTGAGAGTGAGAGAAAGTAAAATGAACTCATTTGGCATTGTCAACAAACATTTGCAGGATGTTAGACAAATCTCTGTTTCAGCCGTATGTTCTGAAAACCATCATTAGGAGGCTTCTTTTGGTCCATAGCTTTGTGAAATCATAGCCTTGACAAGTCCAAAAACCTGTACTGAAAGTGTTTCTTTAATGTTTTTAATCCAGACTTTACTACTGGATTTTGCAGGGGAGCAAAATAATCCCTAAATAATAAGGATGATTTGTTAATTAAAATATTGTAATTCAACCCTGCAAAACCACAGATCTTTGGGGAATTCCAGAAAACCAGGATGCAGTGGTGCAGAGGTCTAACTATTCAGATGGCGGTTTTATGAAAACAAAACAGAAAGTATCTGAAATAACTTAGAAAATGATGTTTTCAGAATGCATATTACAGAATAACATCAGTATTGTTTTAAGAGAAAGGAAGAATCATCTCTGAGGTGATCCCATCCCATGAAGCCTGGCTTCTAGGAATTCATTTAAATCATAAAGTGTATTAATGTGTATTCAAGAACATTTGGCAATGATTTCATTTCAGAGAAGGAAAACCATACCATGAAACAAAATCCTTGCTACTGTATACTTACGACCTATTAAAATTCATGGACATCCTATACTAAAGGAAATTGCTTTTGAAGTGATTACTTAACAATTCCTTCACTGGACTTTAGCCCAGAGATATAAATTACTCAGAATTTTCCTTCCAGATTAGGGATGCAGATGTTTTGTAGAAATCACTGACACATTTCTTTAGCTCTTGTATTACAGCTGTGGCCAGTAGAAAAGTCTCAAAAAGTCTAATGCCCTCAAGGAACCAAGACTATTGCTTTCTCAAGTGTTAATTTATGGTAAGCATATTCTAATACCTTAACTATGAGCTGTTAATCATTTTATCATACTGTACTTTATTAGGATTATGTTGTAAAACTTAGATGAAGATGYATCTGATATAGCACCCTATTATTATTAACGTAAGTAACAATGTTTTCCATTGCAAAATCCTGTTTACTCTTACTGCTGTATCACCGGATTGTATTTCTTTAGGATGGGGGTTCCTTGCTAGGCGTCCAACTGAGATTACTTTTTTTCAGAGTTTCAAGAGAAAAAAAAAATGAGAAGAGGAAAAAATGCATTACTTTTTCCCAAGGTCACATTTCACTATGATTTTTTGTGTGCCTTCATGCACTGAGTCCTGAATTTTGGATAGTCCTTTTGAGTTTCCCAGGAAAATCTGTCCATGTTTGGGCAAGTTATAAGACCTAAGTATTGAGATAGCACATCTGGACTTATTGTGGGCTTGCTAGAATTAGGCAAATTCATTCCCTGAAGTCCTTCTGTACTATGCAAGCCCCCATGTGCTGACATTAATGCCTGTGGGGCATCCCATAGAGCAAGTCAGTGCCTTCCACCATGGGGCTCAAAGTGCTGAGCTGTATTTGCCTGGCAATTCCTTCTCCTGGCTGCCAGCTTTGCTGTGACACTGGACACCAGCCCTCATCGCACGAAGGACAACTTTTTCATCTTTTGAAAGAATGGTTGTAGCTCGTTTTGGTGTCTAAGGGAAAAAACCTCTCTCCAGATCTGAGTTCGTAGCTATGAATTGTGAGAGAAAGCAGTTACTTCCCTGCGTGCTAGCACAGGTTGTCCAACACGTAGGATGGGGAAGGAAAGGATTATGCTACGTTCTCCRTCCCCACTTCTCCTAGTCTGAGCAGTCATCTGCCAGTTTCTGAGAATCCCATGTTTAATCATACATCCTTCCCGGTGCCTGTATATAGGAAAAGGGCCCTGTATATACTCAGGGCTGAGTATTTTTCTTTGTAGSAGCCACCCTGGGAAATCTAGCTATATTTAATGATGATTAGTATAGAATTGAAGAAAGTAAATAGTTCCAGTGAATGGTGATAGAACATGTAGTAGCGATAAGAGCATTTTCATAAAAGGGCTTTGTAAATAATTGTGGCAACACCACCTTTAAGCGTTGAAAGTAATTGATCTTTATCTTACCTAGCAAACATATTGCCCAAAATGGAATTTACAGCATGTCCCTATTTAACTGTAGAGACTTTTCACATTACATGCTCATCAGATAGGCACACTGAATTTACTAGGACTCAGGAGATGCTTGGAGAATCATTACTGTTACAAATCCAAACCCCAAATGAGGTGCTGTATATTAATATCTAGATGAGAGGTATGTGGCTAAAAATACATCTTGTCAGCTGTGATTTTTGTTATACACCAGCTCCACTTAAAATTTGCTACAAAGAACCAGGATGAGCAGAGTCTGCCTGCAAGAAGTACTTGTTCCCTACCCTTTTGATCTAAAGCAGATGTTACCTATTATCAACAGAAGGCCTGTGTTGCAYGCTAAACAAAGTTGGTAATATTCAGTAAAGGGCATTGGCAAAGGTCCACTGGAGAGGGATAGGCCCGTATAATTTACCGCTGTCAAGTTACCCTACTGTTTCACTGCAGTTTTCATTGCATAGGTTTTCTAGGTTCAGTAAATCAGYGGGAGGTGAAGTGACACCGAGTTACTGCACCGGAGGGTTTCAGATTGCTTAGCATAAAGTGGCACGTACATAGGGCAAGCAGTAATTTTGGAAAAATTAAAGAAAATAGGAAAAAAGGGGCTTTCTGAAGTGCCTGCATTCAAGGAAAGCCAGCTAAAGCCATTGTCATGTTTCATCTGAAAAAAACAACATACTTTCATCGTGTCATTGCTGACGATTTTGAGTCACTTCTTTCCCCCCCGTAGGCTGAATTAATGAATAATGTGGTTAGATCCATCCTGTGGACAACTCACAAATCACTGTCCTTAATGGAGATGATCTAGTCTTCCTCTTTACAGCTCCCGAGGTCTCTGTACGATGATGCACACGGTTTAGTTACTGACACTCAGTTTCCCAAAGCAGATGTTTTACACATTTTCAGGGATGTGGTTTTCTGAATACAAATTAGCTGAAGTGGCAACGGAAATGGAAATCGGTGGTATTTGTAACTCAAATGAAAACATTMATATTTACCAATTGCTCTGTTTCTGGAGCTCTAATATAATGTTAACCATTTTTCTTATCTGATTACAGTCTCATTCCAGCATAYGTTTCTTTTTCCCATTAAAAGTCAGTAACTTGGGCTCTAAACAGCGGAAAAATTAAACACCAATTAAAGCAATTAGAAAAAYACTAATTTTGTCTGCTGACTCTGGTTCTGCATTCCCTTTAGATGCATAACTTCCAYGGAGGTCAACAGGAGGTCTATGTGCAAACATGCATTAGGATCAAGCCATGAAAGAAAATTAGATTAAGGTTTTATAAATAACTGACTTTTTGTATTTTTCCGGATGAATTAAATAATTGAAAAAATTCATCACAGGTCAATCTGAAGTAAATTTTCTTCACAAAAACATGACCATGTTTTTGAAAAAAAAAATCTACTTTTAGGTTAACCAAAATTGTTTCATTTAATCTGTACAGACATGCTTTGGATACTTCTTTTAAAAGCAGAGATATTTGAATCACTTTTAAATATAGTTCAAAACAATCTTCTTTGAGAAGAGTGCTTGTTTCAGAAATGTTGTAATAAAACTTTTCAACTTATAATGTGTTTTACTTAATCCAAACAATTTTGACAGAAATGCATGAAGCTCATTACAGTAAACTGTAACCTGTATTTTTCAGTGAACAGAGAAGATGTTTTGCAGGTTTGGCTGCTTGCAGGTTAACTCCAGTAGAATCATTGCCCACTGACTGCACATCATTTGTTTCAGAAACACGACAAGTATCTAATCTTTTTTTCTGCTGAAACCAGTGCCTCCCACCCTGCTTCCTGAGGTGCTGCATTGTTTTAAGCATAAAAATTTTAAGTTATCTTTAGCTGTAAGGGTGTAGTAGAAGATAAAAAGGTGAACTGTACTGAGTAATAATAGGATCTCCCAATGGAAATAATGACCAAAAGGCACAGTGGCCATTGATGGATTTTAAATGGAGTTGAGACATGAACATGACTTAAGTGGAAATCGTTTTGACCAAGGTGATGTGGAGATGGGCAGAGCCCCATCTTTGTGTTTTAGGATGCCCATCGCAGTGAGGCGTCAGTGACCTTGAGTACTATTATAATACAAGTTACAAGGGATAATGAAGTCAGTGAAAGCTAATYGTTTAACTGGAAAAAATTTCATTGAAAGTCCCGCCTCTCTCAGTTGCAATATGCAGAGACACAAACTGGTGCATTAGKACTCCTGCAAAACACATTTTGGAAAAGAGAACAGGCAAAGTGGTAGCGTATGGCAGGCTGGGTTGGTGTCCCACCTCAGGAACCAGAGAGTGCTGGCATACCAAAATCCACTTCTGCACTGAAGGTTTGGAGTTACTTTAGGGCCAGTGATCTTCAGGGCTGCAGGAATGATGGTGGTCTCCTTCACAGACTTGGAACCATCACTTTCCTCGCTTTGCCCTGGAAGAAGTGTATGAACTAGCACGGCTTCTGCTTTCAGTGGGACTTTTAAAACATTATGAAATGAGAATATCAAGGATAATGATAGAAACTGCTTGAATCGTAACAGGATCCATATTATGTTTTACACCAAACTAGACTTTACTAAGTGCAAATGCTGGTGTTACAGCCAATAGCAATGGACAAGYTTTGTACTTCTACATTAATTTCTTCTCTGCTTATTAAGTGTTGGTCTCAGATTAACTCATATCACGGAATCGTAGAAAAATTAAATGGGAAGGGAGCTATAGAGATCATTTAGTCCAACCCCCTGCTCACAACAGGGGAACCTCAAAGCCAGAGCAGGCTGCCCAGGGCCTTCCCCAGGTGAGTTTTGAGTATCTCCAGGGATGGTGTTTCCACAGTCTCTATAGTATGTACCTATAATTTATTGCCTGGTATATATACCAATACAATAGAAAGAGGATTGAAACCATGTATCTGCAGGGATGGATACGGATAGTTATGAACTTCTCCTCCTGATGCTCTGAGCTAGATGGACCAGAGGAGATCTGGTCTAGAGGTTACATATAGGCTTATAGGCTTGGGACAGCACTACACCAATGCAGGTGTATGGTCCCTACACCAGCGCTGGCCCAGGTCCAGGGAGCAGATGCAGCCTTGGGTCATCCTGCACCCACTTGTACAGACAAAACTATGTGGGCTAACACAGCTTTGGTGAGGGGTGGGGGGAACAGCTGGGTTGCTTCTAGCGTCATTTCTTTACAGTTTTAATTTTGAAAAAAGAACAGATTAAATCAACTGTAAATCCTGGGATCCTCGGGAGTGATGTAAGGTGAAGCCGATCTCTCACTCCTGTACTCTGCCTTTCTCTCATTCTGCTTTTATTTCTTTATTCCCTTTGCCACAGTCCCTGTAGTAGTAGACAATGCCAGTGTAACAGAAGTGAGTATCTTCAGATACAAGTGAGGTCTGCTTTTCCAAGTTAATTTTATGTCTTAGCTTTAAAGAAAACAAAAACAACAAAACAGAAATAAAAAAGGATATAAAAACACTTTTTCCAAGCAAGACATAGGCCAGATAGCTGCTTTAGGTGACCATGAAGCTGTCCTAAGGCATTTATAGCTGGTTGGTATGCAGACATTCACAGGGGCAGTCACGCCATCTCACAGCAGCTCCTGCAGCGTCCTGGCTGCGGGCAGAGGGGAGGCAGTGGCCAGCATCCACCGGCCGTGGGCACCTGAAGCTGCCGGAACAGTCCCATGAGGGGTGTAGGTGGAAGCAGATGAGGAGCAGATCCTGCTCAAACCCCACTCAAAGCTCATGGATCCCAGCGTTACTGAAGGCAGAGTCCACCTGCCCATAATTTCTTGTCTGCAGAGATGAATCTTTTCCTCCATTCTCTCTGGCACATTTCCTGGAGCAGCTGAACACATGGGCAGAGCAGATACCATGCTCCCCAAATACTTAATCATATCCGTTCTCCTAATTACCCTTCCACTTACTATTTTGCACGGTGGGTCTCTAGTTGTAAATAGGAAGTAGTTGGTGGGTGGTTTGCCACAAAGCAGTATTTTTTCTATTTATTTTCTCTTGTCTTTCTGCATCCATTTCTTTTTTTTTTTTAATGGAAAAATTAGATAGAATTTGAACTGAATTTGCACCTCTTCCATCGCTCTATCTACACATCTTTTCCAACTCCTTTTTCTTTCTCTTATTCTCTAAGTATTTATTTGTATACCCATTTATGTATCCGGTTCTATTCTGACTAAAAGTTCCTTGGTTTTTCCTTTTCACTTTTCCCTCTGCTGGGATCTGTCCTTAGGAAAGCAAACCAAAAACGATCCTAGAAGATCATCCCAGCAGGGTGACTTTAAGAGGACATCTACTCAGATGGATTAGGGCATGGGAGAAAGCAGCGGCAGAGCTCTGCCCTTTTGATAGCCATTTTGAACAAATCTGGATGACAGAAGCTAGGAGGACCCAAGCTGAGCAAAAGCGCTTATCAGTCGGTCTGTTGTCTGTCTGTCTTGCTGTTTTTTCCACTTTCCCTTTCTCTCTGTAACCACCCTTGTATTACGAAATTACAATCATTTTTTGTAACGCAAAATGATGCAAAGCTATTTTTTTTTTGCTGTCTTCTCTTCCACTTTGAATGAAGCACTCACTCTGACTCTAGTACCTAACTAATTGTTTTTGATCTTGCCGAAGTTCAAGTTACTGTATCCGATATTCTTCATCGCAGCAGCCTACATTTCCACTTAATTAATGCTGTTGAGTTAGACACTAGAAAGCACCTTTGGTCAAACAGCTTGCCTTGTTCTGAATTCTCAGTAGATCCAAGCAATCATAAATCTGTCAGTCCAATCTTCTTTACCTTCAACATGAGCTACAATGTTTTCTAACACAGTGGAGAGTTTACCAATAGTTTTTTCTGGAGGTTTTTCTGGGGAGTGGGCTTGATTATGTTACATACAGCTGCTGGGTCCCTTTTCAATACATACATGTAGGTTGAGCTACTGAGGCCAGCTAAAGTGTGCATCAATGAATTAACATTTTTATCTACCTGCAACAGTCTTTATGATATGGAAGCCAGAAAAAACTTTGCTTCCTAGATAAAAAAAACAGAGATTCAAGAGGAGATGGCAGAGTCCTTTAGTCAGTAACATTTGACCCTACATGCCAACAGCCACAGAAAACCACTCAAAGACAGTAGCTGGGCTGACAGAGGTGTGGTTCAGGTGCAGTTATGAGAAACAACAGAGGATGAGATATTTTTCTTGTCATTGGTCGTGTGTCTCCAGAACAACTTTGCTGACCTCACATCAGTAACTGAGAACAGAGCTTGGTCAATGGTGTGTAATACTTGCTAAAGGGGCACTTCACTGGATTTGCTCTTTTGAAACATGTGGAGGTAGAAAACACAACTATGGCACTGGATGGAGTTTATTTAGGAGGTTACTTGAGTCACAGAGCCCATCAAACACGTGCAGTGTGGACTTGCCCAAGCCAGGATCCCGGGCATGGTCCTTCCAGAGCATCCGTGCAAGGACCAGGTCCGCCCTGGGCCACCAGCCTGTGCAAGAGCAGAGTATGCGGGAGAGTGCGGCAGTGCGGGAGGCAGCCTGTGTGCTAGATATCCATACTGGGTGAGGACGGGACTGCAGGAGCTTGCCTTACCTGCTGCAAAGCACAGACTTGCCCCTCACTTTGCATCGACAGGGCTGGCAGTTTCTTCCATGCCTCCAACACACACCATGAAATTGGGACTACCTGGGTCTAGCCAAATTGTCTGGCAAATCTAACCCAGCCTTTAACCCACTGTTGGGATCAGACATTGGTGTTACCCTTTTTCCCCACAAGCACTTGTTTTCATGCTGATGGCTGAAATTGCAAAGCTGGCCATTTCTTCATGAGTATAACAGAGGGGTGTAATCTGGAATAGTGTATTTGCAAGTTCCTCAAATATAGAAAAGTTAATGAAGGAAAATTATCCCTGCACAGGTACGATGACATGTTCACTCAGGACTTATTTTCTGAATAAACCCAACCTCTTAAAGCATGAATGGAAACTAAAAACAATGAAGCAGCTTTTATTTTAAAGAAACTACTGAAAATTTATGTTACTCATTCTTCAGTCTTTTTACCATAGAGACTAGGCACAGTCCTATGGGTTTTCCAACAGTGTTAGAATAACATGCAAAATTACTGTGAGGATAGAGCTATTTCTCATCAAAAAGCCCTCTCTGGATGTGTAAAGAACTGTTTTTGAAAAGCAGTTAGTTCCAGATGTGCCGAAGCACACAGCTACGTTAGCAGGTGGTAGGATGGGAAACACCAACTCAGCATCTCCAGAAGACGAGGTACCTGTCGGGTCACACCATTACTGCCATCTGTGTTTGGTGAAGCCACGCTTCCCCGTTGAGGTTGCCGCTTGGGTCTAAGCATGCAGGCCAGGCTCTCTGTGCCATCAGTCACAGCTGTCCCCCTGTCTTCTTGGTAGCTCTGGGTGAACAGTGGCCGCAGACCCATGGGCTGTGTTGGGAGGGTGCCCTGAGGCGGCTGCTCTGGCTCCTGCCCTGCAGCCCTGGCTGTGCGGAGAGGCATCACGGCAGCCTGGGAAAACCTTTTGGTGGCATCCCAGATGAAGTGCAGTTTATTGAGCAATCCTTCGGAGCTTTCAGATGCAAAAAGACTGCAAAAAAGCACTAGAGTAAGGGGAAGAGTAGGACTCTCGCATGCCCCCGAGCAGAAAATGCTTTGCTGGAGGCAAASGATTCAGGAGCAGAGCAGCGACAGCCAGAGCTGCAGCAGGAGGGAAGGCTCTGTGAGGTATGTGACCAGGGTGCTTCCTATGCACGGGCCAGTAAAGTTACCTGCCCATGTACTAACCTCGGTGCCCCCCTGCCCATTAACCTGTTCCCATGGGGCACCCAGCACTGGCACTGAGAACAGGAGTGCCTYGTGGGGGATAGTAGCCCTACTTACCTTTTTGCTGCAATGTTGCCCATTTGCACCTAATTCACTCCTCCCCCCCATCAGAAGATGCTTTTCTGTCACTGCTGCCCAYGTTTCTCCCACCACCAGTGGTCCTTTTTCAGTTTACTTCTGCCTCAGCCACATTAATTTACATGTTTTTCAGGCTGCATCTCATTTCGCTCCCTGCCATGCTTCTGTTCTCACTGGGTGCCTTTGTATTATTCCTTTGTCCTGGTAGATGTTTGCAGCTTGTCCTAGTTTAATATCATCTGCAAGCCTCAGTGTTTGCTTCCATCTTCTGCATCCCGATGAAGCTGTTTGGGAAAAGGGGCGCAGTCGTGGGGGTACYTCGGCAGACAGCCCCCGGCACATGGCTCCGAGCACTGGAGTAGCATCCAGGGAGCCGGAGCAGGATTTGCCCTGCACAAACCACGCAGGGAACCTCTGACATAAATATGTCCTTTGCATTTATTTCTAACTTGTCAGCAACTGCTGAGCCCAGGCGCAAGWTAAAGCCATGCAAATGATTTATTGGCTGTAACTAATATTCTAAGACAAAAGACAAACTGAGCTGTCTGTTTAAGGGGCAGTGAAGGCACAATTCATTAACTAACAGCTTAGTCTCCATCTTATACTTTACTAGTAATACTTTATGACAAAACAAGGGATGTAAACATATTCTAGGATCTGGTCTGTATGACAAAATTAGTATGCAGTATTACAAGTGCAGCTTCATAAGTAAATATGTGTGGCAAAATTGCTCTGACAGACACCTACATCTGTTTATTGAGGCTAAGGCAGAGAAATATAATTACTCTATAATTTTATGTCCCTTAAAACAGTAGAATGTCATACCTAGAAAAATCTGTGGGCAAAAATATTTATGTTAGCACAGCTGGAATAAAATGTTCCATTTTTAATCATTCAACCGAATAGTTTTTCCACTATTCTTTAGAAATAGATATTTTGGCAAAAATATAATTTTCCAAAGAAAACTTCTGAAGTTTGTTTGTAAAAAATTATACATTAGATTATACTTAAAAAAATAGACTTTTTTTGCTTCTAATTTTTTAACTGGAGCTGCTCACAGAGGTTAATTGTATTAAAGCTGCATCTTTTGGCGAGTGTGTTAACCGCTGAAACAAATGCRCCCATTGTGCTGCTGTCTGTAAGGAACAGAAGGTGAACTTAAACCATGTAAAGGAGCCCRGTCCGATTTCCTGAAGGCTCGTAGAGATCCTAGACCTGCTGAYTGCCACCTGCCAGGATTTCCAAACTTACAGTGGGTGATCAGCTCCCACTGATCTCAAAGAAAGAAAACACACAAAGAAGTGAAAAATAGCTCATCTTACCTGGTCCTGCTTGCTGTCACCTGGGTGGTGGTTACCATGATTACACTAACGTGCTTACCTGGCCTTGAAAGCAAATACACAGGATGCTGATGCTGCTTTTATCTCCAGTGCTGGGAGGAGCCGTGAAAACATCTTCATGTAGCATCAGCAAAGTGTCCCTGGCCAAGCCCCAGCCTGGGACAGCATCTTGGCCAGTTTGGGCCACCCCACTTACAGGTGGTCTGACAGAACCAGGAGTTTTATGGAGCTATGGTGTGAGAGTGGGCTGTGATTGCAGGTGGGTCCCGTTTGCATGTCAGACTGGCTGGCATCACATAGTTCATTTAGTGTAAAGCAGCTTGAGGGCTGCTCTATGTTATGCCAAAGACATAGGCAAGAGCAAGCCCATGTTTCTTGGAGAAAAAAAAGGACTTCTTCAGGCTAGTTTTGCACCCTGAATTCGGGGCATGTAATCCTCTGCTGCAGCCACAGAGTGGGGCCGTTGTGTTTGGGAGCGTACGAGGGGCTGCGGACGTGAAAAGGCCATTCAGCTGGGGAAGCAGCTGGCCTGTAAATCACAATGTTTCCTTAGACAGCCATAACAGATGCAGCAAAAACAGTCCCATCAAGAAGAATGGGAGGTATATGGACTTCGTAAATAACCTTCCCATGCAGATGTCTTTCCCAGTGATCTCACCAAAAAAAAAAAAAGGCTCTGAAGGAAAAAAGCTCAAGTACAGCAGAGTATGATGCTATGTGGGGATTCAGCCTCACCAGAGTACCACAGGGTTAGAGAGTAAAAGAAGAGGGCGAACAAGCTGCATGGAAGAGGAGTAAGAATTGTTCCCAAGTTAAAAGATATTTGTAGGAAAAACAGACAAGACTTTAAGTTTACAGAGACAAACCTTTCAGGTGAGCTGGCAGACAGAAAAGGGCTGAAAGAAAATTAATTCAATGGAATAAACTCTACACAGATTTGAAGAGTTGCTGAGTGAAGAGCATGACACTGTTTCAAGAAGGGAATCGGAATAGTTCAGTAATGTTGAGGATAGACCAATGTGATGGGTTAACCTGACACTAGGGCCAGGGTGGCCAGCAATGCAAGAGAGTCTAATCATAGATACAGAGGCAGCTACAGCCTTCACCAGGTACTCTTCGATTAAATACACTTAAATGGACTGTATTTGTTGAACTAAAGCAAAATATTTTTTCTGTGTGATCCAGAAACTCCTTCTGTTCTTTCCTTATCCATGCTTTATTGGTATTTTTCTTTCTATAGATTTCCAGGTATACTTTGCAACCACCTGAAGCCATGCAGTCTTAGAGTCAAAAATTACTGAAGCTAATGGCACTGCTGCAGTCAGAGGGCTTAGTAAAAACAAAAGGCGTTCAGGGCAAAAGCCGACTGTGTAATGTGAACCCACTCCAAAAAAAGGCAGTGGAAAAGCTGGAAAAGCGCGTGGCTGCAGGCAGGAGAAAGAACAGAGCAGCTCTTTAGTAAGAAGTTATTGAACAAATCACCCCCTAGTAAAGATATTATTTACTCAGCTCCAGAGATGAGAAAACACATCAGGAGGAGGCAGCGAGCTAGAAGCTGCTGAGTTTTTGCACTGACATGGGTCAGAGAATCACAGCATGGACAGGGGACCTCTGAGGATCATCTGGTCCAGCCCTCCTGCCCAAAGCAGGGTCAGCTGCAGGCTGGTTGCCCAGGTCAACACATGGAGACTCCACAGCCTCTCTGGGCAACCTGTGCCTGTGTTTGACCACACTCACTGTAAAATGTTTTCTTGTGTTCAGATGGAATTTCATGTGTTTCAGTTTATGCCCATTGCCTCTTGTTCTGTCATGGGGCACCACTGAGAAGAGCCTGGCTCCCTCTTCTTCCTCCCTCCCATGAGGTATTTACATACATTGATGAGATCCTCATGAGCCTTCTCTAGGCTAAACAGTCCCAGCTCCTCAGCCTCTCCTCATATGAGAGATGCTCCAGTCCCTTCATCATCTTAGTAGCTCTGCACTGGACTCACTCCAGTAGCTCCACATCTCTGTTGTACTGGGGAGCCTAGAACTGGATACAGCAATCCAGGTGTCCCACCAGTGCTGAGCAGGGGGAAGGATCACCTCCCTCGACCTGCTGGCAGTGCTTCTCCTAATGCAGCTCAGGATGCTCTTTGCCTCCTTTGCAGCAAGAGTGTGTTAATGGCCCATGGTCAACTTGCTGTCTGCCAGGACCCCCAGGTCCTTCTCTGCAGAGCTGTTTTCCAGCTGATCAGCCCCCAGCTTGTCCCAGTGCCTGGGGTTATTCCTCCCCAGGTGCAGGACTTCGCATTTTCCCTTGCTGATCTTCATGAGATTCCTCTCTGCCCACTTCTCCAGCCTCTCCAGGTCTGTTTGGTTTGTGAGTGACAGAAAGAAGGGGAGATAGAGAAAGGGAGAGGTAGAAAACACAGAAATTTGATGAAAATGAAGAATCTAACCTGGTTTTCAATTTACAATGGTGGAAAATCCCTGCAACTCTAGCTCAAGTTAACTCAAGCTCAGGTTCTCAAGTTAAGTTTTTTTTCTTTTTTCTTTTTTTCTTGAAGAACTAGTACTCAGTAATCCTCAAAAATGCCACGGTGCTTTTTGCCTGTGGCTTCTCCTGATGCTATTCTGTTGGATCCAACTTGTTTCTACTCAAATCTGTCCTGACGAGAACAGGTGCAACTCAGCTGAAATCATGATGACTGTATATAGTCCCATATGTCACTGCAGAGTGGAAAAAAGTTAATAGCATCTAGTMAAGTACAAAGCAAAATCAAATGTGTGGTTTCAGTTACCTTTGCTACTTTGTGCAGTCTGAAAAATACTTTTTGCTCTTGTGAAGCTTGACTACAGCTCATTGAACAAAGTCAATGCATTTTCAACAGTCTGTATTTAATATTAAATGTCTCTATATCCGCAAGCATAAGCTAGTAATGGGAAACATATCACTGGGAACAAATACCCATCTCAACCTGTGGTCTCATCTCTGGTTTTGATTAAATTCCTGCATCTGCAGCGAAGGAAGCAACAAATTTACAACTTTGTAGGTAAGAGAAGATAGTTGAACAGTTGCTCCGTCTTGATTTACAGTTCATTTATTTTTATCTACCAGTCAACACACAAATACATTCTGTTACAGGTTTGGGATTCAGAAGAGCTTTCAGAAAGGAAATAATGTTTCCTGATCCCTTTTAAATAGTTAACTCTTTTCCCAAGGCCTATCATCAATTACAGTGAAAAGTGTCACGCAGATCCTYGTGTCCCCCCTCCACCCCAGTGTGCATTTGTGAAGTCACAGGACAAAATCGGGCCCAGAAAGTCCTCACCACTACAATCAATTTCTGTCCCCGCTGGCCCTGCTTACGTGAGTACAAACATCTTGTGCCTAAAGGACAGTTACAGAAGCTATTCAGTTGCCAGCTATGGTGGTTGTATGCAGATCTTTTACAAGAAACCACTGGTTTGTACTGGTATCCATCAAGAATAAGCTGCAGCATCAGTGAAGGATGCAAAGGAGTTGTGTGCTATATATGATTCAGCAGCAAAAGCTGTCCCCTGGAGGAACAAGTCGTTAGGCAAATTAGATACAACGAGGTCCAAAAATACCTCCACTCATTCAGCAGTGAGCATCGTTATTGTAGTCACTTTACTAAGTTAACCAGAGAGATTCAAAAACTGAAATACAGAGACTTTATACAGAACGAGTTGGGAGTACAAATAAACAGAAGTAACATTCTTCAAGAAATGGATTTTAGTTGTGTTTTATAAACATCAATAAATACTGAAAAAGACGTGAAAATTAAAAAAGAAACAATACCAACAACTTTAAATTGTCCCAAGGACTATGTTTATAATTTAAGCTGATTTTTGATACTTTTGCAATAGGGATTTCATCCAGAAGTCCTTATCTAATTTAAAAAGGAGAAAGAAAAGTAGTCAGCATATTACTGATACAAAACCAGGGAAGGGGTCACAACTAGAGCAGAAAAATGACACATCCAGTTAGAAACCGTATTACAATTTGGCAGGAATACTCCTAATGAACACTGTGTATGTGTGGGAAAAAGACAGCATCACTATTACAGGCATGAAATGGTGATCAAGTGTCATTATCCATTGTCCAAAATGAAAAGGAACATTAGTAAAAGGGAAAATGAAGACTAGAAAAGGAAAGAAAAAAAAACAAACCTAAGGAAACTTTAAAACCCACCTCTTCATAATAGTCTTCTAAGGCAAATGTTGCATGCACTACCTCCCCAAGAAACTAGACAAAGCTCTTCCATTCCCCGTGCATCTCCTTTCATTTAGTTTCATGAAGAAAGGTTTGAGAGAGCAGAGCGCTGGGAAGAAATACTACAAACCTCTAAATTAGTGAAAGAACTTCCAGCATCACTATTATATTCTGGGTAGGAGGAACTGGAAGAAATTATGTTTTTCAGCCTCTGAAGTGCAATGATCAATAGCAAAAGGAGAAAAGCTAAGAGACTAAGGAATATAGAAACATAGACATAGACGTTCGATAAACGGCCAGGCGATGAATCCACTGAAGTTGAAAGGGATGTGGGATACAGCTCCAGAAAAGTCCCATTTTCCATGTTTCCTACAAATCCAGATGAAGGGTCGGGTTCTGACATTTTTGGGTTTGTGTTTTAAAAATCACAACAGATCTTGGATTCAACAGCAGTTTTAGCAGCATAACAAAGGGTTTATTTTAGGCAACCATTTTTCCATCACAACGAAGAGATGACAAGTCAGCCAGTGATCAAATTTATCCTTTGCTGCTCAAGCCTAGGACAATGTAAGATTGTATCCTTCGGAACTGCAAGAAAGGAAAAAAAAAAAAAAACACCCAAGATTAATTTACTAGCAGATAATGTGATTTAATGTGTGCCTGAGACAACCTAGTTCCTCAGAGTTACAAGTTATTATTCCTTAGCACTAAGCTGCAATTCTTAAAGCATTAGCTAACAGCTATCTTTATATCTCTATTTTCCAAAATGCAGGGATTAGGAGAAATCCTATCCATCAATGAATTAAAATTGACCCTTCCCCACCATGAGTTGTTTAACTGAGGAACGGCACAATTGTACTTTATATGGAACAGACATATTGGAATCCAAATTTGTCTTGTGGATAAAAGCTAGTCAAGGAATGAAAAATCCCTTTCAAGACTTCAGCTCCCCAACCTAGGGCAAGGCTGCTCAACACTGCAATGGATGACAAATCCACTACCATTAGCCACTTACTCCATACKGCCTTGCCAGAGGTACTCAGAATGAGAAAATCTGCCAGACCTGCTTTCTTACTATATGTTTATGAAATGGATCAAATCGTTTCAAAGATCAAAATGCATCTCGCTCTAATGCTGCCACGGGGATCTCAATGGCAGGCATGTTTCAGTGAAGTGTCGCAGCTTCTGACACCTACAAGCAAAATCCCGAGGGAACGGGCAGCCCTGGCAGCTCAGCAAACGTAAGGGGACTATCTAAGGGCAGTGAACACTAACAGGGAAGAGATCCCATCTTTGAAAAAGCTTTGCCTCCAGCCACTTTGTGTTGGAACCTGGAAGCTCGGGTGCTGGCAAAGGTCAGAGAAGCACAGGACAAGCAGATCAGTGTATGCTAAGCTGCTTTTCTTTAAACTGACGTAGCCAGTCCCCAGGTGCAGTCTGGAAGCGTAAGAGAAGGCTTGGTGATAGGGAATTGCTTGTACAAAGCTGACGTGCTGTAGCTGAATTACACGGCGTAACCCATTGCCTTTGTTTTGATACAAAACAGATAATGCAAGGTAAGTGGGTAGGAAATGAAGCTCATTTTCTGCATATAATCATCCACATGCAATCTTTCTATCCATACATCCATGGTCAACCTCTGACTGCAGATACTCAGTCACTACAGGGAAAGGCAGCGAGCTTTCCTCCCGCTAGGAAGACAATATCCATACAGAACTACATTCCCAGCGTGGTCCCTCTCATCTTGACCTTGCTTTCAGCCTTGTCCTGTGGTCCCAGTTCAATACAATTATCTCTAATTCACAGTTGGAGGCTTTGAGGAAAATCCCACTGATTTTCATGGTGACAGAGAGAGCAAACACCGTCAGCATCAGCCAGAGAGAAAGAATCAGGCCCTTAAAGTAATGATGCGGCASTCTGGGCTCTCTCCTTCTGTGTGTGACTCAACTGCCCAAGTATCTCTCTGAGTTTCCATGAAAGTGTCCCAGCACTGTTCCTGGCAATGTTCTGACTTACAATTTTTCTTTTAAACATGCTACCTCTGCTAACTTAGTGAAGTACCTCTTTCTTCAAGAGGCCAATACTTTTTGACACTAGGTGTGACCACAGAAGCCCCAACCTGAACTAAAGACGCTTAAGAAGGATAAGGTACTTTTCTGCTGGTGCTGTTTCTTCTCTGAGAACACAGAAGCCTTGGAGACACCCACTGAAAATGCTAAGAAGTTTGCTTTGCAGACACTGAAGTTATTTGCATAGTTACCCACTGTACTTTTGCACTGTAAATTAAATTCAGGAGGTTATGCTGTATGTTGTAAAAAGCCCTAAGTGCCTGAGTAAACAAGGACTACATTAAGCAGTAGGTAGAATCTAATTCTACGTTTTTAAACCCTATTTTATTTTCTATACCTCAGAACTACATCTATGCTACTACATAAAACAGATCAAGGCTATTCTCTGGTATCGGGGACAACTTGTGTGGCACGCTGCATCAAGATGGCTAAACTCCCTTTTATCTCCATGGACAGGATGGCCAAATCACAGCTGCCTTTGGGAATGAATGATGGCCAACCCTAACCTCAAATATGTCCAGGCATTGCTGGGAGGGTGCTAGCTGGCCACAACCATGCCAGGAGGTGTGCTTGCTAATTCAACAGGAGAGATGATGACAGGCCTATGCCCTGGCCTGGATTAATTTACTAGTACATACGCATCCATGTTTTCATGGATAAAAGGTTACATTCCAGATGTTGTTTTAGTGTTTATTTATTGCATTTATTGTTTTATTGCAGAGCTTTTGGTAGTCTTAATCAAGCATCCCAATAGCCTACAAGATATGCAGGAGTACAAAACTGCATCTGCAAATACCAGATAAAAAAATTCTTACACTTGTGGTATATAACTCATACTAATGCATAAAATATACTAAACTAAAACCATTTTATAACCCTAATAGTATTTAGCCCCACAAGAAACAGTATTTATTGTACCTCGTGAAATAAGTCACAACAGACTGAACAAAGAGAGATCCTTATGAGATTATACTCCTTTTGAACTGTCTTTAATTTAGTGATCCAAAATTAACTAATGGAACAATACGTGTTCATTTCATGTTCTGGAAGTAGTTAAGTGCGTTATAGCTAATTTATCCTTTTTAACAGATGAGCTTTGATATAGAAGATGTTTATCCTTGATTACTCGTCATAATGAAAAGCAGATCCATTATTAATTGAATTCCTTTATAATAACTTAAGGAATTAATTCGCATAAATTCTTTAACATGGCAGAAGTTAAAAGCCTTTAAATTCTTCACAAATTTGAAATCCACTATGTTCTACTTTTACCATTAACAGTTTTGGCCCTGGTACAAGGAAGAACTTTGGCATAGGACTTTCTTTGAAGTTGGTGGAAAATTTATGGTCTTAAATAGGACTAATCAGAACCTCACAGTTAAGCAGAGATGTGAGTGCTTTGCTAGATCAGAGCCTTTATAGGTCTTACAATGTCAATTGGGCTATTTTTAACCGAGTATTTTGTAGTGAGATCAGAGGCACTATAAACTCTGATTCCAAATGACTATGGCCCAGATCCTAGTTGCCTCACTCACACTGTGTAGTGATGTGATGTGTAAATGAATCTCACCACAAAATGTAGCTTCAGCTAAGGTGGCTCTTTGGGTAATATTTTAGGAAGAAAAAAAAATCTGTGTTGTTTTAATCACACATTTAAAAATATGGACCTAAAGTGTAAGGTCCTCCTCAGTCTAAAAGGATTTTTACCAACCATCTGTACCCTGTTGGAGTACAACAGCAAAATCCTACGGAATGTGAACATATCTGGTCCTGACATCTGAGTAGAATTCATAGGAAAGGTACAAAAAGTGTAGGGAAATAAAATGGATCCGATCCTGATCCCTGACGATGTTCCCTGGTGCTGTTCCAGCATGGCAATCCTGCCGGGAGAGCAGCCAGGCCAGCTTCACCAGCGACGTGGGGCAGGGGTGCAAACCCTGTTCTGGACTGACACACGGCTACACAGTCCTAGGGCTGCACGAACCTCTGACGTGCCGCAAATCAGACCCCCCAGCCTTCAAGAGGAGGATCCACAAGCAGTTTTGTTCAGTGCACCACAGCTACCGCTTCGGCTCAGGTTCCTGCTTCTGCCAGGAGAAGAAGGTAAGTGGCATAACCATTTGTCTCTCTTACCCTAATCCTCCCAAAGGAATAACCCCCAATAAAGCCAGATGTCAGCTTCACCTTCTTGTTTGGTAATTGGTTTTGTGCATTTCTGAAAACTAAATAGAACAACATCAAAACATCAAGCCCAAACCTGGTCCCAAAAAAATGATTGGGAACTTTGTCACTGACTTCAAAGTATAATGGTAAAATTGAAAGTGCCTGACTGCGATAAACCCGTTGTCTTTCCGAAAGCCATAAACCCATCAAGGAATACAACTAAGGAACCAAAGTTTTCAAATTCTGTAGTGGTCCGTACTTTTCCCTCGTCTATTGTTGGAAAGTTGTTTTGGTTTAAGGCAAAGACTTAATTTAAAGTGCTATTGCTGAATGACTGGAGATGGAGAGGAACTCTGACAGGAGAAGGCTTCCCGAATAACCAGTTCTGAAAACTCCTGGGACAGGAGAACTGGGACCTGTCTGCTGCGGGATTCAGATTTTGTGGTGTAGCTGGATCCGGATTACTTTCTCAGAGGCATCTCTGCAATCCCAGGACAGGGATGCATGGCTTGAGGAGGCTTCCTGAGTCATCGAGTCCGGCCTCACTGCTGAAAATCCCAGGTCATACTCTGCCTTTCCAACACTGGCTGAGTTTTCCCGCTGCTATTACTCCGCTGTTACACTGCCTTGCTGCTCTGATGGGCAAACTGCTTAGATAGATTCACGCATTTCAGTAAAACAACTCACTGTACCAAGAAGGCACGGACTCCACCTCCACGCTCTGCTGGTTTTAGATGTACAAGAGAGCAAAACCTTGTTCTGCTACTTTAATCCCCAAATATGAGGACTGGCACACAAGGAAAGGCTCTGCTAGACACATGGTGTCATTTGTACATCCTCGCTTTTCAACCAGAACCACTATTTAACTATTTTCCTCCAGCTGTGCATTGTTCCTCCATTCAAATCCTTGGTATAAATCACTTTTCACAGGTGAGGACAACCACTCTTATTCCAAGGGTAGGGCTACCTGGCAGATACTGTAGGCAGGCTCAGTTGGAGTTTTTCATCTTTTCTTTTATCCCGTGGTAAGTGGGAGATAGGCAAATTGGCGTTCACCAAAAGCAGGGCAAACTGGGTAGGTGAGGGATTAAGCAAGCCATCACTATGTAAGAGGTAAATCCCAGGTACCATGCAGTATCAGCCTGGGTAGCCATGCCAAAGCTATCAACTGTTCACATCTTTGATGGCACCTGTCATACAAACTATTTTTTCAGAAAATGGAAATGTTGTCAGGAGCAGACGCCTCATCAATTAGCATATGCCCTGGGTGCCAAATTACATGTAACATATGTAATTTAATCTTGAGCATAGCTGAGACAGTAGTCATCTCCCAGTTCAGTCTAAGGTGAATGTTAAATGAGACTGCAGCACTCTCCAGGATGGCATGCAGTAAACAGACAGCTTTTTCATAGTCCCAATGTCATAAATCCTTTACCATCCAGTTGCCTGTATTGTACTTCTCTGCATATCTTGATGCAACAACTCTATTTCTCCAGGCTCAGTGAAATATAATTTAATGGAGCATACTCACAACCACTGAGGCCCTAAAAATTGAGGAACAGGAAGCAAAGATAAGTCTGGTAGATTCATTTTCTTGGGAGTTTATCAGCCATAGATAAGCACTTTGTTTTCTTGGTTCTTCCTGGCTTTTTGTGACTACAAGCTGAGAAATACCTTGGCTGTTTCAGAGGCTTCAAAATGTTTAAGCAGAGAGACAAGTTGACATCAAAGAAAATGAGCRTTTTTATGCTACATAAAGTAACATTTTTGTCACAATCTCCCATCAACTCTTTCTTTACAGGTAGAAGGTATTCTAAAAAGCCCTTATTGTAAACAACTCCTAACAGAGGAGAGCTTAATTTGCCTTTACCATAGTTACAACAGTGAGGTCCCTCATCCCGTCAGACATCAATATGCTGTTAATTGTATCCGCCTGCCTTCCCTAAAAACTTAAAACCCTTTTGGTTGATTTCAGCCCAATGTATACAGAAAGGCAGAAGATGAGTGCAACAGAAGGATTAGATTTCTACCGTCTTTTTCAAAATGGAGGGCTCTGTGGCGGGCAGGGAGTCGCCCACTGACCCAGTGCAGGACAGCCGAAGAAGCTTGCCCATGTCAGATGTCCATGGATCCCGGCAGAAGGAGCCTCTGGACCTCTGCACACACTGTCCTCCTGCAGATCCAGCTGCACACACGTGTGTCCCAGGGGACATGGAGATGAGGGTCGAAGAAGCACACCCCCACACTAGTAGAACAATGTGCCCACAAGGGATGACTTGGGACCGTCCCCCTGATGGCGAGGATCCGGTGGTTAGCAGATCCTAGATGGCACTGAAATTACTAGCCATTAATCTGGCTAGGAAATGGCTAGGAAAGGGAGATGAGTTGCAAGATGGTACTCTGGGTCTGTGCAAAAATTGCTTGCTCCTTATGAGGCAGATAGTTCTTTGTTTTGAGTAGGAGAGGGGAGGCAGAGGACATTCATTAAAGATGACACTGATTATCTCTATGAAAGGACTCACAAGTGTGTTCTCTGCTCTCTTTTGCCCTTTTGGAACGTTAAAGCCAGGAGTGAGCAGATAATGGTATCATCCCCTCATGACTTGAAACCAGAACCACCTCTCCTTCATTCAGCATCAGGGCAGGAAGAGCAGGAGGAGGATTGTGCAGGTTCCCAGAAGAGAGCCCAGGCGATACGGTGATGCCAGCTCCAGGATGAAACCTCCTCATCCCTAAAGGTGTGTTGCCCCCCCAAGTTCTGTTATCACAGCGATTACTTCCAAAAGCTGGAAGCAAGTTTTCACTAGATCTATGAAAAAGATTAAGGTTTCTGTTGACCTTCACTAATTCAATATATGTACGAAAGCCAGCGAGCTTCTGGTTTAATTCTTTCATCTTCCCCCTCACCGCCTCTGTTTCCTACATTTATTTCCTTTAGCATATAGGACTATATCACCGCATATGGTCCTTCCAGCTAACATGTAACACAAAGCATTTAATGCCATTAAAAATATGTTTGCATGCTCATACCAAAGGACTGAATGAACTTTACATACAGGGAACCCTTCAGCCTTGAAAGGCAATTTGCTCTAGACTGGAAAAATGTAGCAATTTAACATCATGCAACTAAATTAGACAGCAGCTCTAGGCAGAAAAGAAGTGAGCAACATTTTATTCTGTTGAAAATGTAGAAAGATTAGGTAGGAAAGGCAAAGAATGACTGCTCACTTGGAGTTTAGCAAGAATTATTCTTATTCTTGCACAAACRCTTTTGGCAATTGAAAGACCACAAGTAAGTAGGATGCTTCTTTCTCCTGTTACAGATGGACCCTCCAGGAGCAGAGAATCCCTTTACCACTCTGCCTGATCTGGGAAACAGGATCAGTCACCAACTGACTCAATAAAAAAGTGCACACAAGGAAAAGGAAAAACTATTTCCTGCCACAAGCAAAGTCTTCCTTTTAATTTATGATCTAATTTCATTTTTTAATTATGATTTAATATGATTTAAATTTATGATTTTTAAAATCTAAGAAGACAAGTGCCCAGATGGCTTGGTTGCAGGTTAAAATCAAGCTACATTTTGTTTGGGATTTTGTGTGGGGCTGGGAAAAGGAAACTCTCAGAGCTATAAGGATACTTAGATTAATTCAGATAGGATCAAATGCTTGTATCATTTACATTTCCCATGGATCTGCAGATTATAGAGTTATTTATATCAATGTAAAGCAAAGACATCATGACCTGGGATCAGACCCAGAGCCTGTCAATTGAATCTGCGCCATAAAAGTAGGAGAAAAACAAGCAAAGAGAATGAATAAAATACTTACAAACAGGAAGATATGGGGATGCGAGCCAAATGTCCAGTGTGCAGGATGTGGTTAGTTATCACGCCCAAATCTAAAGGGACTGCATGCTGAGAAAAGTCCCTATAAAAAAGCAAATTAAAGCTGAAGCGTTTAGTAATAACTACATTAATAAAAAAACAGGGAGGAGATGTGCTGAATTTTGACTGCTTTCGGCGCCAGAAATTTCAGAAGAAAACAAACTGACTGGAATCCTGGCTTGTGTTTTATTCCTGCTAGCCACATCCTTCTACTGTCCAGTTACAGCACTGCATGTATAATATAAAAACCATGCTTATCTCTTGATCTCTGCTTTACAGCCGTGCCTTGGTAACACCTTTCTCCTCTTCTTTTGCAGAGTGCTCCAGGACCAAGACAACCTGCTGTCCCCTGGCACTGCTTTAAGCACCAGAGCCCTGTATCTGCATTCCAGTTCATTTCACATTATGCCCTAAAGGACTCCTGCCAGGAATCAGGTCTTTCTGGATTAGATATCATTATTTATTTATTCTCTTTATTTCAGACAATCTGCACTTCAGTTTCACTTACCTGAAATCCCCAAACTGAATATTGTATATGCACAAGGATAGCTAGCAGATTTTTGTGTGCTACATTTGTTCAATACCTAAAATTAAAATGTGGCCCCTGAACTGTCTTTAATAAAGCAAATTAAATTGATTGTATATGAAGAAACAACCCCAGACAATGCAGATTAAAGCAAAAGAGGGCCACGTTCAAAAAAGATCCTCCCCTCTGGGAAAGAAAAGACGCTCGCACAATCATTATACATCTCAGAGCTCTACCCTTTCAGCACATTTGGTTTGAACTGCATTAGAGAAGCAGATCTCTGGGGATGAATGTTAATGCATTGTTGTGTTGCTTTCATCCCTTCAATCACTGAATCACTTATGGTTTAAGCCTGTCCAAGTTCAATCAAGAAAATTATCTAGTGCAGCTGTTAAAAGTCAGCATTGTTGAAATCCAAATGTTTTGATAACATTGATTATACTAATGTTCCACCCCAAGGGAGTCGGACAGCTTCCTGACCACCTCCCCGTGCAGAAGGGGAGGTGGGAGGCTGCAGGTGAACCCCAAGGTTGGCTTCCCCAGGGATGGACCCAGCACATCCTCTGGATGCAAGGGCATGCACCTCGTCGCCTTGCCCAGAAGCACGTAGGCTGAGGCAGGTGGTGGTACTAGGATGGAGAGGGGGATGCCACAGACCCCGTATACCTGTCCTCTGGCAAATCTGTCTCGTCTAACAAAGAGCTCGATCCTATGCCCCTCAGTTTTCTCTGCTTTTAGCAGAGGCCCTTTCCCTTCCCTTTGTTTCTTTCCCTGGCTCTCTTCAGGGAAAGAGGCACAAATCTCTGCAACAGGGACTTTATCTTCAAATATAAATGATTTTGCTTCTTTTTCAGCTCTCTTTTGTCTCCGCAGGATCTTTAGTCCTTCTCCCCCCAGATACACAGAGCGCTGCTCTTGCCTGTTCAGCCCTTCATTCAATACAACGCCCCAATCCCTGGCAAAGTGAAGGGAACAGAGCCTACCAAATCTTGAGCTGATTAAACACCCCAGAGATGCAGTGCAAAACACAATACATCCTCAAGGCTCTTTAAATGCATGCATTCATATTCAAATGGCAAGCGTACACAGTGAGATGGAGAGGTCTGAGCTTTTAATTACCTTTGAAGAACACAGAAATATCTGGACCAGAACATCAAGAAGCTTATCTACAGGAGACCCCTTGGCATACACAGTTGTATCCCATGGTCCTTCATCCTTTTTTGCACCAATCTAATGCCCTTCACAGCTATTTTCATGGTCTCAGCTGTGGCTCTAGCCCACAGCCGAGGCTCGCGCTGACCGTGTTCTGGCACAGCGGGATTTGGCCCAAACACTGTATTCACTCCCATCGCCAATAAGATACGCGGGGAGCAGGGACCTATCTGTTCCCTGTATCTCTCGGGATGTGAATGGGGAAAGGAGTCTCATTGCTGTACATCTGGAACCTCAGATGGGGAAATGGGGCTCTCCTGGTCCTGCTTCCCATGGGAGTGTGAGTCTGAATCTCACCCAAAGGACACACAGTCGCTGGGGAAATCAGTCTCCTTCCTGTGTTGGTTTGCTAAAAATATTTATTTCCCACTTTTGTTGAAAGTTTCCTGTGAAAAATTACAGGTTAGAGAAAAAAAACGAAAGAAACTCAAAAGGCCACTCTTCGTTGACCATACTGACGGGTCATATACTTGATTTCTCGGCATCCAGTCCCAGCTTTATTCCCTTTATTCCCACTCCAAATAACTTTTGTTCCTGTTGGCCACTTTCAGACAAATTCAACCCAGGCAGAAACCTCAAAGACAGCCGAGCTCCTAAAGTTTAATGACAGCAGATGATCAGGAAGAGGAGACACAAAGCTTCACAGAGCCATTTGGTTCCCCCTAATAGCTTTAGGTCTCGGTAATTGACTTCTACAGTCAAACACAGCCGCTAAGATGTCACTGCCAAAGTAACAGACTGTGGGTGCCCATGGAGACAGCAGGCTGGAAGGAGGTCCAGGGCAAGGTTACCCAGGGAAGAGGGAGGAACCGGCAGGTATCAGGATTCCTTAATTTCTGCATTTTGTGGAATGACTTCTTTGATTTCTTGCAACCCCAAATTAGAAAGTTTTGTTTGAAGAGAAAATTTAGTGTAGGGTGGAATGGCATCTTAATTAAAAACGTACATTTTCACAGGGCAAAAAGAAAGGAAGGTAAAAAAAAATAAAATCAGTTAAAGCCCCTTTCCCTCAGTGGAAAAAGTATATGAAAATATTTCAGCTGCTTCTGTCTTGCTGTCTCCTTTCATGGCTGAATCATCCCGTTCCTGCTCCCGCTCCCGCTCCTTGCCGAGGCTGCAAGCGGCTGTGTAGAGCATCCCACTGACACTCATAAGCCTCTCAGGAGAAGATGCCACCCAGCATGTGTAGGGTGGTGGTGATGCAGTTAATCTCAGAACAAATAAAAGTTAATTAAGCTTTATTAGCTCGTGCCTGACTCTTTACGTGGGCTCCCGATAACCACCTTTTGTATTTGACACAAGGGGACCGGCACTGGGCTCCTCGCTTGGGGCCAAAGGGCCGGTGCAGTGGAGGGCTGTGCACTGCATCCGCTCTCCCTGAAGCTGCACAGACTTCTCATGGGGCAGTGCTCCAGCTCCTCCACGTCGTTTACTCAGAGCAAAACCTACCAGATAAAATACCAAGCCCCAGGGTAAGCAGTCCTTGTTATCAGAGCTTGCTTTCATTCTCCATCGCACTCACCTGTGAAGCTAACAACTTGCAGGGCTCAGACCCTCAGGTTCAGCATCCCTTCAGGTAAAGGAGGAAAAACCCTCAGAAATATCAGGCACTACCCCCTACAGTACCAGGAATACAGTTTTAGGACAAAATGTGGCTAAATCTGGAAGTGAATGGATTTAAGGTCTCTATTGTCCCCTCCAGTGCTGTGGCACAGCATCCTGCCCGATGCCAGAGGAGGTGGCTGCACACACGAGCGTAGCTGAGAGCCTCCGTCTCTTGTACTCCATGGGGGCACGTCCACCCCCCGTGGGCACATCGTGCCAGCAGCTCTCGGGAGTCCTCCCTGCAGACTTCAGCAAGGGACTCTGCTGAACAATAAGTGGCCCTTAACTTCATTAGTCAAAGGGGTTATTAGTCCTTAACTAATGAAGTTGTGACCCAGTAAGTCGAGTCCAGAGTAATAAGAAAACACTTTCCTATGGTAAAATTCAGCTGACACACAGGCTTTGATATATTTTATAAAAACAAACAAAGTATATGGTCCATATCAAACCCTAAAATGTCAAGCAGATTTCACTTTAACCTCCTTAGAAATCCTGGCACAATATAAAGCTAGGACAGAAATTTGTACACGTGATTCAACAGAAACCTCTGTTAATGCATCATTTTGTTTCAGAATTTTTTCTCCCCAAAAAAGCAGACTCAGTACCAACTATGTACTGTGAACTTAAATGCCAAGGGAATTTTAGGCACAGATGTGGTGCTATCACAGCAACTCCGCTCGCTGTAACTCTGCTTCCCGACTCAGGTGCCTCAGCCTGCTTTACCAAGAGACGTAAGAAAACAGCCTGTTCCTTCAATTCTCTGTTTCCCCTCAATGGTATAACAGAAAAGATCACCATCCTTATGCCATTCCTTCTTTTATCAACGCAGGCTGCATGCCCTCCCTTGACAAAGAGACTGTGGCATTATCATATCTGTATTTGCGTGTATAATGTTTACATATTGTCACTGTTTGCAAAACAGTCTGCAATAACTTACGCGAAGATACAACACTATTGCAAAGGGAGTTGCAGTGAACCACGCTGTGATGTGTAAGCATAAGGGGGCAGGGTTGCACCTGAAATGCCAAAAAGAGCAAGTGAGGATAACATAGACTATGGAAGGAGAGCTTCTGCTGGTGCTAGATAGAGTGATCTGTGCGACATCACCTCTCAGGTGTCCTAGCTTTAGAGGACACTGTTGTGCTCAAATCCAGAGCCAGACTAATTCCAGTGGCAGGGACGTGTGGCAGCACGGGTGAGGGCTTGTCTCAGCATCTCACCAGACAGCCGCTGAAGGCATCACAGCAAAAGCGAACATGCTGGGACATATCAAGGAAATTAATGAAATGATGGACAAGGTGCCTATACAAAGCTACAAGTAAGCGCAAGGGAAGCTCAGGGAAATACAAAGGTGATAGCTTGAGGGAGACAGATGCTGAGAGCACAGGCTGATCAAAGCCCAGGGGTTATGTCTTGGTAAAGCAGGAGAGGCGGTACATCATGTACGGAATGACTATCGAGGACACTTGAAAGTGAAGCCTGCAGCTGACATGTCCAATGCAGGGGAGAAGGGGGAGCAGCAGAAGGACTGACAAAGAGGGGAGATGCAGCCAAAGCAGCAGGCTAAGAGGTAGGTTTTTGCAGCAGCGCCAAGGATYGACTATGCTGTAACAGGATTTCCTCTGCGCAAGCCGGGAAAAGGAGGTAACTGCAGTCATGAAGACACAAGGGGAGGAGTGCTTGCAAGAGAGTGCAGGAGGTAGAGGTGAAAATGCCTTGACTTTTTAGTATTTAAATTCCAAGTCTCAAACCTATCAGAAACACCAGATTTTTCAGTAACTTCTGGATGTACTCCATGGTTGAGCTAATTCCTCTTCTGCTTCTGTCTAGATGGGGCACCAGGAGGAAAACTGCACTGCTTCCTGCCTCTGATGGGGAATTTACAGAATACCATTTATAATTTGTGCTGCACCAGTAAGACCCAATTATGAACCAAGACACTTGGCAGACACAAACTATCCCAGTCAGCCTTTTATGTCTGAAAAGGTTAACAAAATGCAAACAGCAGTAACTTCCCAAGCCAAATATATTCATATACATACACTCACCTACTTGGTGATAGTACTAGAGTAGACTTGGATGCTGAAATAGCCCAGGACCCCTTCCCCACCAGTTCGAGGTCCTACAGCATTTCTCCTGTTGACAGCAATGCACACGTACTGGATATAGCAAGTAGCAGTCTGCAGGCAGGCGAGCCTGCACGCCGGAGCAGAGGAAAGCCGGGAAACATGAGGGCGGYGGCAGTGACATGCCTGCCTCTCCTTCCCCCACCTTGGGTGATATGGATGACCCAGTCTGAGGAAGAGGTGGGGAAGGAAGGCAGCCAGTACCCAGCTACAACCAGCAGCAACCATCCCTAAGGGGGACAAGCCCTTCTAGGCATTAGAGCAAAGAGGAGGTTGGTGGTTTCAGGTCGCCCTTCATTTCAGCCTGTTCGGGCACAGAAAAGTCAGAGCGGCGTCAAAATGACTCTAACAAGCAAAATTGTAAGGAAACAAGACATCCACCCTCCAGCTGGATCCTTTATCAGAATAAAACTGTCAGCACTATGTACATCCTATATGATCTAGATTGTATATGTTTCTTTTATTCAGCTTTTTCCCATTCTCCTATAATCACCTCAGAATTAAATTTAATAATACTTAGTATGCATTCCTAATTTTGCTTATATAAATATTAATCAATGTGGCAAATGCTTAGCCCTTTGCCACTATTTTCACAATTTCCCTCTAACCAACTGTTTAGCATTTGCAAGGGTAGGAAGAGTTTGCTTCACTTGCTTTCTGTCCCAAACTTCATTACCTCTACTGATATGATATTGTAACAGCCTGCAGCTTTTAGCTAGACATAAAGTATTTGAAAAGGGCACATTTTTGTGCATCCACCCTGTTTTCTTTTTCTGCGTTGTGCTGTCTAAGCTCAGCTCTTCTCCCAGTACATTGGATAGGCATTTTACAATTTATTTGCAGAGGGAGCAATTCCTTTCCCGTCATCTTCCTGCAAACAATGTGAAAGAGCACACGGGTGGCAATCTATGCTTATACCCACAGAGCCAAAAATGTGCTTGCACAGTGATAACCCAACGCTCTCCACTATCAAACCCCCAGTCCACAGCATCTTTCAGAAATGGAAACCAACCTGTGCCTCCCTTCTCTCGGCAACCCTCCTTCCAGAAGCAGCGCAGCCCCAGACGCTGTCCCCACGCTCTCCCAGAGCGCTCCCCTCTCTGCCTCCAGCAAAAGCAATTTCTCCAAAACGAAGAAGCGTTCATTCAATTCAAGCACGTTGACAACCCACGAAGTCAGTAAGGACAAGAATAGGTTCTTTCCAAAACACATTTGAGAACAATCAAACACAGGCCTAACACACACCCAGGTTAAACGCATGTGAAAATCAAATGCCCTTGATTATGGCACACGAAAGACAAAACATTCAGAAGACTCTCCCGGAGCAGCAGCAGCCGGTGGGGCACGGAGGGCAGATGCTCCCTGCGCGCACAGCGGCTTTCAAAACCTGCTGGGAGACCCGCCTCGGCGCGGGGAAGGCACCGCTCGGCAGCGGACAGCCAGCGGCAGCGGTGCTCGGCGCTGCAGAAAGGTGAGCAACAGCTCTCAGCGGAGCGGGTCCGCCGTACCCAGCCGAGGATTACCTCAAACCGAGGGCAGGAATAAGGCGCACCGGGATTTAGGCAGGGGGAGAAAAAACATCCCAAACCCAAAGCGCCGACCTCCCTTAAAAAAGGAGACGTCCAGACCCCGCCGAAATGCTTCGGCGTAACCGGCAGCGCGGCACCCTCCTGCCCGCAGCCGCCCCGCGCCCCGCTGGGGCCAGCCCCGCGCCCCGCTCACCGCGCCCGGCTCCGGCTCCGGCTGCAGCCCCAGCTCCCCCTGCCCAGCTCCCGCTCCCGCTCCCGCCGCCGTCCCGCGCGGCCGCGGAGAGAGCGCCGCCCCCGGCCCGCCCCCCGCCCGTCCCCGCCGCGCTGCCCGCCCGCCGCCCGCCGACCCCAGCCCCGGGGCGCCGCGCGGCTGCCGGGGCCGGGGCGGGGCGGGGGCAGCCTCTGGCCCTTCGCTCGGTCCCGGGGCGGTTTGCACTGTTGCCAGCCCAGCGTGCCCTCCGTGTGTCAGTCTGGGCAAGGTGCTTCATTCACCTCCTGGGGGGACGAAACCCCTCCGCCTTACTGCTGTTAGGAGGATGAAAGTCACCGGGATTTAGCGGGCATCGTACAAACCCACACTGACACCTGGTCCTCACCATCCCACGGCTGTCCCGTAGCATATACCGCTGAAATGTGTTGCTCTGCAGCTCCCGAGGCTGATCCTTTTCCAAAGAGAGACCATGTGAAGTCTACATCTAACTGGGCAGAGCAGCCCACGGGAAATGCAGGCTCCTCCGTGAGAGATGGTAGCACCACAACCAGGAGTTGGGCACAGCGAAGGAGTGGGTTAGAAAAGCAGGCTCCCTGGGAAGTAGAAACTTGCAGGTGTCTTTCTGAAAACTCTTCCAAGTTTTCAGGAAAGCTGCTGAGGCCCTCAAGGATGCTTTGACATCATTTACACAGGACTGAATTAATAGTCATGCCAAGACCAGCTGAGATAATGCCTATAAAGTAGCACAAATGAGAACAAAATCTAGCTTTGCTAGTTTGTTTAGAGAGTAACTTACCTACAGATACCATATACTCTGGAATCAAATATCAGGAAAATGCTGGCTGGGACACATTTCCTTCCATGGACACTGTGGAAGGAAAGGCTCAGCTGGCTTCTGGTGCACTTGTCTCATCCACTATAATTTTTTTGGCCAAATGACTTTACTGTGGGTTATAAATCAGTGATGAGCACTGTGAAGAGCAGATGGGGAGTTTAATGCACCCTCTGCAGCTCAGTCTTGTGTCTGGCTAATGTCCATGTGCAGTTCTGAAAAGGATGTTGGAAAAGGTTGTTCTTCATTTTAAATTGCTCTTTGGGAGCTGTGCAGTTCATAATGTGCTGCAGAGGTACTGCTGTGAGATGTGCTTTCTTTGATATAGTCTGTAGTTTCAGTAGAAGAGTAACTTGGGATGCCATGAAACAAAGTTGGTTTTGGAGGAACAAGACATATGAATAAGTAAATAAAATACAAATCTTAAAGGGAAAATCATTCCCAAAGAATTAAGCAAATTTCTCCTTGATAGTAACCTTTGAATTTAGTGGCATACAAAAGAAATGGGTTTGGCTTTCAAGTGGCAAAACTGCCCTTTCCATATTTTACCTATGAAAAAGGAAGTCAGTGGTTTTGTGGTTTTGCTGGTTTTTTTTTTAAGGTTTGGCTTCTCGGGGAGGGAAGTCATGTATATGGTATATGAACATAAAAAGAAAAGAGTATCAGTTAGTGCTGTGACATCCCTAACCTGAAAGCARACCACTGGCTCAGTTCAACTTGCAGCCACTGCAGGAAAGGGCATGTCTGACAGTGGACTTGCTGATTATATGAGCTATTGTGGCAATAACACATAAAGCCTGTTGAAACTGTAAGGAAAGAAATATTGTAGACACCTGCTACACTACTAGTAGTGATTAGATTAGAGGTGAAGAATCCTGCTGAAACCATTTTAAAAAAGTACTGAGAATTTGCTATACCCTTTCTTACTTGTATACTCAGACTAGAGGGCTCTTTGGTACAAGTCCTGTGTCTGGGATGTCACTGGATGTAAACAGAGACAGATGGTGGATTAAAGTTCTCAACATTGATTTTGTCATACAGATAGGGGCCCAGGTACAAAACTCGAAGGAGACAGGAGAAGCAAAAGTGGTAAAGCAAAATGTTTGAATCTTGAAAAAAGAAAGAAGCCAAGAGAAATGCTTCTCTTATAGCTCAATTATTCCAGCAGTGGAATTGCAAGCTAGGACAGACAGCAAAAATTTCCCCCTGAGGTCAAGCTGGAGGAAGAAGAGAARGAAAGGCAACAGAACTGAAGTGGCTGTGAAGCCAGGCATGCAGTTGCTAGCACTGGCCAAAAAAAATGGTGTTTTCTAAAGAAAACAAATTGTGATCCCTTGGACTTTTCTCACTTTAGTGGATTTTAGTTCAAAGCCTAATCCACTGAGGAATGAGGAAAATCCTAAGTGCTTCCTACTGATGAATGTGCTTACCCCACAGCATCAGGCATAGTCACTAGTAATCCTTGGCTCTGGGAGAAACTCAGAAGTCAGACCCAGGTCTATTCAGTATGTCTCACAATCTCAACCTATGTAATGTAGGCTAGGTCCTATCATCCTAGCTTGTATAGCTACAAAAAGATATCAGTACTTACGCAATGAGTGGGAATTAATTTTTGCAGTTGTGCTCTGATTTTTCACTCTCTTCCTAAATAAAGCACCTTTTGAGGGGAGGTGAACAGCACGGCTAGAAGAGGGTACGCATTTGTTCAGCAGAGGAGAACGGGGCAGAAAGGCTTTTGTGCATCTCGAGGTCACTGATATTTCCTGATGTTTTTTTAGCTTGGGTTACATCACTGATGTCCTGCCGCTCTTTGTGGCTTGTTCATTTGCCGCGAGCTGCTCGGTGACATTGGTTAAAGCAGCACCAGAGGAGTTGTCAGCAAGATCGTGCCTCTCACAGTCAACTCTGGTGGCTGCGTCAGGACCTCATGCAGAGGCCGTGGTAGCGGGAAGCGCTGCAGCTCCAAGGTAATTAAGTCTCTCTTTTATTGCTCTTCCTCCTTCTCCCTTTCTGTGCAAACAGCACAGTATGAGCTAGCCCTTCCTCAGGACAGTGTCTTTCATGCAAAATGCATCTCAAAATGTTTTGCAAAGATAAAATGTTCAACTAAAGCGTTAAACAGAGAAAGAGAAACAGGAAGACAGAAAAGATCTTTTCAGAGAAGGTTTGAAAAAAAGATGAAGAAACAGCAAAGCAGAAAAATGCACGGAGAGTCTTCAGACGGTGAGAACACAAGAAAATCCTTACAAAGCACTTTAATTTTTTTTTTTTAATGCAGTACAGTCAGCTAGGTCTGCTAGTCAGAGCGGCAGGTTGAAGGTCTGGAGAGCGCTCTGGATGAGTATGGTTGCCTCTCAGGTTCTGGCCTGGAAAAGGCATGTCGAGGTGACACGGCTTGACCGGAGCTTAGTCCGGTTGGGCCTCCAGAGCTCAGTGCCATTCCTGCTGCTCCTAGGCTGTCTATGAGACAGAAAGGCTTTAGTGGATTTAATGGCTTTTCTGCCTTAGAATACAGAAAAGTATGGGAAATTGCTTATTATTATTATTATTATTATTATTATTATTATTACTGCTTTGATTGTTCTTAGTATGATTCCCTGTACCTGCTCAGAGGCTGTAGGTGGTGGAGTAAGCAAGCAGCTTCTTGATGCCCCTGCTCTGCTGGAAAGTCTGCCAACAGAGTTGCTATATCCACTTCAAATGTGTGTACGGGATGCTGTCTGCTTGGCTTCACTATGTCTTTTCTGCTTTAGTATTCCTTCCAGGTGTACCACAGCTTGGGGAACTTTGACTGAAGAAACTGATACAATCCCAGCCTTCTGTGGGCTTCTACAATGTGAAATGCAAAACTTTTCCTGTTGTTACGAAATCAATCAATGAAGAAATGTTTTATCCAAATTTCTCCCTTTATCTTCATGGTTAGAATCTGTAGCTGGCTCTTTTTGTCCTCACCAGGATACTGTCATTTATATATTGAAGTGCATGGTTGGATGCAGCTCATCCAAATAATGCATCAGAGCCRTATTTTAAGGCTCTGAAGATGAGTCTTTCTGAAATGCTTAAATTCACTTTGTTGTCAATGGAAAGTGGTAGGTGACTGTGAAAACCTCCAGAGGGAGTTCTTATTGATCTAAGTTTGAGCATGAGTTAGGTGTACATGACCTTTACTGATGGCCTTAAATCAACTTATCTTTCTCCTTTTCAGTATCTAGGGAACTTAGGGACTTCCTCAGAAAGGGCTGCTTCATTGCACTCCTAAGATATAGGCACACAGCAGTTAAATGAACTAAATCCCACCCTAGAAAATCAGATCCTCATCTGTCCAGCTGAGATCTTCACTTTAAACATTTACATATAGAGAACATAGGTCTACTAAGAACCAGGATAAAAATAAAACCCTTTGCTATTTGGACAGATAGTCCTTTCCCCAGAAATGCTGGCTCTCCCCTCGTTCTTYGCTGTGCTCCCAGGGGAAAGCAGCGAGTAGTGACGCCTTCCTGAACCTGACCATGTTGTCTTAGCACCTGGATTTGTACTCAGCTTGTAGCACTGCCTTCAGCACATATTTTGTCTTGTACTTTTTTTGTGAACACAGTGGCTGGCAGCTAATGAGTTTGCAGGGTAACGTTTTCCGTTACTGAAAAGGCTTCTGCACTACAATTTACATAAACATTACTATTTAATAATGGCCAACACTGCAAATAGGAAAAGTCTTTAAAGAGTTACTGAACCAACATTTAACTTCTAATTCCTCTGTCACATAAAAGCTACTTGTTAATGCAAGGACCAGCTAAATGATTTTTAAAGCTCAATTCACCCCATCATTAGATGTTTTTAAAATATTGTTAGACCACTATTAGACCTAGAATTCTCCAGATACCTCTAGTCTTTTTAATTACCTGCAGTCATTATTAAGAGTAGTCACTGCAAAGTTCATTCATTCTCTCCATGCTTCCTACTAATCCACTTAGGAACTTTGCCATCGAGCAACCTCAGGAGAGGTTATCTTTAATGAGAGCCCTGTGGAATAACGGGCTATTTATTTCCCTAAATGTCACTTGTATAATATTAATATATTCACTTGCTAATAAAAGGACAAGCACCTCATGCAGTGCTTATCCGTGATATGAAACGCTGGCATGGATCAACTCTGTCTGTTAATAGTTAACATTTATCATAGAATCTTTTTAATGTTTATAAGTCAGCTCTTTGTTTAGGACATATCTGCAGTGAGGTACGTTAAGTACACGGATAATGTCCAAAGTCAGCCGGTGATGTCTTCTCGTGCCCAGAGCTGCTGCTTCTTCTGGGAATCAGGGTGCATGAATAGCCAACAGCAAATCCAACAGAGCCAAATGAGAAAGTTGCACTTGATTTTAAAGGCAATGAAATTCATACATACCTTATGATAAATAGTTCTGCAAGTACTGGAACTGCAAAAACTTGTTTTCTTAGAGAATTGTGTCTTGAGACTAATGACTTCTGGTCTTTACAAAGATGGAAGCTCCACTTGAAGCTTCACAGTTATAAGGTGGTGTGTGTGTGTCTGTGCCTGTGTGTATATGTGGGTTTTCTGATGCCTAATAGCACTTTTCTTTCTGTGARGAGGACCATGCTGTTTCTTGCCCTGAGTTCACATGGTCTCGTTCCCCTATTTCAGTGAAGTGATTTTTGGTTTACGTAAGTATTGGTAAAATCAGATTAAACCCATAAACTGTGACATCTTGGGCTTGATTCAGTTGCCATCCATGACATTTTAGATGTCATAGGGTATCTGAGACATTGTATGGTGCTGGTGGATATGAAAAGGGCCCATAGGAAACCTGCAAATTTCTTACCTGGAAACTGGGAAGCAGGCAGGATGCATAAGGGCATCTCAAATGGCACTGAGCTGAGCTGAGCCTGAGTTCTCCACTGTCTGTAATGGGATCTTGGGTGCTCAGCTCACATAAGACACTTCCAAATATGCACATACAATTAGGTATTTTAATGACAAGCCACCACCCACCCCACTCCCCCCC
>JAYKAV010002920.1:469464-579587 GCA_035582835.1 Phoebastria nigripes
TTTCTTTTTCACTTAAGTCAGGGGCAGTGAACTGCAATCTAGAAAGGGTTTTGTGCCTGCAAGGATCTCACTCTGGGGCCAGAAAAGCTTTAAGTGCYAAACCAGGATTTACAAATTCAAGTCTTGTTCTGTTCCTTTACCCTCCCTGCAACCCCCAACCTCTCCCAAAAGCATATAACTGCATTGGCCAGTACAACCCCTGTTTTTCATTGATACTTATGCCCTTTGCTGATATAATCAATTGGTTGTTTTGCTCAGGTTATACGTATGTGCATTTTTCTGTGTGCAGCCGACAGCCTGAATGTGGCCTCCAAATTGTAGAGTCTGGTCTCAGCTATATAGTGCATTTCCTCACTTTCATTGCTATATTCACATAATTAATGAGCCAACACTATTCTCTGTAATAGTTACTGATAAATTTCCAGATCAGAGTTTCTCTCCTTATAATACACATTCAAATGTGTATTATACACATATGCTGTTCGAGGCATAATTTTGTATTAGGTCTTTTCACAGATATACTCTTGGCTGCTATTGCACTTGTATCAGATGACCCACTTATGAGTACTGGATATACCCGAGGCAGAGCTCCCCTGGTGTCCTTACCTGTGATGTCTTAATGTTGATGTCATTTTCAAAAGATAGGTATATAGCTGGTGGTTAATCAAAACATTACAAATCTGATGCCCATGTACTCTACAACCATATAATACCATTCTGTCAGAGCAAAAGTGCTTTAAAGTGAGTACAAATGTGATCTGAGCTGATTTTAAAGCCCCATTACACTGCCAGAGCACTCTAAAGTGGCCTAAGTATAAATGAAAATCAGGACCTCCATCACAAAGATAAATGATCCAGTAAAAAGATCCATCTCATCCCCACAAAACAGCAGAAGCGATGATAGCAGAGACGAATCTCATCAGGGGCCTCCTGTCTGAAGCCTACAGAGCTGGCGGCGGAACAGACAGCGAGAAGGGAAAACAAACCCAAAGCACAAGACATATCTCACGCGGAGCTGCCTTTTACCTAGGGAACGTAGCACAGCTACTGCAGCCCATCTATTTATGTGTGTCGGATGAAATATTCCCAAAGAGGGTCTCTATCTCTTTAGAAGGCACTTTTTTCTTTTTTTTTTTTTATACAGTAATAGATTCTGGGCCGAGGAAAACCTAAACCAGTGTAAGGAAAGAAAGTTCATTATAATTCAGAGAAGTGGGAGGTTTTTTGATAATTTTAGCATCTCAAAGGTCAACGGCTGCTGCTTCTTTTTGTCCCTGAGGGGTAACATTGCCTTTTCCAGCAGTGTCCCCGTTTCATCAGAATCAGAGGAAATTTATGAACTGTGTGATAACCTTAGCTGATTATTCAGAGTAGTAACGTAAAATGCTATGACATCAGCACCGAGATAGAATAATTCTGATAACGTATCAGCTCCTGAGCATGCATCTCCACAAGCCGGCCTAGGAACATATACTCTGAGAAGATCAGCGTTTCATCTCAACCCTATAATGAAATGCAGTTTCTGTCACCAACCAAGAGTGAAGAAATAGCAGTTGTTCCTGCCTTTTTCTGTGTTCTATTCACATTCGAAGCACTGGGGAAAAAAAAAGTGGATTCCCTATTGGTTCAGAGTCTGGTAATACCAAAGGTAAATAATCACAGCTCAGCTTTGGCCAGAGGCACCAAAGATACACAAAAGGGACAAAAGCTCTTTTTCTTCCCAAAACAGCTATGCTAATGGCAAGTGCAATTTTCACGGGCTTTTTGATTGAGACAGTGTTTAAATAAGTTGGATCTGATTCTGAGAAGTACTAAACATGCACTTTGTAATACATGAGGAGAGTCCTTCATTGACATTAACATTGGATCCTTTGCCTTTGGCATCCCTTGACTGCGGTCAAGGATGCTAAAGCATAAGACTGATAGACAGAGAGGCAAATAACTCTTCACTGGAAGTGCTTATCTCATTGTAGAAATTGGAGCTTGCAGTTTTCTACAGTCTTACCCTAAAGCAAGCATATAGTATATGCTATGTTATGCAGCCATGCTTCAGACCACTTAAAAACTACAATTCCCTTATTCCTGCCTCCTTAGGTTCTCCTTTATAGTTTCTCCTCAGGTTTTAAAAAGAGAACTCAGGATATAGATAGTTATGCTTTCTYGTCCAATTTCATGTGTTTCTATCCAAATGCAATTCTTTTTTGCTGTTGCTTTTTGACTGTATTTCAGATCAGAGGAAGCCTGACAGACAAGCTCTTCCTATGTTGCACCTTTGAGGCTTGGAAGCTCAAAGCTCTGCTGAAGTATAAACCAGAGCAGTAAGAGAAGATGCCTGCTCCAGCYGTTTGGAGGGATAGGTTTGTCCATGAAAGGCAGATTGTCTAGGTCATACTAGATTTCTGGGTTATGCTCTCCAGCCCAGGCTCAAGCCCACTACAAGCAAGACTTATCCAGGGCTAGCCAACACAGAGAGGATAATGCAACACTTAGCCCTCTGTAAGTTGTGTCATGAGTACAATGTCCTATATTTTGTCAGTCTGATGAATTTTAATCTTAGATTTTTCCCTTTCCTGGTTTTCCRTTTTTGCTAGCTTGGAAAACCTTACTCCTATTTTCAAAAATCACCCAAGGTGTATGGAGGGCCAGCTCTGTGGTGGGAGAGACAGGCGGCACTTGGAGGACAGGACCTGTCTTGGTGTCTCTGATGAGACCTCTCCATCGCATTCCTCAATGTCCTTTCTTGTGTGCTAGGCTATTTGAAAGCTCTTCCAATGAAAGATGCTATAAAAAAGATTTTATTTCCTAAAGATTTGTTATTAATCAATAAAATGGAGCAAAACTAAACACATTAGTGTTAAGAAGACTCAAGGGATGACTGAGAAAGATGGTTTAGCAGTTTCAGGATGGTGGGCTAATAGCTGCATGCTGGGGATGATTCACTTCTCACATAATTTTATACATGTGCAGTTCCGTGGGCACCAGTGATTCACATCGGTGGCAAGAAAGAGAGAGCCCTGTAAGGAACCCTGTAAGGAGCGGTCATCCACAAACTGACTGCTTTATTCCCATTGCTCAGTCTGGAAGATAGTTTTCTTGAGCCAGGTTCCCAATATTGAAATCCATGAAATTATTCTGTTTGGCAGCTATTTCCTATTGTTAGCAGAAGAGCTACAGAAAATGAATTTGTGATTTGGTTTATAACCTCTGTTCCAAGTTGTCCTTCATAACTAACTGAAGGAGTTCAGCTGGTGCCAGTTTTTCACCCTCTGCTACAACAAACCCATCACTGCTTAGAATCTGATTTTTCATGGAATTACTATTCCACTAGCTTTTTATGATACGACTATTTGTTGCTTTCTCATAATATACACACATACATATGTGCATACATAGTAGTAAGATGCTGGGTTTCTTGGCACAAGGTAAATTCATGTCCCTGGTTATGGTCACATGAACTGTGAAGGACTTGACATTTGGAAGCAAGAAAACATCAGAGTGCTATTTAGTCAACCTTTAAAGTTTTGGACACGCTGCAGTGTAATGGATGCAAAGTCCTCAGCAAATAACATTACAGATGAAGGAAGGATTTGACTTAGTATTTCTGTTGCCCTTAAGCTGAAGTAACTGKTTTTAAACTGTATAAATTGGTTAAGAATAACAAATAAGTTATTATTATGCATAAATACTGAATTCACAGAAAATAAGTTGAATATATGAGTATGATTATTACTTTTTCCCCAGTAAATAGAAAAGTATGGAAAAGTAGTTCTAAAAATTCACAAGCTTTCAATGGGAGGCGTATACCAGAGCCTTTTCCCTGAGGTCACTTACTCACGTTGAGCCCAGCTCAGTAATGACCAAGGTCTTCAGTTTTACCACTTTCTAGTTATTTGCTAGTCCATCTGACAGAAGACTGATTGTCTCAATCCATCAACCATGCCAAGTTAAATGGATTAACACAGCACTTCACAAAGGTAACAGTATTAAATGCATATGATAGCTCTAAACTGCACCAGTATACTTTTGGTAGGCTATAGCAATAACCCCATGGAGGCAGGAACCCTACGAGCTTGCTTGACTGCTTTGACATATTCTTTGTACAAATGCCAGAGACACTGCCTTACAAAAAGGTATATCAAAATTCAAAGTTATCACTTGAATTAAAGCAAAGGCATCACACTTTTCCCCAAAATAAATCCTTATCAAACTATTGTTGCTGTTTTCTATCATGCAAGTTGTGATACTGCAGCTCCTGGCTTCCTATGCATTGAAGTGCACTATGTTATTAGCTGATACCAGAACAATAATTTTTTTAAAAATTTTTATTTAATTTACTAATATTCCTGCCAATTCTGTACGTTTATATATACCTGAAATAACACTTTTGTGGGTGAAAGGACAAAGATCTAAAACCAGAACAAGCAATACAGGGCCTAGATACAAAAAATTAACTGTGCTAGTGATACACACATCTCAAACTAATTCTAACATTGGCTTATGGAAGAGTCTTTATTTTCCTCTATTTCTTACCCTGACTTGTAGGTATAAAAATTTCCTCTTGTCCGTACAGGTGAAACTACTGCCCAGCGAGCCCTCGCTAACGACTGAGGTGAGTGAGGTTTGGATGCCTGTGCCAAGCGAGACAGAGCAAGAATTCCTGTCCAGCTCACCTGCAACAAAACTGAATATTGTCATCACTCTCAGATTTTTTTTTTTTTGGCTGAAAAGCCCTTAATTTTGTTCTGAACCCTCAAATTAATGCTGTGTTGGAAATAGAAGAATTCCCCTTGCACATTTCCTCTTGCATCTGTCTGTCTGGAGAGCCCCGTGTCCAGGGCTTAGACTTTAAGCACCTTGTTCAGCAAGGGACTGCTCATCTGTGCTGCTGTGTGAATGGTAGATAGATAGACAGCCTTCAGCTCCCTCGGGGGAAAGAGAAGAGGCCAGGGCATCTACCTGCGGCCACTCCACATCTCTTCCTGGTGGCCCCATGGCTCCCTGGCTATGACCACCAGATCCCTACTTTTCTCTTTCAGTCATGGCACGGGTCACTGGCCCACTGCTTTACCTGCTCCCAAAGCTTGTAAATTTTAAAGAACTTTTTGAGACAGCTCCTGCAGCAGTCTCCCGCTGCTCAGACTGATGCTCCTTCTTCTGACCCAGCCTGTCTGTGGCTTTAATTATTTCCCCTTCAGGTATGTGCCAGCCACAGACTTCTGAAATTGAAAAGGCAGCCCAGGTTGCAATCTCAGTCACATGTCAGTGGAGCTGATTCCAAGTGCACAGGAAGGGGACTGAGACTTTAAATCCTGCTACATGGTGTTGTGAGTTGAGTTTTTCATGCAGGACCCAGAAAGGGTGCTGGCCCTGACTACCCTTTCCTTCCCGAGGGCTGGGCGGTGGAGAAAGGCAATGGTCTAGCAGGGCGCTCAAGGTCCTGGGCTCGGGATCCTGCAGTGCAGGGCAGTGCTGGTCCTCATCCTGCTCTGCCTGTTCTGTGTGATCTTGGACAAATAACCCAGAGGCGCTTTCAGACAGGTTTCTATAGGGCTTCTGTGCACCTGGACTACAACCCCTGAATTCAAGAAAGAAATGAGTGCACCAGCATCGTGGGTGTCTCTGTTCACCAGACCTTGATAGGGTCAGAAGAGACAAGTACGAAGGGTACCCAAGCACCTGCTGTGGATTCATCTCATCAGACTTTGCACACTTAAATGTTGGACACCTACGCTTGTTACCTAGTGAAGGGAGTATGGGATCATCTTCTCAAAGTACCTCTCACTGCTGATCCAGATCTTCTAGGTCCCTTGAGCGAGGGGAAGGATGTAGCTGGGGTGCGATGCCTTCTGCCCACACTTACGGCCCACAGCAGCTCAGGTTCGGGACCAACCTGTTAGGTGGTGAAAGGCAGCTAAGAGCCTTGACCCTACAGGCCGCTGAACTTGAAAGAAACTAACAGTGCTGGTTGCTTTGCCTGGGCTGCAAAGATATAGGTGGGCATATAGTGACTACAGCAGAGAAAGCCGGCACGTTGCCAGAGGTCTGCAAGGTCTCAAGAGGCAGTAAATGCTGCTTCCTTTCTCTGTTTTTTTCACACTATATCCCATGGCAGGATTATAAGGCCAGAATTTATCCCATAAACCATGCCAGGGTATTTGAGTTTCTGTAGTATATCTCTGTTCTTAGCTTGGGAAATAATTATAGTATTTCAAACTGCCATCTGCAGCTAAGATGGTAACCAACCTGGAGCCCAAGTGTGTTTGCTTCTATAGGAAGTCAACAGTCATGTATGAATATGCCTCTTCTCTTCATTTATCCCTCCCAGCTGTGCTATTTTATATGTTAAAAATATTCTTGCATTCATTTAATCTTATTCTGGAAGACACTGAAACATTTCTAAGAGGGCACTTAATTTCATTAGCTTTTCTGAAAACAAAAGCACAGCATGAACACCTAAGTAGAAAAATTAAATTACTAGATGAAAGTCAGAGGAGGGAAATGCCCTGATACCAGCTTTACAGACCGCAGACTCTTTATAAACTCATCACTGTGGTAACTAAAATTATAACCACAATCCCAGTGACCAAAACTTTGTGCAAGGAGGAGCAAGACAAGGTGACTTACTGCTGTGGTGCTTTATGTGTGTCAGGAGAACAAGGCTATGTCTGAAATTCAAAAAGCTATGAAAGCAGTCTTATATGGTCCTCTTCTATTAATCAAATAGTTTCTGTAATATTCAACTGTAATATTGAACATTGTTTCCCTCTGAGGTATATTTTGTCTCCTTTTAGCTAGAATAGTCTCTGAAAGCCATGGCTGCCCAGGTGTTTTCTTCTCCAGTAGCTGAAAACCCTGAGATTAATTTATTTGCTTCTGAATAGAAYTGAAACAATTGAATGCTATTTCTCCTCTGAATAATGCTAATAATCAGCTAGATACATGCAAATTTCAGGAAACCTTACATAAAGTTTATACATTTAGATATTATACAYATTTTAAAGATGTATTTAGCCAGTGAGAGTTCATCATCAAGGTCTTGCAATTTAAAGAAAAATAAGTTCTTTTTGAATCCACTCAGCAATAGCAGTATATATCCACAATAACTCAGCAGAAATCAAATTAATTCCTCTGACATCACATCAGTTACAAGAAATAAAAACCTTACTCAATAAACTTTACAAATTAAAGCTCTCAGATATTTATGCCTCTACTTTCAATACTATTGCTTAAATTTCACCCACAAAATGCTGATATTCATCAGTTGCTCAAGCAAAATGTGTTTACACAAGCAGAGTAGTTTCTTGGATGGGTAACATAAGGTTTGCATAKAAATACAGGATATCACAGGTGAAGTGTCTTGTAGTTACTGCAGGAGATTGGGAGTAAAATAACCTRGTTTGTAGTTTTGCTGCTATCATTGCCAATCCTGTAAAGTGCTGGTTGCTCTCAACACCTCCCAAAACCAAAGTTGTGGTCRTTCAGCCTGTCGCATGTAATATAAGAAGTAACAGTGGATGTTACAATTAAAACATTGCTTATCAATGCTAAYGAGAAAGTGGCAATCCTAGCCTTGATAAGGGCTGAGAAAGCAGCAAGGTGGAGCCTGGAAACAGTCCTGAGCACCTTCGTACAGGGGTTTCAGAGTGGAGCAAAGCTACAGCCAGGGCTGAGTATGGCCAAACACGTAGCAGCCACTGCTGCCACGGGCACTGCTGGTATGGCAAGCCTGCCAGCCTGCACAGGACGAGAAGAGATTGCCTCACCTCCAAATGCTACCACTATATGGATAATAGTAAATAATAGTGTTTCTGATCTCATGTGACACTCTGTAGGCAGAAAGGGACATAAGATATAGAAAAGTAATAAACATTATATTGGCTCTTGGCTTTTGTTAGTATTTCTAAGTTTGGAGCCGATATAAAGCCTGAGTGTAGGATCCTTCAATGTTATTTTACTTAAAAGCTAAGCAGGATGGTAGCTGATGATAAAATTGCTATGTGCATTCATGCAGCCATGAATCTAAAGGGAGCTGAATGGATAAATCCCCATCCATTCAAAGCAAATCAAAGGAAGGATATTTGATTCTTCTCGAACGGTCCAAGTTCCATATTTCAGTCAAAAATTTAATGCAAAAACATATTGGATTTTTGGCCTTCTTTGGGGCTTCTGGGCTGGAGGTATTGTCGCTTTTGATTATCAAAAATGCTAATAACAGGAGAGTCATCAGAAATGACAACAGGATGGCAATGGTTAAACACAGACTGGTGACAGAATTTCATCTCTTACAATATGAAGGCTAATTAACGTTAATATATTCTTCGAGCTAAATTGCACCCGGTGTTTTGCATACATAAGTACAGGAAAATATCATTTAATAGCTTCATAGATCAAAGCACTCTGTGTAAGCTACATGCAGAAGCGGCAGCTCCGGTCGGGGTTTGTGGCCCCTCTTCCGACTGAAGACCATGACGGCATGCAGGAGGCAAACAGAGGTGGGGGGGACTGGGAGGGCAGTGGGGGTACCTAAGGATGTGGAGATGAACCCCGGATGCCTTGTGAATCTGCACTTTTTAAAGAGTAGACATGTCTGAGCACAGACATCTCACACAAATTATTCTTCCTTTGACAGAAACAAGTGAGCCAGAAAGACTATGCTTGAGGTTGGGTTTAGAGACACTTTGCTGAGAATATATAATAAAAATAAAGGATATGCTATGATAGTCTTCATATTATCCGTATTCTATAAGCATTCTAGATGTCAGAAACCACTAATCTTATCTGTTTTTTGCAATGAGTTTAATGTACACCACATAATTGATATAATACAATGCTTGTAAAGTGTTTTGAAAACGTAAAGTGCAAGTGCTAAGGGCTGTTATTGTAATGGATGTCTTAATTTTTTCATAAAAGACATATAGCAGACAATTAAAAAGCAATATCCTGAAAGACAAACAGCACATTAATTTGATGGCAACAAATAAATAATGGATAGCCATTGTTGGAAGCTTTTGCTTTTTAGGTAGTGTTATTCATTCCTTAATTTATTACTTCTTTATTCCAAGACATATATGGCTCTTTGCAGAAGGATTACAGCAGAGGGAGATGGGGAGGAGGTGGAAGAGGAGGCTGAAGAGCAGCAACATGGGTATGAATATTTGGTTATTTTAAGATATTTGGTTAGTTTAAGAGGAACATGTCAGCCCTTTACATTCATTTTTAGGGTTTTCCCTGTGATGTTTTGTCCCTGTACTTGGGAAGGAAATAAAATACTAGACCAGCCCTGATACAGCAGGATACCCCATTGGTGGGGTTGGGGTTTCAGGAGGGGGAAAGGGTGGGCAAGGTGCCAGGCCTGGGCAGGTGGGAGTTTCCCATAAATCTTTTTAGGATGCGGGAAGAGGGGGGGCAGACATGAGACAGTCTGAGATTCCTATGTAAAATACACGGGAACCTGAGTGGAAACCATAATTTTTGTGCTGCAGAGTTCTTCTTTAGGTATTTATTTTTACAAAGGAACAAACTCTTCCCCCATTAGATCAGCTAGGCGAATTTCAAGACTTTTTAAACTGTATCCTTCTTTTCAGTCCCTTGTTAGTGAAACTTTCTTTTTTTGTTTTTAATTTGCTTGTTTGCTTTTGTTCTTTCAGCAGGAAGTTATTCTGGCACAAAGTTAGTCCTTACTCCTCTTGCTTTTTAGTCATAAACCCATCTGCATGGCTTGGCAGTGAAGTTGCTCTCCTATAATCCGAGGCTGTTTGCAAAGCCCCGCTGAGCATTGCTCCATATCCCCCAGCCGGGGAGCCACATTTCCTAAAGTTTCATATGACTTCTGATAAAACCCCAAAGACCTGCTCTGCTCTCTTTACTCAGTAACACCCTCTCCAATTTAGCGAGCACGGTAAGCCCAGCCGAGGGGTGAGTTGCTGCTGCTATTTCAGTTTAGGCATCAGTCTGTCTGTCTAGGACCTGGCAGTTGTCAGCTCATCCGAGACGTGCTTTGGGAGCGATCAATTGTTTTTTCCACCTTTTGCATCGTAATTTCTGCTGCTGATGGTGTTGCCTGCTTTTGCAGCGCTGTTCCCTGGCACAAGGCTACAAATAGAGCCAAATTTTTTGGTGCATAGGGCTGCTCACCTGCCTGAGCCGAAGGCTGCGGTGGGCTGTCAGGCAGCGTTCACGGTGCTCCGTGCTGCTGTGATGGAGGCCAGCATCTTCCCCAGGCCATGGCTGTGCTTCGAAACTGCTGTGAAAGTGGCCCTAAGTGACATTCCCTAGGAGTTGGAAGAGACTGGTGTCATCTTAATGTAAACCAACAATATGGATGTGTACAGGTATATTTGGCATCAAGGAAAAAATATATGCTGGCAGTGAGGAGGGGAGTAGCTTTCACTCCTGGAGCAGGGGGAGCACTGCCGGAGGGTTGCCTTTCTGGGAAAACTGTTCTTGGTGTGGCCCCAAGACGCGAGGAAATGCCCACAGAAACCAGAGGTCATCTCGCAGGCCAGTAACATTGTGCTTAACGTTTGGGGGTCAGTCAGAATTGGTGACAAACTCAGGTAGCAGGCAACTAAAAGTCAAGCTAAAATCTGTGAAGGGGAAATATGAAAATATTTGCTTGAATTGTTTGGGACCTAATGTGGTTGAACTGAGTTTTAAATCCTTCTAGAGAGTGAGCTCTAGAATACCCTCCTCTTCCAAAGTGAACCCTTCCCTTTCTTCCGAATGGTGTTCTTGTTCTGCTGTGAAAACCAAAGTATTTTCATTTGAGGGTATGTGGGGAACTTTAGAGTAAACCAATTGAGTCAGATGTTCATGCTTAAAAAAATCTCAAATTTTCCTGTTCTTAAAACTGATAAATTATTAATTATCTGATAGGAAGAAATCTGTTGTTAAATAATCCTCAGGCACAAGTTTACAATGCTTTTAAATTCAAAGAGAAGCTATTTCTTCCGTCATTTCCCAGGGCTTGTAATCTATGTTCCACTAATTAACATGCTGTTTGAATTATACATTAGCTCTTATTCTTGTTGCTATATAGCCTACTGACTGATCTGCACTTTAGCTTTTTTCCTTTTAGCCGTCAGCCCCTGGGAATCAGGCTGAGGTTTTTACATGGTACCACTATGGTCCAGCTGAGGTGATAACCCCTCTGTCTTAACTGTCTTCTGCTCCATTTGAACAACTGGAGCAAAAGCAATGTTTTTGTGCATGGGACTTTTTCTCTTTTTCCTTCTGTTTTCTGTTTTGTTTTGKTTTGGTTTTTTTTCTTCCTTTTAGGCTAAAAAGCAGCCTGTTAGTAGTAGAGCTCTCGGGGTAGGATGCTTTGTGCTGTTCTCTGGATATAGTTAAGGAAAACTTCAAGTCAGAGCTGAAAAGAGTCTGATAAATCTGACAAACATAGATCTGAGAAGGGAATTAGCAAAGGGGAAGAGGGGTGGCTGTGCCCATCCTGCAAGGATGCAGGTGCCAGCTGACCCAGCAGCAATTGCTTCCAGAGTTTGAATGGTCTCATCACCTTTTTGTGGGCACCACATATTCCACATCTCTTGCAGGTAACACTGTCTACCCCCAGCAGCACTGTCCAGAAATAAAACCACGGTAGCAGCAGATTGTATGTCAAAGGTATGTGGTAACTCTTAGCCCTGCAGACAGGTGTCAAAAAACCTAACAAATATTAACCAGGGCTTCAGAAGAGCTTAAAGCTCTTTGATCTTTCTTCTGCTGGTTTACAGTCTGGCTTATATTTGGACCATTAGCATGTTTCCCCTTCACAAAAAAATGTCCATATTAGTATAATAACATCTGATTTATAAATACTTGTATTTTTGTGTTCAAGTGTACATATATCACATATACATTCATGTTAGCACATGTGTAGTGCTTGAAGAGCACTACATATATGAATATGAATATATATGCATATGTGGGTATACCATTCTAGCCCGTCCTAACATATTTTGGTTCCTTTTTTTAAAATCCAGAAAACATTTATTTGTAACCAGAAAAAGAGGTTGCATGCGGAGGCTGTTTTCCATGGCTACATTTGTGTGTACATGCATACACATAGCAAATGAATATTTATGAAGTGGTAAAGTATTCTTAATTTTGAATTATGTGAAACAGACTCATTTTTGCTTTTATTCATTTGTTAAAATTTGTATTCTTTCATATTTTCTGCTGAATATGAGGGTTTTTAAATTACTTTTAAAGCTAAAAATGGAGCCTCTGCTGGTGTTTTCAATCACCTGAATATGGAAAAGAGATATTACATTTGCTGAAATCCAAAACATTTTTATAAGGTATCTTGTACATCTTCTTAACAGTGACAGAGGAAATTGTGCCAACAATTTCAACTAGTGTAAGATTCTCTCCAGACCCTCAGTAACTTTTGTTCTCTGAATTCCTTGTAGCCCCAGTGCAGAGCAGCAGGCAAGTGGTCTGCTTGCTTTTTTGTATGTGTTCTGGCAAATCTCATCCGAAGCTCTCTTCTGAGCAGAACCCTTTTATAACGTTCTCCCTTCTCTTCAATATAACAATTTTAGATTATTTTCTTTTCAGACAGTATTTGTTCTCTCTTTTAATCCTTATCAACAGTTTTCATTAGCATGGCTTGGATTCTTTACTTTTACAGATCATTATTAGTGAAATTAAAAAGACTAGACTCGACATGGGTGAGTGCAATATCTTAGTATGTATTTGCGTTACAAAGGTGTAGCCTACATAAAAAGGAAGGTGAGAACATCATGATATTAGTTATTTGCCAGTCTAGGGTCCAAAGTGTCAGTAATTTCATGTCACAACAGGACAGATGATACTTACTGAATCGGTGGCTGSCTCTTAAAGCTTTATTTCGGGTCTATACCAGAAAACTAAACAGTCACCTTCATCTACGTGGCTTCTTGCCCTGTGGATTCTCCAATGTCTGATAATGTGACTGAGCTCACCCAACAGGCTTTCCCTCAGTCCATTAACTAATTCAAATCTGTTCCCTCCACCACATTGCCAATTTGCATGAAATTAATGGGATTCAGTAACTTTGAGATTTTGTCAGCAACATTGGCCAACGTTGAAAAGTTATAAAGAGACAGGCTTCACCAAGGGCAAGTCCTGCCTGACCAACCTAGTGGCCTTCTATTACAGGGTGACTACATCAGTGGACAAGGGAACAGCTACGGATGTCATCTATCTGGACCTCTGTAAGGCCTTTGACACGGTCCCCCACAACATCCTTCTCTCTAATCTGGAGAGATACGGATTTGATGGATGGACTATTTGGTGGATGAGGAATTGTCTGGATGGTCGCATCCAGAGGGTAATGGTCAACGGCTCAATGTCCAGATGGAGGTCAGTGACGAGTGGCGTCCCRCAGGGGTCCGTATTGGGACCGGTACTGTTTAAYATCTTCATCAATGACATAGTGGGATCGAGTGCACCCTCAGCAAGTTTGCAGATGACACCAAGCTGAGTGGTGCGGTTGACACGCCTGAGGGACGGGATGCCATCCAGAGGGACCTGGACAAGCTGGAGAAGTGGGCCCATGTGAACCTCATGAGGTTCAACAAGGCCAAGTACAAGGTCCTGCACCTGGGTCAGGGCAACCCCCAGTATCAATACAGGCTGGGGGATCAAGGGATTGAGAGCAGCCCTGCCAAGAAGGACTTGGGGGTACTGGTGGATGAAAAGCTGGACATGAGCCAGCAATGTGCGCTCGCAGCCCAGAAGGCCAACCGTATCCTGGGCTGCATCAAAAGAAGCATGGCCAGCAGGTTGAGGGAGGGGATTCTGCCCCTCTGCTCTGGTGAGACCCCACCTGGAGTATTGTGTCCAGCTCTGGAGCCCTCAGCCCAAGAAAGACATGGACCTGTTGGAGCAGGTCCAGAGGAGGGCCACAAAAATGATCAGGGGGATGGAACGCCTCTCCTATGAAGAAAGGCTGAGAGAGTTGGGGTTATTCAGCCTGGAGAAGAGAAGGCTTTGGGGTGACCTTATTGCAGCCTTTCAGTACTTCAAGGGGGCTTATAAGAAAGATGGGGACAGACTTTTTAGCAGGGCCTGTWGYRATAGGACAAGGGGTAGTGGTTTTAAACTAAAAGGGGGTAGATTTAGACTAGATATAAGGAAGAAATTTTTTTATGCTGAGGGTGTTGAAGCACTGGAACAGGTTGCTCAGAGAGGTGGTAGATGCCCCATCCCTGGAAACCTTCAAGTTCAGGTTGGATGGGGCTCTGAGCAACCTGATCGAGTTGAAGATGTCCCTGCCCATGGCAGGGGGCTTGGACTAGATGACCTTCCAACCCAAACTATTCTATGTTTCTATGATTCTTTTTTAACTTACTTAACACCTAAAGACTTCCAGTTGAAAAACTCAGCTGTGTAACCGAGTAACACATGCTTGCACTAACTCCATGGTGCAATAATACAAACTTTCACTAGTCCAAGTGGTGTTATAGCTTCAGAGTGTTTTGGTGTGCAAGGCAGCACTGTGTGTTCAGAACATTGCAGTTAATTTTTATACACATATTAGAGCTATGTTTCTAAATCAACATCACATACATACAAAATCATTTCAAGATTTTTCTACTTTATGCATTTAATTGCTTATTTTACTATTACAGCCATCAGTGTAATCAAATAATACTCTTAGTTTTAAGGCTAGTAGGTTTGTATATTATGTCAAAAGCTGACTTATTTATATACCATGTCAAATTCATTCTCACAGTGAGGTTCCCTTTAGATAATGGATTCACTTCAGAGATTGGAAAAGGCATAATTATAGCTCATCCCACGCTGTCTCATATATGGAGAGTGAAAATAAAATCTGGAGTAAGGACATTATAAGCAAGAAGACATATATCTTCTAAGATAACAGTTACTAAGCAATATTATTCTTCACTTTTGTAAAACACTAAATCCTGCAAGTATCTTCCTGTTGAGGGTCAAAGAATAATTTCTAGTTAAGTAGGGTTCCCTGTTAATTACTTGTTATATATTTGTTACTACCAGAGTTTTCTTTTCCTCTCTAACATCAAGCAGATTTTTGTGTTTTGATTCCCTATATCAGCTGGAGCTAATTTAGACAATTTTATAGATGCATCTCCCAACGTCTACTCCTGTTCAGTGAAACTTGCATCCACTTTTCTATTTTCCATAATCAAAAATCCTGCTCCCAAATAACTAATTACTGGAGGTGCTGTATGAAGAGGATATCCTGATCAGGTATTTGCTGATGGTTCCATTTGACATCAAACAGTCCATGGCCTGGGTCATAACATAGTTTCACATTACAAAAAAAACTTGATCAYCTCCATTTCTTTGAATGTTACTATTACTTTTGAGTGCCTCATTTCTAAAAAATATGAGTGAACTCAATTTGCCTAAAACAGAAAATGGGGATACAACCCTTTTATGACAAAAATTATCTTTGCAATGCAGAGCACCAGAGCAAGAGCTGATCTCCTATTTCAAATTATTTTGTGTAAAATATAAACATTTTGTTGCAAGCATATACTTTTTGCAAGAAAACAACCACATGTGTCTCTTTAGCGTGTGGTTCCCCCCACAGGTGACCGAGTATTTCTGTTTCTTCACCCCCTTATCACTTTGATGGAAATGCTATTTGTCACATTCACTGGGGTGGCTCTGATTTTCAGAAGGCTTCAGGGACTTGCACAGTTCCAGTCCTTCACCTTTATAATGAGAAATATTTTCAACAAAAATCTGATGGTGCAGATCAGACTTTCTACTTGCTGTAATGATTGAGGGCAGAAAGGGATATGAAACCTGTTCTACTTCATGTATTAACTGTCAGTTTCCCTGTAAAATGTGTTCCCTGATTCAATTTCACTTTGACAGATCTACTCCCATGGACCTGTTTACCAAGACACGAACCATTTGAGGCAACTTCTTTTTGTATGGAAAAATGAGTCTACCACAACCAACACTTACAATACTAGCTTACATTTCTGGGGAAAAATAAGCCTGTCTACAGTAGGTAAGGTTTTCTGTATCCCGGCAGTGATGTAAATGTAAACTAAATAGTGGTTAGCTAACAGAATAGGGTATCCTGATGTGTAGCACAGGATTCATATCATATGAGGTGTTAATTGCTACATGAATTAGATAACTCAGGGATTGCTATGTGATACATTACGGCCAAGAAGATTGTGCTATGTGTTGTTTAATTTCTGATTTGGTGGTAAAAAGTTAGTTATTGTGCTAACAAAGAAGTATCTCCTTTCTCAAGGTTTAAGTTTAAAATCACAACTACTTTACAGCTGCTCTAAATTTTTATCAGTTGGGGCATAGCCTTTTTATTTTAATTGTACCAGAAAAAGAAATTGTCACCTAAAAGTTGTTTTTCCAGACATCATTTATTTATTTCACCTACCATCTAATTATCAGTAACAATCTCCTTTTTTCCCAAAACAAGGCTTCTAGCCAAGAAGGTATGCTCAAGTAACTTTCCACTTTTGTGAATAATGTAAATGATCGAATACCAATATATAATACAAGCTTTGGGTAGGCTAGTAGGTTATTTTTTTGAAATTACTTTAAAACCAGGCCATGAGAGACCAGTTACCCTAACAAACTCAGGTGTTGTTCTCAAAGGATGAGCATGGTCCTCAATTTATCTTTAACATTTTTATGTCATTCAATTAAAAGAAATGAAAGCACTTCATACCCTTCTTTTTTCTGGCTGAAAAGCAGGGTAGAAGCTAGTATTTTTTCATAGTATAGTTATTGGAAGATGAAGTGATCAACTGGTGAATGAGAATTCAGAATAAATTCAATGAAAGTCATTCTTTATGTAGACACATAGCTCACTGGCAGGTAGTAGCCAAATTATGATGAGCCATGAGAAAAAAATACATTAAGTAGATTTTGAGTCATACCCTGACTCAGGTGCTGGAGTTTAGCCAGATAACATTTTTTGCATCCCAACACAGAGAAAATCCACAAGACCATGGTGAAGACAAGTAAATTGTCATTTTCTCCTTTATATTACTAGGGTATACATATGCATCCAGACCTATGTCTTTTATTGACACGTGAGGTTAAAGGACAAGCAACTAGGCCGTCTGGGTTCAACCCTACATGGTATATAGAATATATATAAAAGATACTCAGGGAAAATTTATTTGGAAGAGCTCACCACACAAATAGGTCATTTCATGGCCAGTAAGCTGGGTTTAATTTATTTCATTTTTAAATATCCATACCTACAGTTAAATCTGTCTTTTATCAAAGCAAGTGATAGATCTCAGATGCTCAGGTATTTCTAGAAACTTGAGAGCCAACAATTGTTACTGAAGAGTAAAGAAGAAATTAGCCCTGTATAGTAATATGTCTAAGAGCAGAGAGAGACAGCTCTGGATATCCTGGCCTTATGTAGCTGGTTGGTAGCTGTATAAATGCATGAAGAAAGGATCTGGATCCCTGACAGTGGGTGGGTTAGGAATACACTACGTAACAGAAATGGGAGAAAGGCTCTTTAACAGAGGAGAAATCTGTTCACTTTGCTTGCTCATCTCTGCTAATCAGGTGAGAGAGTGATAAAATCATAACTGTTAGGTTAGGATGTGCTTAGCCTGAATGATGTGGTCTGATAAGCCATTTGGGAACTGGGGTGGTGCATTAAAGACTTGCGAGTTCACTGGGACCCCAATCATTTTTTACTGCAGAAATGCTGTAATATAAATAAATCTATGTTTCACCAGTGGAACGAGGTTCCCCAAATGCACTGTAGAAATCCAGTCGGCAGCCGGTCGCGAGCGGTGTTCCCCAGGGCTCAGTTTTGGGGCCAGTCCTGTTCAATATCTTTATCAACAATCTGGATGAGGGCATTGAGTGCTCCCTCAGTAAGTTTGCAGACAACACCAAGCTGGGTGGGAGTGTTGATCTGCTCGAGGGTAGGAAGGCTCTGCAGAGGGACTTGGACAGGCTGGATCGATGGGCTGAGGCCAACTGTATGAGATTCAGCACGGCCAAGTGCTGGGTCCTGCACTTTGGCCACAACAACCCCCTGCAATGCTACAGGCTTGGGGAAGAGTGGCTGGAAAGCTGCCTGTCGGAAAAGGACCTGGGGGTGCTGGCTGAATATGAGCCGGCAGTGTGCCCAGGTGGCCAAGAAGGCCAATGGCATCCTGGCTTGTATCAGAAATAGTGTGGCCAGCAGGAGTAGAGAGGTGATCGTGCCCCTGTACTCAGCACTGGTGAGACCGCACCTCGAATACTGTGTTCAGTTTTGGGCCCCTCACTACAAGAAGGGCATTGAGGTGCTGGGAGGGCAACGAAGCTGGTGAAGGGTCTGGAGAACAAGTCTCATGAGGAGCGGCTGAGGGAACTGTTTAGTCTGGAGAAGAGGAGGCTGAGGGGAGACCTTATCACGCTCTACAACTACCTGAAAGGAGGTTGCAGCGAGGTGGGTGTCGGTCTCTTCTCCCAAGTAACTAGCGATAGGATGAGAAGAAATGGCCTCAAGTTGCGCCAGGGGAGGTTTAGATTGGACATTAGGAAAAATTTCTTTACTGAAAGAGTGGTTAAGCTTTGGAACAGGCTGCCCAGGGAAGTGGTGGAGTCACCATCCCTGGAAGTATTGAAAAGACGTGTAGATGAGGCGCTTAGGGACATGGTTTAGTGGGCATGGTGGTGTTGGGTTGACGGTTGGACTCGATGATCTTAGAGGTCTTTTCCAACCTTAATGCTTCTATGATTCCATGATTCTATATGACCACAGAGAAAAAAATATTTAAATGACATCACCTGTGTTGTAAAAGAATAGGTGACTGGAGTGATTCTTTGGCACTCTCCCAAAGATGATACCTTTAAAATGTGACAGATATATTGCCCTGCTAGGTCAAGAAAGTTGCAAGTTGGAAAGGGATGACAAGCTGCTGCCTAGGTTTTGCTTTATAAAAATGTTGTTTCAAAGGTCAGTGATCAAGAATGCTACCTTTATCTCCTGACTTTTTGTGGTAAATTCAGAGCTAATGGCTGGAACTTGAGGCCTTGCAAAACAAAGGTGATAATTGGCTTCCATAATCACAGTCTAGTCTGAGGGAAACAAGCAAAGTGGTCTGGGCTTTAATTATTTAAAAATCCTAACATGTTTTTTTTACTACTTGTTTCACAGCTTTTTTCTTAGATAAAATGCCTGTAAAACTCCCTGAGTATGAAATGCAATCATGGGGTTTTTTGTAGCAATCACACAGTTCTTAATCTCTAGCACAAGACAAAGGATGCTGTGCAGAGAGCAGGGTACAATAAATGCACCTATTCAGTTGCCAATTATCTAATTAGCAAATGTAAAAATGGGTGGAAATTTAGAGAATCCAGGGGCGGTTGGCCTTTACCTACGAGCATTTATTTGTGGAAGGAGGTCATGTTGCATGTGTTTCTGGGCACGTCCTTGTGCACTCTCAGGTTAAACTATTCATTTCAGACAAGAACAAAGCAAAGGTGGACAGGAGGGAGCTGGTGTATCACCATGAGTGAGGATCTCCCTTACCTTTAACCACCCGAAAACCAGAGAACCGGCTCAGTGGTGCCAATGGAGAGAGGCAATGCTCACCAGCACTTCAGGTCCTCCCACCTTCAGCCAAATGGACAAACCAGCTTTTGGTGACACTTGACTCTCTCCTCTGACTTGGGGAAGCCCAGACAACTATCTCTGACTAGAAACAACCTTTCAGAGAGCTCAGTTAAGTGGGGAAAAAGCCCATGTCAAACTTTTCAAAGAATTCAAGGTGGCTGAGTGAAAACACATTATATATATGTCTATAGCTTCTTTGTTTACAAGACACAGTTGTGAAACTATTTACTACCCTCCTGATCCTTAATTTTTCTGACATATGCTGAAAACTAGCATTTTGCGCCTACACATAGATAGATAAAAAGCCATTAAGCATTACTCAGTCAATAGTGAGCCTGCTGACAGGCAGCCACTCTGAGACAGCTGAACTAGCACAGCCAAAAAGCCTTAGAGCTTCCTTCATGGTGTGGATGAACATCAATGTCCTAACCATAATTGGGAAGAACAACAACAACAAAAAAATGGAGGTAAACTGAAAACCTTAAATATACACCTATCTAGATTGTTTCTTACGTGGAAAGGTCTCAGTGAAACAAATGTGGTCAAAAGAAATTGTGACACATTTTAGAAGAACTATGGAAATCATCCCAAAAACCTGGAGAAGTCAATAGATATTGACTTAAATTATTACAATGTTAAATYGATATTTAATAACCATGCATTGATGTTTTTAAGTAATGTGCATAGAGGATTTCTGTTCTTTCTTGAGTATTCAATTCATACTGTAGCAGAACTTAAAGGCTCTGAACAGGACAGGACTCATTATATGGATATTTATAAGCATTTAAAAAGGTGTAGAAAGACTATCATTTTCTAATACATTTTCTAGGACATTTTTCTGTGTCTGTTTTATCCTAAAAGTATTTTGTCTCTCTTTAGCAGAAAGTGGCTGGAAACACATTGAAATCAAATTTGTCCAGTTCAGTTGTTAAATCCCTTGAAATAGCTTCCTTCATTTGCTCGTCCTGCTCCCCTGGTTTCCAGAAACAGAGGAGTAGTCCTCTATTGCATAAAGAAAGTCATGATTCGTAGAGACTTTCAGAAAAAATGTTACTGACCCCAAATAACTGCAGACAATAGTTCATGTGTTTAAACACTTAAATCAGACTGTTGCCTTTTTTCTTCACCCCTCCCCCACTAAATAAATGAATCTGCCAGAATTACTGGGTGAGGGTTTCAAAGTTCCCAGATTTGGAACTTCTCATCTCAAAGGTTGGTTTTAGCTCCAAAAAGTAAAGTGATAAAAATACTGACGTGCGGAAACAAACTTCACAACTCAAAAGAGTTATAAAGCAGGTATGTTTATTACAGTGCCGGGTGCAAGGCGGATCGCTCCTCCTATCTTGCACACTGGATTACGAGACAAGCGATTCTTTATTTCGTTACAACATGCATATTCATTACCATAGGCTGGGCTATTACAACTAGTTCTGGGAAAAGGCGGGGTTATTATAATTATTTCCGGGAACTTATTATCATAGGTTCCTGTTATCTACACAGCTCGTGCTTGCAATAGGATTACAACATTCTTGCCAAACTATCTGCTATGCTTACAATAGCATATCGTATCTGAGTCAATAGATTACGTTAGTCATTTACCTATCTGTTCCCTGGCTCAAGTTGTTCCCTGACTCAATACCAGAAACGTGTCAAAGCTTTTGGTTCCCTTTTTATACCGGTTTTTCACTTCTGAAGGGAGAGGTGGGAATACGTGGGTTTTTTTCTGTGCTTCATATTTCATTATTTTCTTCTGGGATTGTTTGAAGATGTGAGGTTTTTCGTATGATTTTGCAATAGAGCAGGTATTTACAGCTCTTTACATGTTTTGAAATTGCAGTGGAGGTAAAAAACAGATAGGAAACTTGCCACAAAAGTAAGGAAAATAAGGAAAGTAATGAACCGCTCACTGAGAAAAAGAATAATATGAGATAAAGAAGCCAAGATAGGAAAATAATTGAGATAAAGAAGCCAAGACAGGTAAATAATTGCGGTGTTCAGTACTGCCAGTGCTTTGCTGTGGGAAGGTACTGCTTCTTTATGAACAGACTCAGGAGTGCTTTGACTGCACAGTGGTGAGGCTACTGCCCTCCTTGTATCTGAGAAATGAATAATTGGTGTGCCTGCCTTMCCTGAGGATTTTTGTCTTCTTTAAAGTTGCCCTTCTCCTGGGGCCTGGCTAAAGTCAGGAGATGTTTGCGCTTGAAAATCCTGGAGTGTGTTGTTTGACTAAGTTTTCTCTTAAGAATTGACTTTTATCATTTTTTCCTCTTTGTTCCTCCTCAGTTAAACACCGAACTGGTTTGCCGTTTGCCAGCTGTGTTGACCTGCAGGTGCTGTTTTCCAGCTCTGAGAGAAACAAAACTGCTTGGTTTCTGTGGCGCATGCCATTGGAGGCTATGAAATTTTTGGTTTTATGTCCTGGCGTGATCTGCCTTGGGAGCCTTTTTCTGGTGGCTGGGGCTCCACGTCCTCCTCACTGGTACAAGCGTGCTCCTGCCCTCCCACCCCACCATGCAGCCCCTTGCCCGCATGCGCGTGCGGACAAACACAGGGAAGCAACAGGATGTTTCATAGGCACAAATTACGCTGGCAGAGGATGCTTTCCTGAATTTTATCCCCTGCCCACTGTTAAAATCAACAATCTCTTTATTATTGTTTCAAAACAGTGGCTACCCCAGGAGGGAGTGTGCTACAACTTTCTCGCTCCTAATTCTGATTAAAAGCAAAAGCCCATTTCTTAGAGCTCTGCAAGCAAAACAGCTGAGGATTACAGAAAAAGGAATGAAAATATTATCATCTCTTCTTCTGGTTCCCCAAGTCAAGTTTTACCATTTTGTCTGAACCCTATACTTTTTCTGGTTTGCAGATGCAAAAATGCAAAGTTTTAGTTGTGTCTTATATCCCCCAAAGGAACAGCCCTCAATTCCACGGCAGTGACTGGAGCTGACAAGGAGGCTCTGGCTGCCCGCGGCTGGGAAGGACCACATCGTAGCTGCCGGGAGGTGACAGGTTTTTCCTGCTGAAATTCACCCTCACCAGAAGGCTGTCATGATACCAGGTTTTAAGCTTTATGCCGAACATATTTCTTTAGACATGGTTTCTTAACATAACCTTGACAGCTAGCTGACCATCTCCTGTGCTTTCAGAAAGTCTTATGCAACACATATACTGTGCCTTGCAGGATAACAACTCTTTTTTTCTTTGGTCATTAAATATAAAAAYAGAACTCAGATGTGATGGTGATAAAAGCCTTTAGGAAAACCAACACATTCTCCCTGGTGATTTTTTGAGGTGATTTTTCTGCTATTTATACTGTTCTAATCCCTATCCAAATCATGCTGTTGGCTTCTTCCAAGTTATTTCATCAGAAATAAGCATAAAAAAATTATGACAAATGCTGCAATCAGTTGTTATGGGAAAAAACAGAGAATTTTAAGAAAAGTTGAATGCTTTACACGCTAAAGAAGCATGACATTCAACTCCTTGTCCTTTGAACAAATATAGACGTCACAATATAAAGATGCCGCAAAGAATATTTTAATACCACTATAAGTAAAAATGCATCCATTGATTTTATATGAGAAAAGAAAATTCTTAAGTGTAAGCCCAAAATAAGAAAATCCACGTGTCATGTTGAGGTCAAATGTGATAGTGGATATGAGGAAGAAAACAGCAGTTGTGAAAACACATCATTTCCCTCTTGTGTTATGTGTAGGCAGTGAAATTGTACCATGTTTCTAGATGTACACAGCAATTGCGTCTGCTGCTGAACTCTTTACATCCATAGGGTTAGTCTCTGAAAGTTACTGGCACTTTTCCTTCTCTTTTATTTAAAAAAGAAAAGACATATGCCGCTACGTTTCCATTTCTCATTAGTGAGAATCTCCAYGCTCAGAAGTGTTGGGGCAGGGCAGCCGCTGTGCTCCCGCCACATCAAGACCCTCAGAGACCCTTGCAGTAGCAATCACCCCATGTTGCTTTCTCCCAAGGTGATGCCAGCAGTTTTGGGTTAACACTTTTCCTGCTTGAATGTCTGTATACGTGTGTGGACAGAGTGGTGGGATCAGCACAGCCAACCTGTGGGCTGGAGCAGAGGTGGCCACTGCGGCTGCCCCTCTGTGGGGCTCCACTCAACCCCAAACATCACAGGGGGCAGATCCACCACCACCAAGCCCCACGGAAAGGAAAAATGAGCATGTGAAGCTGTAGGAGCACACCTGGGAAAAATGTGTCCTGGAGACATCTAACTGGAAGCAATTAGAGAGAGCCAGAGGACAGGAACAGGAAAAAAAACATTAGTGCATTTTTTAAACATTGTGGGAGACAGTTAAGATGCACAGCAACACATGTTAATACCACTCAAGCCCCGCATCTGCTCTCAATTTCTCATACTTCCTTACTCTTAGCCTGAATTTTGCTTATTTTGGGGCTAGATTTGCTTTCCTCCTCCTTGCTTTGTGTTTCACCTTAGCCTGCTTGAATTAAAACCTGCATATCAGGTTGAAGACAGGCAGAAAGGAATCACTCTTTCTTTCAGACAGGTCTTTTCCACAAGCTATTTCCCCCTCCCTTTCTTTCACCAGATGTCTGCTTGGGTCCCATCCCTCCACCGTGCAGGGAGCCCCATGTCCCGGCTCCGTGCCCTGCTGCAATGGCCCCCCGGGACCGCACCTCAAAGCCGCCCCAAGTGCTCGGTATCCTGCAGGATTATTCACTCTCAACTCACATTTCTTTCGGGAAGCTCAGCCTTGCTTTTTTTCTTCCTCTAATTAACATCAGAAATATTTTATTGTCATGCTCTCTTTATCCCAGTGTTCCTCTAATTAGCTCACCGAGTTATTCTGTGTGTGTTTGAGGCTGTTCAGTGTTAATAAGCCTGTCAGTCACAGTCTTCAAAGACTCGTAGCTTCAGAGAAGCTGGAGATGGAAAGAACCTATTAGACATGGTCAGAAAGCAAGAGTCCTCCAGGCTTAGTTTAACCACTTGTAAAACTGGCAATGTTTCTTTCGGGCTTTGAGGGTGGCATATGTGGTTTTTTCAGCTCAGCAGTTTGACCAAGGCAAACTTTGCATACTAAAATGAAAAGTTACTGCCATGTGTCAAAGGCTACATGGAAAGATTATGCCTGATTTGCAAATACTCTGCTCTGCATTCTGGTCTTATCTTCACAGCACACCTATGCTGAAACTGCATTTTGTGTAAATAAAATCCTTTCTGAGCTTGCTAAGGTAGGGACAGTACAGAAACCAATGAATCCTCTAAAATGCACATGGGATTTTTGGAAACCAGCCACACTGGACCTAGGATGTTACATCTGGCCTTTTACCAGGACCTGAGCTACCTCTTCAGTTTAGAGCTACCTCATGCATATCTCCTGAGCTGGACTCATCCTGTAAGCTGCTGCTGCAGACTTTCACTGAGCCACAGCTCCTCAGAGCTACCTTTCGCTTGCCCCACAAACCTTTCTTATTTTATTTAATTTAACGTTTCAGAGACTCCAGCCATTTGAATGGCAGCTGGATGGTTTCTGTGCACTGATGTGTCTGCTGCAGAAGGGGCCTCATTCTGTCACTGCCCTGTCCACCCACAGTGCGGAGATCCAGCCTTTCATGCGGGGAACGGATCTCGCTGTCTGCTAAATATGTGGCTCCACTGGCTGAGCTGATTTGGCAAGGTTGAACTACAATAATCAGAGCTAAAATTTGGCACTAGCATGTCATGACAAGGGCCTATTTCCATGGGGACTCACGTGTAGCAGTTGATTTGACTGCATAGATATTTCCCACAGATTGCAAGTGTCTCTCGCTTTTCTCATCTCCTTCTGTCTCTGCATCAGCACTGTATTCATGACAAATGAGAAAAGCAGTCGCAAGGTCTTTACAAACATTTATGTAAGTGGGCTTTTTATTTGGGAGCTGCTCAGAATCACTGCTGTGATTGCGGCAAAAGCTGCAAAGCTCTGGGGAGTGCAGTAAGGTCTCAGCTCCAACCCCCCTGCCGCGCGGAGGAGCTGCAGGGAGCGGGGTCCTTGGCTTGCCCTGGAGGGCAGGTTGCTGACGATGCATTGCCTCAATGACATCGGTGCTCACCAAAGTTTCTGAGGAGCTGTACCTGAAAAGCCTGCAAGACTCTTCAGCTTGTCACAGCAGTCATTAAACACGGCCCATCCTCAAGTGGTTGCAATGCCATCAGGCAGCCCTGCTAGTGAAACACTATTTTTTCTCATCCAGCCCACCCAGACCCACCCACACTGTTTCCACGGGGCTGTTTGGCTGCCAGGTCCTTCAGACTGCGGTTCTCGCAGAGACTCGGAGGACGCAGAGCTGAAAGCATCTCAGGGAACAGGATCCTCCCAGCCTGAACAGCTCCTGACAGCTCTCAGCTTCCCAGCAGCAGCTCAAGCCCATGACTTCCCACCCAGTCCACACCAGGCAGAGAAAAGCTTCTCTTCCTTTTGGCAGTCGCCTCTTCTCTGTCTCATACCTACACACCAGCCTCCCCTCTGCAGGCTAAACAACCCCAATTCATTTGCTCTTTCCTCATAAGCCATATCTTCCCCCTTCCTCCAGCCATTTTATTTGCTCTCTTCAGCACCAAAAATTTGTCACAGAAATCCACTGCCGACCCTCCCACAGCCGAGAGAAGCAGACAACTCCTTGCCTTGTTTGTATGCTATCTTCCTGTTGAGGGATGGTGTTTGCCTGCTTTCCTTTTCAAAACCATGCAATTCCTGCCCCATATTCAGCTGGCGACTGTAAACCAACCTGTCTTCTACCAAACTGTCTTTTTGGAGTGGGAAGTGGGACGTTTATTCCTAAGTAATCTCAGTAAACTCATGAGAGTTGATACACCTGGCTTTCTTCTAAGTGCTTCCAAAAAGCTTATTTGTTGCAGGATCTTTCTGGGACCTGAAGACTGGGAATTGCCTGGCTCTTCCCTGCCCTCTCACACAGGCTCAGCAGCATCTGTGCCTTTCCCAGCCTCCCAGGAGCTCACATCTTCCGCAGCTTCCCCACAGCTCTCTGCTTGCTGTGGCTGCAATACACCCTGAGGTGCATCTTGCCCCTTTGTCACGGGTATGAAATGATTAGTCAACTGATTGCAGTTAACCTTTTTACTAAGGGAAGCAAAAAACCCATTTAATACGGATGCAAGAAAAAGGCATTAAGCATAATCAGTTAATAGCTTTCCCCCTCTACTGATAATGGATTACACATTTCCTGTAGTCTCCTTATTACTGGTGTTCCTACAGAAGCTAACAAGAAATCACGCTATGACCAGAGATAGAAGGTATCTCACTTTGTGCCTTTCTTTTCCTGCTTTCCCTCTGATTTAGAGTTGCACTCAGCAATCTTTTCTCACTTCTTTTTCTATGTGCCCCCTTGAGGTTGGGTCAATGAAGAGCTCAGTAATTAACCACACTAACCTCTTCCTAAACTTCTTATTCCTCTTTCTCTCTGGGACAGTTGGCAGTCGTGCTCTTAAGAACATTTCTTCAAAGAAACAGCCATCTACTCCATTTCCAATTTGATTGCCTCCTGGGAGATCTTACTCACAAGTTGCCTGCGTCTATTGAAATTTGCTTCCTCAAAGCCCATCTTACCTTGCTGCCCTCCCTCATGAAGTGAGGCAATTCCATCACGGCATGGTCCCTTGCATCATGTCCTCTCCTTGGCTTAAAACAGAGATGAGCAGAGCCTCCCCTCTCATAACTACCTTTTGTATTAAAAATAGGTCCTGCATATTGTACCTCTTTCCTGGACAGTCTGTGCTTTACTGTATCTCTTTGGGATTGGCTACATTCTACCTCTTTATAGCCTGAAGTTTGGCTTTTTATCCTTGTGTATGGTTGGGATAGAGTTAATTTTCTTCATAGGTACTATGTTTTGGATTTGTGATGAAAACAGTGTTGATAATACAGGGATGTTTTAGCTGTTGCTGAGCAGGGCTTACACAGAGTCAAGGCCTCTTCTGCTTCTGACACCACCCCACCAGCGAGTAGGCTGGGGGTGCACAAGAAGTTGGGAGGGGACACAGCTGGGACAGCTGATCCCAACTGACCGATGGGATATCCTATACCATATGGTGTCATGCTCAGTATATAAAGCTGGATGGGGGGAGGGGAGGAAGAGGGAGGTTGGCCAGGGCTGCCATTGCTTGCGAACTAGCTGGGCATTGGTTGGTTGGTGGTGAGCAACTGGGGTTTTTTTGTATAACTTGTTTTTCTTGGTTTTGGTTTTTTTTTCCTCTTTGTTTTTTCTTTCTTTTTTTTTTTTTTTTTTTTTTTTTTTTTTTTTTTTTTTTTTTTTTTAATTATTAAATGGTCTTTATCTCAACCTACAAGTTTTTGCACTCTTACCCTTCTAATTCACTCCCCCATCCCACTGGGTGGGAGTGAGCAAGTGGCTGTGTGGTGCTTTGCTGCCTACCGGGGTTAAAGCACGACACCTTGCCAACCAATTTCTCATTCATCTCATGCCTTGCTGCTGAACCTTTAGTTTGCTCACGTGTTCAAGCCACACATGATTAGATGTAATTAGTCCTGAAAAATTCATGCTCAAGCAATGAATCTAATTGGAAGCAGTAGAGTGACTGTGATTGAAGTGTTTGTTTAATGTATCATGAGCAAGGTCACAGACAGTCATGGCTTATCTCCATAGATAGATACAGACGGGACCTCTTTGCAGTTTATGTGACAGGGTTATTCAATCTCCAGAGCTGGCTCACAGCTTGGAAAAGTGTGTGGGAGAGGCGTGCTCAAGTCTTTCTGCACCTTTCAGTATCTTCATGCCCTCACAGAGGAGTGTGCTTGTGTAGCTATTAACCCTTCGGTGTAGGGTGCAGCTGTCAACAAAGAAGAGGAAAACAAAGTCCTGTGTTCATGTCTGCTGAAAATGTCCAGGTACAACTGTAGTCTCTGCAATTCCTCCTAGCAGACCTGAGGGACGAGCCATTTCAGAGACACAGAAGAAAAACACAGTTCTTAGGTCCTGTCTTTGGCATGGCAGTAACCAGACTGTCCCTCTTGCAGCAGAAAGGCTCAGCTTTGCAGATCCCAGATACCAAAGCCCAGCTTCAGGCTTCCTCCACGGAGTCTCAGTAGGTGTTGGTTGGCCAGATGTTATCAACTATCTGTTCGGTAGCTCACAGGAGAGCTGTCCCAATTCACAAGTGTCCTCAGTCAACAGATGAGGAAGGCCTTCTCTGGAACATCTGTGTTTTTGACAGATGTGTAGCAAGTACAACAGTCATCTGGGCTATATTTTTTTTTTTTTGTGATAACAACAAATTTTATGCAGGGCCAGCAGGACACAGTTAGTCAGCAGTAAACACAAACAGCAATAGGAGCAAAAGCACAGACCAATATTAGAAAAGTAAATGACTGACTGTAACATCTCGGCTTGCTCATCCTGCACTCAGGTTCTTAGTTTATTTAGAGAATTACTTGTCCTTATGCWTTTTTTTTTTTTTTTTTGAGGATAAGGGTGGGGGAGAGAGAGATAAGAAGCAACAAGGTGATTGCAATTCATAAAAAGTGACCTTTGCATGACCTTGACCATTAAATCTCACCAACAAACCCTAGAAGAGCCTACTCAAAGATTATAGCAACTCTGATTTCTATCAGAGCATTTAACCTTTCTTATTAAGTAGCCCAGCAGCAACAACATCAAAAGCTAAGTTTTATAAATATGAACTGGAAAAGAGAATCGCTGAGAGCTGTTCAGACTGTTTTTTCACACTTACATTCAGAGAAACATTGTGGGGATGTTGGGATGAGCTCTGGTTTTGCTTCTCCATTGATGTAAGCCGAGTGCACTGCTAAAGCCGTGTTTCAGCTTTAGCATTAGCTGCAGCAGTAGTGTTTCAGCTCACTGGATGCCTACTCCCACATGAATACTGAAGGGTGAATGACCTGAGCCATTAGAAAGCAATAAACTCACTTCCAGTAATTCTACACACTGCTGTAAAATAATCCACCATCCTTATTGGTGCATTAGCTCTGGTTGCACAAGGAGGCTTTAGGGGCAGGTGGTGAGAGTAGGGAGCTGGGGAGGGAGATGGGAGCTGTGGCTGAAGCCCTGGATGCTGCTCACTTCCCACTCCACCACAGAYTCCCTGTGTCATCTCTGACAAGTTACTTAAGCTCTTTGTGCTTCAGTTCTCTGCTGGAAATACAGTTAATGCGATTTCTCTGAATTGCAGGAGGGAGTTTTATAGCTGATTAAATGGAAGTGTGTGAGAGGCTCTCAGATATTGCACTACCAAGGTCACTATTAGTATCTTTCAGAGAATGACTGATGTAGCAAATAAGGTGAACAATAATGCCTGCAAACAATAAAATACTGAGTCTGCAATTAGGACACTGTCCACCAGTTGTTCTCTCTGTGTTGTGAAGCTTCCTGGCCCAAGTCCTTTCCCCATATAGTACGTGAGCAGATAACGTTATTCCCAAGTGGAAGAAATCTTACGCATTTGAAAAGAAAAAATCCACTGGGAGTGTTTCCTTCAAAGTCTTATTCAGCACTTCAATCCTCCCTTTGAGCTCAGAGTGAACCAACAATATCTAAGCTGTAAATTCATAAATTCACACAGAACCACTTATCTGGTCTATATTATAATGTAGCTACAGAATTTGGAAAGGATTCCTTAAACAATTAATAATACTCAAAGCATTTCAATTCCCCTTGATTCCTGCTCTTTCACTATACTTTTTTTTACTTTCCTACACTTCTAACAAATGTACGAAGCTAAGTTCTGTTATTGCCCCATTCAGTGGGGATTTGATGAATTCCTACACTCCCCTGGGTATTTGAAATGTGACTGGATGAAATTGGAGTGAATTTAATCCTCTTGGGGATTAGTCACAACATCACCTATAAATTAGCTGACATGGTTTTGTTTTTCTTTTACATTGTCTCTAATGCCTCTCTAGGTACTGATCAGCCTCCCAATATCCCATTCCTCCAGAAGTGAGTACTTTTCTAAATATCTCTTTCTTCTTAACTGACAATGAAACTTTAAGTCCTGTCCCTGTCCCTCCTCCCGTTCACATGCCTTCTTGATGGCAGCTGCTCATGCGCATGAGAACAAAAAAAAACCCAAAGCACTGGCTCAGCAAAAAGGTGTGTATCTCCCTGACAGTTCTCTCTGGTAGCAGTCTGTAGTACGCGCATAGGGATAAAAGATCTCTTTGTCTTCATCTGATGACCTTTAATCATTCATAGCCTTCCAAAAGAACTGCTTCTTTCATAATGCCAAGAAAGGTAATGAATGAAACAACTACTAAACTAAAAGAGAAAAAGAAAGCTTCTTCGGTTGATGACTTCTTTTGCATATCGATCTTCTAGACAGTAAATGCTCTGGAGTGGGGACCATGTTACTGCTGAATTTTTTATGAGGCAGCAGATATATCATAAGGATCTATTCAACAGTTAGAATAATTTCTCATTATTTTGGCCAGAAATGCTTCCCAACTCATCAGTATTTTTTTTTCATTACAAAATTCCCCTGTCCTTTTTACTGAGAGCCTCATACCCTTGATTTTCAAGAACTACTTTTTTTCCTCCAAACTGTTATCAATTATCCTTCCAACTCTCAACACAACAACAGAGCCTCCCACATTTGCTGGAGCCCAGAACTGGTGGCTAACTCCCACCCTCTGCAGTGACCATAATAAACATACTTGTTTGTACTTGCCCTTCTGCTCTGAAGATTATGTAACCTACACATACTTTGGACAAAGAACTGTTCCCGTCCTTGTCCCAGCCATGCAAATCCAGACCAGCTCACAGAAAACACAGTAACACTCTTTCACACCAGTGCAATAAAGCCCTCCAGTGTAATAATTTGACCCTCTCTCTTTTTGTACAATACACAAGAGAATTGTGAAATGCATGCAGTCTGCTGGTGCAAAGTTTCCAGAATTTGCATGCATCATAAAGACACAGTTAATGATCACAGTGATGGTGTAGAGAAAGAAAAGGAAACAAAAGATTCAGCTATGTTTGTTCAGCAGTATAAAAATGGGTGGGGGAAAAAAAGAAGCATAAGAGGGGGAAAAAATCTGTTTCTTAGTATTTCTCTGTACAAGTGTATCCAAAATACTTTTTGATAAAATTAGCTGATGAATATCACAAGAAATTTTAGTGGCCAAATCCCTGGTTTCACTGTCCTTATTTGCTTCAGCAGCAGACCTTTGAAAAATGAAGCCCCATATCAAGAGCTTCAAAGTTTGGGTTTCAAAATGACTGAACACTTGCAAATCTAGTTTAAAGGACCCAGAAATTCTGGAGTAGACCTAGGTTCTGGGCTGAGACCTCCTGTCTGCCAGTCCCCTCTCTTCAGCTTGCAAACCCTCCCGTCACAAAGTCCATCACTCCCATCTGGCTTCACCAGCCACCTCTTTCCTTGACAAGCATGGATCTTTATTTCTGACTTGGTCCATCCGACCCAGATGGCAAACTAGGATTAGTGTTTGGATTCAAGTCTGTCTCACAGTTTGCAGGATTCAGCTTTGCAGTTTGGATTCAAATGCAGATACCATGGGAGCTATATTTCTGTTGGGTTTGTTTGTTTGTTTGTTTGTTTTAGATAAACTCCTGTTCATATCAGGTTTCACTTCCAATAGATAGTCCAAAAGCCATGACCTTTGACCTTTGACATTAGTATGCATTTCTCAGAGGATGCCTGAAGGCCTTTGAACGACTTTCCAAGAAAATGCAACAGGATTTTTGGTATTTTCTCGTTAGCACACTGTATAATTAACATGTGGAATTCATTGAAACAGGAGATGAGAGAGGCCAAGGTCTCATCTATGTGGACTGTAAGAACATCTGTAGTTATAAGTAGACAGTCCTCCCCAAAATGATCCTCGTTGATATTTCCTATAATCTAGTTACTGGTTGACAGGAATCAGGGAGAAGCTTCCTGTGGAGTAGAAGAAGTCCCAGCTGTGGCACTGGTCTCTGAAGCACCYGGTACACAGCTCTCTGAGACAGCACGTACTGGATTAAATGGACCACTTGGGCAAATGTTAAGTTYGTAAGACTACGTCCAGATGAAATCACCTTGTAAGTGCAAGTGAGATACCTGCAGCTTTTCCTAACTACTGTGGCTATAACCAAAGATCAGGGTAGGCAGATTTACACTGTAGTGATGTGAAAGGAGACTATTCCACTCCCTCTCCCTTCCCCTGCAGACAAAAACAGAGATTACTTCAGAAGTTGTTATTCAACTACCGCAATATTTTCACATCAGCCCTCTCTGACTTCCCTGTAAGAGAGGCAGTCCTCTCTTGTGGCTTTGCAAAGCATTGATTGTATAAGCCAGTGATCTTAAAAAATGCATACCAGAAGTTAGATCCCTGAACAGGCAGTCTGCATTGCAAGTATCTGAGCATCTACTGTTTCTCTTGCCTTCAGGAGCACTCAAAACCTTTCAATCTTGAATTATTCAGTGAGTTGTTTAATATTGACCTAGTAAGGTAACAATAGATATTTGAGTTTAGAAACCTTGCTTGTCTTTCAACTGATACTCAGCAAATGACCACTAATAAAACTACGTTTAAAAACAGAGATTGTGAGATAGCACCAATTTACATTGTCAGCAATAAGATAGCACAAGGCTTTACATTAACCAAAGTAGAATTGCACCCAGTATGTTAAGATTGCACGTAGGGCACACACGTGCAATCACACAAGTTCTTCCTTACGCCAGTAGCACCTCTAGTAATTCTGGCTTGTATCCCAGCTGAGAGTTGATGGAATAACAGACTGAGTCTTTGTTTTCCTAACCTATTCTGGAACAGTTTACTAGACTTGAYCTTTTGCTAGTGGAAATTTACCTGCAAGATGTAGACTTGTCATGAGACTATCTATTGTCTGTTACAGTTTGAGACAAGATTTTTATAAAAATAATCCTTCTGCAAAAAACRCTGTAGTAAATTCATTAATGATAAAACTTCTGGAGCTCAGATTTAAAGTAAATTTAAGGAAAATGATTCACCCCAACAAATATGACTTAAAAAAAGCTCTTCAAGATACTTACTCACAACTTTTTTCCCTTCCCTTTATTAAATTCTGTCACAAGTTCTCTTTGCATACTCATCAACAACAATTAAAGAAGATATATTTTCTTCAGAATTCTGTTCCACCTTAAATCTGTGTTGTTTGGAAATGTTGTTTGCATTTTCTTTAAGTTCCTACTGAGAGGAAGTAGCCCAGAATCAATACTTGTACTACAATCGCAGTAGCCCTGAGGAACTGAGGTCTCCAGCTTCCCAGTTTCCAGTTCTATTACCAGGCTGCAGTAACTATTACTGCAATGGACTGAATGCAAAATACCCAAATATTTCTGTGGGTTAAAACCGACATTCTCATCTCACAGTTTTTGCCCTTAAAATGATCTTTCTCTCCCTTGAGAGAAGCTAAGAAAGAAGCCGTTGTAAAAGTACGTGCCATAGCAACTACTTGAAACTTACTTTGGGAATCAGACAGAAGGTGAATGCTGGTATAGTAATAGAGCACTAAGAACAAAAGCTTTGTTGGAAAACTGAGGTGAGCGCTGTGCTAAATAAACTAGATTTGTTCTTCATAGCTTGTGCCTGAAGCAGGTCGTTTGACTAAAACACCTCCGAATCTCATCCCAGTTCTGCTATCTTTACTCATAATGGTAGCACTTACTGTAAGGCTGACAAACTCACAACACAAGCAGAGGTGAAATTCTGCCCACATGTCCTGCTTATCTTGCCTTCACTGTATTTCATTTTAAAATAGACCAGTTAAATGAGAAAATAAGTTTAAGTTCATTAATCAGGCTAAAGTGCTAAAAGAAATGTAACTATCTGAGGTGATTTTAAATGCTTTTGGCTTTGCAGTGCTCCCTAGAAGTTGGATGCTGCCATGATGGAGAAAGATTCACGTATCTCCCCGCACAAAAGAGAAACATCTGACATCTTAGGGCACCTATAAATTGAGAAAGTTGCATTTCTGGAAGATTGTTGTGTATTGTAAGATGCAAGCACCTGAGAAGTTATCCTAGGGAAGCCTTGAAGGCCTTTCCATGCAAATGGGTAAGCAGCCATTAGTGATCACAGCATCTCTCAGGCACCCCACTCTTTTCACTGGGATTCTGAATCAGCACAAAGACACATCAGTATTGCTAAGTATTACTGCAAAATGAAAGGCAGAAAGAAGCTTGACATTTACAGCTTGATTTTCTGAGCATTACAAGCCTAGAGCAGGGTTTAGTTACTGCCTTAAGAATGGCCTTATTTTCAGGACTGCTGCTGAAGTACAGTTTCTTCTGATTCCCATGCCCAGAACATCTGCAAATCTGGCACCTTTTATTCTGGTGTCTCAGAATGGGTTTAGCAACCTGCTTTAGGCAGCTATGTCTGAAGGCTTCGGCTCTCATAATGGCAAAGTAGGGCAGAGCTAAAACAAGTCCTGAATTCCTTTTCTCATCAAATGCATGGAGGCAGGCTGATCCTTCCCATGATGGACTGGACCACTAAAGGGTTGTTACTGGCACTGGAAGAAGCTGTTGTGTTGTGAGACAAAACATACCATGTCATTGGGCAACTAAAACTCTTAGATACCAAGAGAAAAAGACACCTGGGAGCCAAAAGGCTCCTGCTTGGTCACTGAGTCAGGCATCTTCTGCCATAAATCTCACAGAAGGAAGAGAGCAAAAGGAAATCTCCCACGGTTGCCTCCCTGCAAGATGAGCGACAGATACCTCCATAAACTCTGCAGATCACCAGGAGCTCGTAGGAGACCTGAAAATCTAGAGACAGTAATTACACTAACACTGCTAATGAGAAAAAACCAGGAACAAAGCTTGAACAGTACACCTCAATCGGCCACAGTCCTTAATTAATTAACAGTTCATTTCCTGCTGGGCTTTGGGCCACTTCACCCAGTTCTCTTCTGGGCAAAATTAGGGGTATACTTCACTCCAGGAACAGCTCTCCAAAGACATTATGGATGAAGCTGCACCAGGTTTGGCTCCATATGCCCCACACAGTCCTCTAATGCTATCCCAAGTACCTGTACACACTCAAGCACTCCTATATGCCCTTCCGCCCCATTACAAGGTACACAACACCTGTCCTCAGTTTCAGGCTACCAGGAGCAGTATTTTGGTGATCTGCAACACCAATATAAGATAGTCAAAACTGGAAAAAATGTACAAAATAGTATAGTGATGTATTAAAGCTACCGGGCATTACACCTAGGCAGGACCTAGAAAACCCTCAAAAGCCAAATGCGATGTAGTGTAGATATAGCCAGCTCTGCTCTGCTTTGCTCTGCTCTGTGGTGAGCTCTAAGCCATGTGGGCAAGAGCCAGTTGATGGCCCTTGGCCTCAAGACCACAAGTTTCCTCCCTGGCTCTCTTCCACTTAGTAGCGTAGACATAGACCGTGAGTCCTGGAACCCCTCCAAAGGAGCTATCCTGCCAGGTCCACCCACTGGCCATGGTTTCCACAAGACTCTGCACTTAAAAACAACAGGAATTTTTCTACTTTCAGTGGGGCTACATGGAACAAATAAGACCTTTCCCCAGATAAACTCACAAGCTGGAAGATTTACTAGTAAATGGCACCAATCATTTTCCTCCCACAACAAACCAAGGAGCTTTGTGAATCCAGACTTCCAGTCTCTGGGAAGACCCCATTCCTGTGCCCAACAGCTTGCTGATGCTCAAACTGTTTCATTTCAGACTTCAGCAGGTATCACAAGACTCTATATACGTTGCACAGCATAGACATATCATATGATAGAGGACTGATGACAAAGGCTCTGCAATGAGAATATCAACACACCTCACCTCAGCTACTGAAGCAGACAAAAGCAATTTTCAGCAAGGAGCAACCTGGACAGGGATTTAACCTTCATTATGATAAGTCCCATATCTTCTCAGCAAGCTTCTGAATAATTTAGTGCCCTGGTTCTTTCTGTCATTTCACATAATATATTCAGCTTTTATGGAATAAAGATATGAGAAACTAAGATTTCAGTTCAAAGATGTTATACTTTTTTTCTGAAATGAAAGTGAATGAGAAACCAGGAAAGTATATCTGAAGGATCTGTTTTGAGTGAGGTATTTTATGTTGTATTTTTAGGCCTCCAACAGACAGCTGCATGTGACTCAGAAAGATGCTCAGATGTTCACTCTGAGGACAAAGTAAAGGATAAAATGAAGATATCGAGTAGCATATTTTCTTTTGAAAGAATGAGATCTTTTGCTTTTTGGTAACGAGTATTTATTTGTTTCAGGTTTAGTGTCACCTAGAAGCCGAAGAAAAAGGAAAACCCATTCCCAGTGAGCGCCTGTTTCTCTGTGAAATGATTAGGGATGTGTATCAGGATGCTCAGAGGATTATTAATACAGAAAATTAGAAAGCAGAGTTTCAGGAGAAGTGAAGAACAACGTTTCAATAGGGCCAGTGAACCAGTGAACCAGACCAGCAGTGCACTCGGCAGAGTAACCCCCTCTTTATCAAAGCATTCAGTATCAGCAGCAATATATTTTTCAGAAGCAATTAAGCAGTATCCAAAATGTCTCTTAATAAGAAAAACACCTTTTAATTTCTGAGAAGCAAGAATCACCTGGTTTTTGTCAACTCTAATGTTTATAGCTTTATTCCCTCTTTGCTGATTGACAGCTCAGCTGGTTTCAAAGAACAAAGAGAAGTGGGGAGGAGGAATGTGCAGTATCAGCARTTAAAGACCAAGGATTGTGAGTCTGTAACTCCTAAGAAGTGGGGAACAAGAGATAAAGAAACACTTCAGAGCACAGTGAGAAATCCATCAGACACAGATTTTGCTTCAAGTCCTGTACTAGGTTGGCAAGTGTTCTTATAGACAGTAGCTTAAGGCCACAGCTATTCTGTATTCTGTTTGATCGGAACTGCTGCAAGAGAAGACCGAGCTGGATTATACCCACCGTTCCACAGAATAACTGGAGACGTGGGCAGAACTCAAAACCACACATATATATGTGCATAAATATACACACATATACATGGAAATTATACATCTCTGGCTGATTTTAAGCTTTTCTCTAGGAGCATGAAGACTCAGTGAAAGACTGTTAAAATCTTATAAATCTCCTGGATTTGAAAACCTGACTTTTTAGCATCTCAGTGATTATAATACAATTTCAAATTCTGACTTTAATGAAAAAGTTCCCTCTGTTTCAATACACTGCCAGAAAATATGAATTTCAATCTGTGTCTTAACAACAGAGAGGAGGAAGAGGAATGGCCAGAACAGATAGTGAAATCTGTGAGATGGTCTGGAGATGCCAAGTTGAAATCCATCCCCAATAAAAACGGTTCAAGGTTCTTCTACCAGACATTGCCCATCTGATAGTCTGTACAAAATGCTGATACACTTCAAGTGGGCACTGGTGGGATTCCCAGGGTGCCTAGGAGCCTGATGGCAGACATTTGCCTTGGCTTAAGGATCCCTTCATACTTTGTGATTAGAAACCACCAAATCATCATAGCACAGCTGCACAGGTGCAAATAATGCAATGCCCAAGCCAGAGTCCTGTGAACCTCTAAAAATGTTTTTCAGTCTTTCAGCAGAATTAGGTACTTGAATACCTTTAAAAATACCCGTGCGTCATTTACCACATTACCACATTACCACATTACCACATTAGGCATGACCACCCCGTGTCATGACCCCGTGAATCCACAGGAGAGGTGATCACCACAGCTGGGGCTTGTGCAGCCAGAGCCAGTCGAGAAGGCTCTGTCTGTGCTTCCAAAAATGGAGCAAATCAGGCAGGTGGTGGTCACCGAGTGCTTGGGACCCCTATCAGTGGACAAGGCATGAAGTCCTTTCTCAGCTCTTTTGCAGGACATCAGAGAGGATTTCAGGACTTTCCCCTCCGGCGTTCTTTAAGGCTGGTCACCTGCCACACATACATAACAGCAAATTAAAGATTTACTGAAACGTTTGTTGAGCTCAGGCAAATCCCAAGTGGGGACGTGCCTCCGCCGGAGCAATCCACCAGAGTAATGAATCCTGAGACCTCATGCTTACACTTGGTTTTCTCGAACACACTCAACTCTGTAAATTTGCATTGCAACAGTCAAAGGACACTGAAGATCWGTTCATTTTAAAACACAGGGTTCTAATTTATTAAGCAGCAAGTCCTTAAATAAAAAGTGTTGGCTTTTTCCCTGACATTGTATTTGTTTGACTCATTTCAGATTTCTTGGAAATGTTCTTTGAATGACAACATGAAAGGCCGTATCCAGCCCTCAATTAAAGATGCTGCTGTCAGAAGTGCAAACAGAAATCTACAGAAAAGGCTCGCTCAGGGTATGGRTATGTGATGCTGTCGAGCAGACTCCTTTTTACGTTGCTTGATAAACTCTTTGGGGCAGGACTTTGTTGAAATGGGTCAGCCAGAAACAGAAGTCCTAATAGTGGACTGGTCAGGAAGACCAGTGTGTGTCAATACAGCATTGATCAGGAGCATTCTGCAGGAAAATGGCTAAGGAAATTAACAGAAATTCCAGGTGCCAGTTTGAGCCCAGAGCCATGTATAGTTGCCACCAGGCAGCTGTGAGTGGGCTTCCTGAATGCCTGGGAATCCAAATCTGGAGAACATGTTTTCAATGTTAGGTGAAATACAGGTGTTCAAGGTCCACCTCTGCTTGGTAGCATAAAGACCCCAGCTGGAATCCTTCAACTTCCTCTGAAACTTCCAGACATAAGCTTTTACTAAAATGAGAATTATCTGCTGTAGATACCTGCTACACATGCTCTTCTCTGCTCGTGTTCCTTGCCATAGTTGTCTCTTTGGTTTTTAAAGGTGATTATCTAAACCTTTTCTCTATGTTCATTCCTATAGCAAGTATGCACTGAGCAAGGCTTTATATTATTGACAAGATACAAAATAATAATCGAAGAACCAGAACAAGAAAATAATTGCTAATTGTGAACTTAAATTTCATCAGCTCTGCCCTGTCAGTGTGGGACAACTCTGCCCACAGCAGCACTCAGGCGGCTATTGATGAGCGAAGAAGTCACATTTAGCTCATTTACTGTAAATGTGAGTCAGTTTTGAAAGGTTTATTGGAAAAAATATATAAACTGGGACATGGAAATGTAACAAACAGGGACATGACTGTCAGCTTTACTGCCAATTACCACCTTTAGCATATCAGTAATGGATCAGTGGGATCATGTTAGGTGCTGTGATTAAGAGCCGACTGCTGCAAATCCAAAGTAGCAGAGGAGAAACAGCAGTGGGAACCCCCTAAACCAGTGGTGCCAAGGTAGCACCAGCCCTGGCTGCTGCTGTGTGTCCAGGGAGGCTGAGCAGCCCCTGGACCTGGCAAACCCCCAGCACATGGCCCCAGGAGACGTTCTACCCCATCACCCTGACTAAGGCGGGGTCCCTGCCCACAGGGGTGTGGGGCTCATTGGGAGAGACTCATAGCTACATGTGCCAGAAGGGTTAAAGGATGGACTGAGCATCCAGCACCGGCTGCTGGAGGGATCCATACTGTGTGTGCGTATACATGTGCACGTACTCCACTAATGGACTTCAGTCCCAATCAGCAGAAGAGGAGGAACAGGACTGGGCCATCTGTGCCATTCATGTTTGTGTGAGTGATGGGTGTTTTCTGTCTGTGTAGTCAGCTATATATATGTGTATGTCTGCATTTTGTGTGTGTGCTAACCTGGAACACATGCTCAGCCTTGCTGCCAGCTGGACCTGGGGACGTAGTGCTGCAGCAGCCTCACATATTTGACAATGTCTAGCAGATCCTATCATTAGCATGCAGGATTTCTTGATCTAGCCTTTTTTGGGCACTAGAAGAAGGATTATGGCTGTGACAAACACTGTCTCTCCTTGGTCTGCCAGGCAGGACTGCAGTAACCTGGCAGGCGAGGGTTTTGGTGCCTCTGCTCCCCCTTGGCAGCAGTGCAGATGCTGGTCTTCTCCCTAGGGGAGGGAGAGGCCTCCTGCATTTTCAAAGAAGGTCTCAGTCTCTGAAGAGCCAATTTGGCTCCCAAATTGCTCAAAACAGCATAACAACAGTGAGCAACCACTTGTCAGAGTTTTTGCCCCATGTGTTAGACTGCAAAAATGAAAAAGTTACTTTGCCTTTTGGAAGTGGGCAGGCACTTGCCACAAGTCAGGCATTTTAGCATCCACCATTTAACGCTCTACTTCTGCAGCTGTAGGTACTTGGTCATCCCAAGTTTATACATTCAGATGTTTGTACCAGCACGGCTACTGTGAGAAGCAGTTGCACCTCTCCACTGGGACTTACTCTTCCACATTACACCATTTTTAACTTGGCCAAATCTTAGCTGAAAAATATCGTAGTTAAGGCAACTTATTTATTGTCTTACCTGCCAATAAACTGGGAGAGCTTTGCAGTAATGGTATTAGTAAGAACTTGAAACTTGGCAAATAGAAAGCACTAAGAAAAAAACTCAACAAAATCAAGAAAATTAAAAGAAAAATTAAAAAACCTACCTCTGTTGTCTGAGTGAATGTACCTAAATTGTTGTCTCAAGCAGAAATTAATTAAAATTTCCCTTTTCCTCTGTCCAATTCAAGCAGTTTTGGTCACCGAAATCCCTGAGATTGAAAATAACAGAGGAAGGATCACTCTCTCTCTCATACACACGCACACAGAGGAGGATGTCTTTCAGGGACTATCCAATTTATAATATTTCAGCATAGTTTGGTTTTTTTCCCTGTGATTTTTCTGTACAGCACACTGGTACATATTCTTGAGCTAATTAGAACATTTTTACATAGCTGTTATCAACAGCAGACTAAAACAACCCTTCCAAATATTCCTTTGATTTTTAAAACATTGGTTTGCCTTTTAGCAATCTTTCAGCAAAGAGTTTACATTCAGGATGATTAATGGCACAACTTGTTTCAGACCAATTATAGAATTCAAGAATTTAGTCATCAAAAGTTTTGGGTTGCACCAGACACCTGATTAAAAGAGTTGCAGTCAATTTGCTTCCATCACTGAAAGGTACTAAATCACACACGCAAATCCATCCCAATTTAGAAGAGCACTTACGCTGAATGAAAAGTTTGATTCAATTGCCTCTGCCGTCAAGGATAGAAACATGTAGAATGATCATGCTCCCAACCATTGTAGCTCAGAATTCAAATGGGCTCAATGAACCTGCTTAAGAATGAATTATGGCTGCAAATTATTTGCATGAATTATTGAGCAAATAATTATGAATGGCAATTACACTGGGAAGAATTAGGCTTTGTTCACAGAGAACTCCTTTATAGAAAGAATATTCATTGGATAAGTTCCTTGTTACAAATTATTTACCCTACGCCAATATAAACAGTGAAATTAAATTATTTGAAAAACATAATCTGAATTTTATTAATCTTAAATGTAATTAGTAAAAACAGAAGCATACTCTACACACGTATATATATCATGTACGTATAAACCAGACAGGATGACAGAACATAGGTATCCATTTTGTTTTGCCTTAGTGAATAAATATAATTTGAAAGGTTCTCTTTCTAGAAAGCCAAAAGAGTAAACACAATCGTTTTGTTTGTGAGATTCAGTTCCATATCCGATGAAAATAACAATCTTTTAAAGACAGATCTTGAACAGACTATACTTTCTTAATTTGCTTAATCTTTGGGGAATCTTTAATCATCAGAGAATTTTCTGCATTTATCCTAAAGATTTGTTTATTACTTTTCACAATTGCCTTTGTAAGGATTTCAGAGATCTTTGTAAGGCAAAAAGTTATCAGCTGCAGAAGTTATTGTATTGGATTTTTTTCACTGAACCGAGGCCAATAGAAGCTGTTTTGAAATGAAAACATTTCTTCAGAGCAATAAAGCTTCATTTATTGTTTGGAGCAGTGCAACTCTGACTAACTTCAGTCATCCCACAACACATGGGGCAAAAAACTTTGCAACAAAGGTACAAGGAGACAAAACCAGAAAGAGTAAATGGAAATGGCTGGGTCATTACAGAGCCTGTGGTTTCATGAAATAGTAGGCTTGGCAAGGGGAGTGGGCCTAAGCAATACCTTTTTCCCATCTCTCCATCCCTATTGCTTCCAACCTAATCCAAATCAACCCTCCCACAGATGTGTCAATGTAAACTCATGGGGCCAATGATCTAGGCTAAAAATAAAACCTCTCTTTTGGAGTTTAATTAATAAAATATCTTTAAATAGATTATTTTTACAAACTCAAGTTAGAGAAAAAATTGGCAGACGCTGAAGCCAGGAGGAGTGGAGGGTGGGAAGACCTGGTGCTGGGCAGCTGCAAGCACACAGGTTTGGAAGGGTGAGAGCTGCTTGAGTAAAGCAGACGCTCAGAGAGCTCATTCTGCTTTGTGCTTGTGGGGGCATGTCAGAAAAGATCAGCCATTCCTCAGGAAAAGAAAATGGCCATGAAAGGATTCCCTGAGAGGCTTGTCAGACACAAACTAAGGCTCTATTGTGGTGCAATGACTGAAGTGGAAAGTCCTCTGAGAAGACATAAATGATTTGATCACAGTATGACCCTCTCATCTTCCCTCATTAAGAAATGATAGATAGACTTACACACCACTGGAAGATCACAAATATTGCTATTCCACAGAGAGAAGACCAAATAAAACACTCATTCCCTGATACTTTGGAAGGCTAGTCAGAAGATTTATGACAACCATTAAGTTTAAAGGTGCTAAAATGAGCGGTTGCTTCATTAGTATGCAGAAAAATTTTGCTAAGTGTATTTTTATTGTGGCACCAGCAATGAAAAAAATCTTCACTGGGAAAAACCTTTTGCCTAAAACAAATATAATATGTGGCTGAAGTTCTACAGTTTAGTTTATAGACATGGCCTGTGTAAAGGTTGTCCTAATTCTGATCTTGTTCTCAGAACTTAGTTAATGAGATAATGTGTGCTAATAGGAGATATTTCCCCTTTCACTACCCTCATGTGCAGTTTGTTTTAAGAACTAAGAGGGTTCAAAATCTGAGCAGGTCTGACCTGGCTCTGAAGGGCTGTGCTGTCCCTGACACGCTCATGTGTTGCAGTTAGCACCGTGGTCCTCACCAGAGTCCTTCAGAGACATCTCTGCTACAGCTCAAAGCCCAACAGCACCTCCTGCATCTTCAAGTGACTCTTCCATCACTGCAACTCTGTTTGGCCCATGAAAGGCTGCCTCAGTGCTCTGCTCATTGCAGGTGGGATGACTCTATATAATGTTCCCGGATCAGAGGAGAATTGGTACCTGGTAAAATATTAGTTGAATATCTATCTATCTGTGTGGTTTGATAGAGCCCTTTTTCCAGTGCTGACATTTCTACGCTAATAGGAATGCGACAATTTTGCGACAATTTTTCATTCTGCTTGTACATTTGTTTCTACTGTTTATTTTGTTTATTTTGTTTATTTAGATGCTGATGACAATCTGGGGGAGGAATGATGAGCAGTTCACTATAACCAGGCAACTGTCATTATAAATATAAAGCCCTAAAGAAGGCTGAGCCAGTGGAAACCTTGCCAAAGAAGGAAAGAAAACATATGTACTTCACCAGCTTCAGGAGATCCAGTGCCACACAGTTGTCCCTCCAGGATATGTATTACAGGGATACTCTTCCGAGAGCTACCTCAGTTCACCAGCATATTCCAGTTCCTGATGTTTTCTGCTGGTTTCAGCTGGGATAGAGTTAATTTTCTTCATAGTAGCTAGTATGGGGCTATATTTTGGATTTGCGCTGAAAACAGCATTGATAACACAGGGATGCTTTCGTTATGACTGAGCAGTGCTCACACAGAGTCAAGGCCTTTTCTGCTTCTGACACCACCCCACCAGCGAGTAGGCTGGGGGTGCACAAGACATTGGGAGGGGACACAGCCGGGACAGCTGACCCCAACTGACCAAAGGGATATTCCACACCATATGACGTCAGCAATATAAAGCTGGGGGAAGAAGAAGGAAGTGGGAGACATTTGGAGTGATGGCGTTTGTCTTCCCAAGTAACCATTACGGGTGATGGAGCCCTGCTTTCCTGGAGATGGCTGAACACCTGCCTGCCGATGGGAAGTAGTGAATGAATTCCTTGTTTTGCTTTGCTTGCGTGCGTGGCTTTTGCTTTACCTATTAAATTGTCTTTATCTCAACCCATGAGTTTTCTCACTTTTACACTTCTGATTCTCTCCCCCATCCCACTGGGTTGGTGAGAGAGCGGCTGTGTGGGCTTTAGTTGCCAGCTGGGGTTAAACCATGACATGTTTCCAGAAATTTCAATGAAGCTGATATAGCACTTACTGATCATAAAAATGTCACAACAGCTTTAGAGTGAAATAACTTCTGACCACTACTTTGTCAAGAAAGCAAGTCAGCAATGACTCTGGCAGAGAAGAAACTTCTAGGAAATGTCTGAGAAATCTAAATCATGTACAGCAGAATATATTTTCAGACAGAAATAAAACAAGTATTTATAAAGACAAAGAAGTGGTAAAGTGCTGGATATTTGCTGCAGCAAAGATGATGGGCATCAAGAACCTTGTCATTGTCAGGTGAAAGATGATGAATGAAGAAGTTCATTTTCATGAGTTTTGTTACTGTTATCCTTTCAGAAATGAAAAGGACAACAATAACAGTGTAAAAATATACAAGGTGGATGAGTCAGATACTGCATACTTTAAAACAAAAAAGTTCTGTATACCAAAGCCTGTTTGAATTCTTCAGAAGTAATCTCTTTGCAAAGAGTGGTAATGATGACTGACTTTGCAGTTAGGACTAGCTGTATCTCTGAAGCCACATGGGAGCCAGTAAAAGAAAAGATTCAGCCAAGAAGAGCATGCACCAAAAACCAGGGGTTGAATTTGGACAATTATTACACATCATCCATGATGACAAAGGGAAATGTAATGTGTATCTAACAACAAGACAGCTTGTTAATGGATAAGCTTTCCATATGTAATAAGGTGCTAATGACAGCACCGAAAGCAGCCAGATCAAAAGCAACAGATGGTGAAAGAGATTTTGAGTTGAGCAGCTTTACCGATGAGAGATGACATCAAAGTACTATATGTGGATGAGTCGTGGCTTTCTCTCTCCCTGACCTGTATGAAAGGTCAATGTACCAGCTTCTGTGGTATGAAGATTTTCTCACAATGTTAGTAGATGAAAAAGAAGACTTTTCCCAAACTGTGTCTTGGCTAAAGAAATTAATCAGTTGCTCTAYCCTGGTTGATGAGATTAAGTCTTCTTTTTTGCTAAGACTTTGTTTGGGTGGTCACACACAGAAAAAAAAAATCTCAAGAACTTGTTGTGAAATCATTAACGGTTATTGTGGAGATTATTTAAATGCTAAATTGATTAAGATATTTTCTGTCCTATTGAATAACAGAAGGGACTGATTATCCTTTGCATCCATAAACTGTGATCAAAAACCAAGATGTTATACTGCCAGTGAACATCTGTCACCACACCTACAGTGCCCTAGCCTGGGTCAGCATATCCAGGCTTCAGGAATGCATTCAGTAGACATATACATCCACACCTGAGCCTTTCACCTTAAAATGTCTTTGTGGTCAGTGGACATAAATAGGCACTTTTAGGGTACCATATATCTGACTTATTTTAGACCTTAGTTATGTATGAGAAGAATTATGTCTTGGAAGTGTTTAGGTTCCATACAAAAGGAAACTATAAGAGGAATATATACAGCTAGTTCATATGTAAGTGCTTTCCTTAGTCATCTGAATTTAATCAAAGGCAGGTACCAGCTGAGGAGACAAAATCAGATGAGGAATACGGCACTGCATTAACGGAATCAAGAAAAACAATTTACACGACGTCATTGGCTCTGTTAAGTCTGCCATTAGACTTCCCACATTACCAGTTCAGAAGGACAACAATATAAGAACAACATATGGAGCAAAAAACAAGAGTCTCACCTGAATGCTTGCCTGCTTACATCCAACATTTACAATTACATTACACCCATATTTCTAGGCCAACTGGGTTGAATAGTCTGATCCACACTGATGTCCCAGTGATCCACATTAACATAGGCTACTTCTAAACTATCAGCTCTTCTGAAACAAAAAATATCCACCGTTGTTAACAGGATACATCAGTCACTGAAGGTCATATGAACATTGGTCTCACCAAACATAGCTCAAGTGTGTAGAACCAAGATTTGTATTGCAAAGGCAAAAAAATAGCATTGGAATATTGCATTGTGTTTAAAATATTATTTTTGAAGGGTACATTTAATATCACCTGAAATATTTTTTTTACTATTGATAAATGTTTCTAAGATGGAAATTTGTGAGAAATATGTATAGGAACTGCATCATACCTTAAAGATGTGCCCAAGGGGAGATGGAAGGACAGCATTTTAACAATGCAGTCTTGTTCCACAGTCACATATAAAGCTCTTCTTAGACTGGCATAGAAACAATTTATTCCTTAGCTGGAAGATAATCCGCTCTGAAGAAGCATAAAATCTATAAGCAATACTTGTGACAAGTGCCAAGCACATTTCAATTCAGTTCTTTATAATTTTACATATTCCTTAATCACATACCTATTTGAAGTGTACTTCAGTATGTAAGTGGCAGGTGTTTTGGAAAATAAACGGGTTTTGGATTTCCCACATTGATGTGTTGGACATTATACTGGGACTAGTACAGGCTAGACAACTGCCTAGTGTCATATGAAAGAACAGTAACTTGAGTAAGTATTGAGATATCTAGGTTTCAGAAAGATATAGATACTGGTGAAGCTTTATTCAAAATGCTTGAGAAAATTAGGTAAGACCTATGAGGACAGATCAGACAGCTGTGGTGATGACTCCTGAAAGTCCATAAATAAGGAGGAAACATAGAGCAATATCAAGAAGAACCACCTCAATAATGATCCTTCCTTACAGAAAAGTTATAAGATGCCAGAAGAGAAACTTAAAATGTTCCCAAACTGTAGAAAGAAAAGGCTTAAAAGACTCAGGGAAAGAACTGATGCTCAGAGCAGAAAGGAGTGGGCCCAAGGTGGGGAGAAATGTGTTACTGTTGAAGAAAGCAGAGACACGTTTGAGAAGAATTGCCTTTCCCACTTGGCCCTATTCCCTTTGCTGGCAACAGCACATGGATGACAGCAGAAATAAAATAGCGGCGCTAGATGATGGTGATAGTACAAACCGTGGGTCTTGCTGAAACCATGCCTGCTCCATCACTGGTTGAATGATTCTGGACCTGAAGACAAACTCTGCCACTAATACGGTTGCAGAGGTTGCTGAGTGTGGATTAACCACATGACAGTGCAGCACTGATGCAACATTTGATGCTTACTAGGGGACATCAAGAAATGGTGTTGAGAGATGTACCAAAAAAACCAACTATAAGCCTTTTTTTACCAAAACCAGAGGTTCAGGTCTCCGACAGGTGTCATGATGTCTTTGTGGTTTCTCTACCTTCCTGTGCCAAATCAGACCTCGTAGAATTCTTGGTTTAAAAAGGGGGAAAAAGAGTAATTACAGAGTTAACGTATAGGACAATATTATTTATATTATGTGCAGACCCCTCTGCTTCAAGCTAGTAAAAAATCACTGTGAGAAAATCAAACTTCAGCAACCAACTCAGAGGAAGACAGACATTATTTGCATGCACTCTGCTACCCACAGGAATAACCACAATTAGCAGGTACCCTTGGGTTTAGCCAAGATAACAGATTCTGCAATACCAATAAGGTAATGTGGCCATGGGGACTTATGCAGGCAGAGGACTGATCAACTTCCACCTCTTTTCAAAGTATGACTTTGTTAATGCCTTTGCAGGAAAGAAAAATTCATGGAAAGGAAACACATTTTTTCACAGAACAGACTTTTTCAACTTGGACAACCATAGGAGCTTTCACAAAATCTCTTTCTGAGACTGCAGAAATTCACATGTCCTTTGTAAATTCCTAAAAGTGCATGAACTGGCATAGTCAAATGTTGCAAGCAACTCTTCTCTGCTAAATTACTCAAGCCAGATACCATCATAAAAAGATTGTCTCTTCTGACAAGTACTGCATATAAGCTATCATGCAAAAAGTTGAAGATGATCTTTGTGCTGTGAATCCACTGGGCTGAATCCAAAGCAACCGGACTGACAACTAATGCAAAAAGGAATTTGGATGGTGGCAAGGTGACTCACTCCCCAGCACCCTAAGCGATCCTGCAGCTTAGGAAAGCAACTGTCTCTATTCCTGCCAGATCACTGAATGCATGTGTTAGTAATACACTCAAGGACATAGAGATCTACAAGCTAGAAATCTTTATGAGCCAGAACTACCATCATGTGGAGACAGATTGTGTGCAAGATCATTTTAGTGAGGATTTGGAGGAAGAGGAAGGGAATTGTGTAGTTCAAGCTATGCATATTGTGGAGGAGAAGGAGACCAGGATAGGATTTTTGGGGCTAAACACATACATGAAAATGTGGATTTCTATGTCTGAGCTTGTCATCTAGATACATCTAGAGTGTGATTCATTTAGTCCTAAAGGAGCTATCTAAAATAGACCACAGGAAACATGTCCTGTAAGTGCCTTTTTCCCTCTGCCCCGAGGGAAGCCAAAGCTATCAAGCTCAGGTGTAGACGACTACACTGTAGATGTCTAATCAGCCAGGAAGGTCCCCCTGTTCCTGCCTTAAAATACCTTACATCTTCATCAAAGGAAAGTTTTGTATTATTTGTTTGGGATACTTTGAGAGAGTACATGTTTTTACTGTTACTAAGGTTTGTTTTTCACCATGAAATATTTAAAGTTTTGGTAATGTTGTAATAATTTTCTTTAATCACCAAAAGGGAGTGTTCTGTCATTCTGAGGACAATTACCAAACTAAAATTTGTGGTCTCTAAGTAAGGCTTCAGCTCTAAATGTTTTCAAAAAATACACTATTATAGTTTGCAAAGTTAGATAATGCCAATTTCTGAAACTTTTTTCTTTTTTAATTTTTTGCACTATCTGAGAGCCCTGCTAATAGCATCCACAGACCATCAGAGGTGGAGACACTTCTTTCTTGTCCAGACACCTCTGTCCAGACCACATTTTTTGTCAGGGAACCTGTTATCACTTTTTCCTTCTTTTCCTGAAAAGGACAATAGCAGATCACTACCAAAATATTAAAAAACATATAGTAAACCGAAATTTTTGTGTGCATGATTAAAAGCAAATGAGGCCCATTATCTACAAAAAACAACATAAACTTTCCTCACTTTTTGATACTTTCTCTGTTGCTGGGAGTTTTCAAGCAGCCCAGAGCATTTTTTTCCCTGTCCACCAACAAGTGTCAAAAGAAATTTCTGTTCTCTGTCCCTCGTTTTTCAGCATGGATTTACAGAAAACCTGCTTTGTAACCTCCTTAAAGGGAAGAATAGGGTTTGGTTGAGAAATCGGGCCAATAGAGCTAACTATACATGTATATTAAATGTAGGCTTTTTGCCAGACCTTTGAGGTCCAGAGAAAATGTTTTACAGTGAGAACTTGATAGGATCAGACTGTTTAATGTATCACAGGTAGAATAACTGGTGGCGTGCTGCCTGTGCCTAAGTACCTTTACAGGTAGAAAAATCTGGAGACTCAAGCAGTTTTAAATCTAGTGGAGAAAGGCATATTTGCAAGAGTTTATAGACATATTTGGAAGCTGAAGCTATACACATTTCAATGAGAAATTATACACACATGTTTAAAAGTAAGGACGATTTCCCATTAAAATGGATAAACAAGAGAGGAGCAAGATCCTACATGTTTTGGTGTTTTCAATTTCAGCCTTATTAACCATTCTGAAAGACATGCTTTAGTCAAACAAGATGTCTTCATACATCGGTGACTGCATGAAATGCAATGCATTGTGAAATTGGTCAGACCCAATGATGTAAAGCTCCTTCTCGTCCTTACTCATTTGTGCAAAGCTGCAGTACATTATTACTACACGGGAGGTTAACCTTTGCCTCATGTAGCCCTCTGGAATCTCATTCAGACAGTGCAAGTTAGAGAGAGACAGTGATTTTCCCCTTTYTGCTCAAGGAAAATGTATTTGTCTAAGATCAAGCTGATTGATAACTTCAAAATTTCTGTCCCCTTACTGCTTATTAATTATTGAAAAGTACTTCACAGAACTTTTTATTAAGATGTTATCTCCTAGCCCTAGAAGGTAGTCAGGTACCATGGCCTCACTTTACGGTCCAATAAATGCAGAGAGATGAGCTGTCACTTGCAGTAGGGTTGGGAACAGGCTGGGAATCTCTGATACAGGTGACCCAGATCCTACTTACTAATGCAGGTGCCTTTCAGAAGGATTACACCAGACCCATGTTCCCAATCATCCTTTCTGTGATCCTGGCTCTGCATTCTGTGCAGTCCCCTTCCAGAAAACCAGGATTTGTCATCCTCATCATCTTTCTGCTCCCTACTAACAGCAGTGTAGCACACTGCCAAAGTATACCCTGCATTCCTCCTGCATTCCCCCTTTAGTGTCTTGTCCACGTCAGTAAATATCATTTTTGCAGTTCAAAGGGTAGAGATTTGCACTGCTGGTTGTTCCTGTGGTGCCCGATCGAAGTGATTGTTTCTGCACATAATAGAGTTTCTGTTTTTTCAGGCTTTTTTTTTTCTCTCCCCTCAAAAAATGGTTAATATAATTCACATAGAAAGGAAGAGGTTTTAGAGTTTAACACTTGTGTGGGATACAACAGACTATGGGTGCTCCAAGCACCATCTACAGAGATGGCAATTGCTTGTATTATAAGCATCTAGGCATGATGGGTGAGATGTACTCGTGTACAGGGCCCTGAGCTGATGCACGCTGACCAATAACCAGTTCTTTGACAACACTGTCTACTAACCTCCACCGTGCTGAGCAGCTCTTGGTGCAAATAAAAGGGATCAGACTGTAGGGCACAAGAGCTTGTGCTGTGCACGTGGTGCACTTGCCTGGCTTTAGTGTTCGCAGCAGACTGCTTCCATTCAACTGCTTTGCAAACTCAAATCCCGTAGAGAAAAACAGATGTAAATCTTACACCCTAAGCCACAGTGATTCTGGTGTGCAACCAGACTGACATGTAAGCAGGCGTGTGTAACTCCACACACACAAATCCCATTGCAGTCCAAATCACCTCCCAAAGCAGATCCAAAAAGGGTGATCCACAAGTATTTCTAATCTTTAATAAACAGACAAAATTAAACTGGSGAGTCATGTGCTGTCCTAGGTTCTTGCAGGGATCAGCAAATAGAGAAAGCAATAACGTTTATGACAAATGGGGTTCTTATACCTTCTTTGGGGTAGTCACCCTTATTACAGGGGTTTTTATCTCAGATTAGAGATAAATCTCCAACAAGCCTAATGAACAAGGAGAGATAAGAATAACTGTGCCCTCCACAGGAACGACATATCAGAACTGCAAAAAAAGAGAAAAAATAGCCTTTTTGTCTGAAGAGGCCACCTGCCTTTTTTCAGTGCTTACAATCCACCCCAGCAGGAAACACTTCAATATGAATCACATCTGTCAGTCTTTTGGTTGATGCTGCTGTGTCTGCTCCCCTCCATGGGCTGAGGAGGGATTCAGGGATTTGCAGACTACAGAAGATGACCTACTCAGCAAGAATGATGCCGAACAGCCTGGTCCCATAAGTGCTCAATTTCCTCAGTTCCTGCAGGGTTTGGTAGGAGCTGGGAGCTTTCCCTGTGGTATCAGATTTGGCCAGAGCACATCCCAGTAAAGAACACTCTGAAAATCACCAGGGACTATTCAAATGGCTATTACTAGTCCTGCTCCTCCTCCATCCCAGTCAACAGCAACCTGGCACTGCATTCACCTTTAACAATGGGGACCACAATGTAAATGATCATTAAAATTAACAATGTTCATAGACAATTAAAAATAATAATATTAGCGTCTGATATTTAAATATCATCCAATGTAAGAAAGGCTTCYGACAAGGGGCCATTTCAGAAGCTGTCTCATAGAATCAAAGAATCATTTAGGTTGGAAAAGACCTTTAAGATCATCAAGTCCAACCATAAACCTAGCACTGCCAAGTCCACCACTAAACCATGTCCCTAAGCACCACATCTACACATCTTTTAAACACCTCCAGGCATGGTGACTCAACCACTTCCCTGGGCAGCCTGTTCCAATGCTTGACAACCCTTTCRGTGAAGAAATTTTTCCYAATRTCCAAYCTAAACCTCCCCTGGTGCAACTTGAGCCTGTTTTCTCTTGTCCTATCGCTTGTTACTTGGGAAAAGAGACTGACACCCACCTTGCTACAACCTCCTTTCAGGTAGTTGTAGAGGGCGATAAGGTCTCCCCTCAGCCTCCTTTTCTCCAGGCTAATCAACCCCAGTTCCCTCAGCTGCTCCTCATAAGACTTGTGCTCTAGACCCTTCACCAGCTTCATTGCCCTTCTCTGGACACACTCCAGCACCTCAATGTCTTTCTTGTAGTGAGGGGCCCAAAACCGAACACAGTATTCAAGGTGTGGCCTCACCGGTGCTGAGTACAGGGGCATGATCACTTCCCTAGTGCTGCTGGCCACACTATTTCTGATACAAGCCAGGATGCTATTGGCCTTGGGCCACCTGGACACACTGCCGGCTCATATGCAGCCAGCTGTCAACCAACACCCCAGGTCCTTTTCCGACAGGCAGCTTTCCAGCCACTCTTCCCCCAGCCTGTAGCGTTGCATGGGGTTGTTGTGACCCAAGTGCAGGACCCTGCACATAGCCTTGTTGAACCACATGCAATTGGCCTTGGCCCATCGATCCAGCCTGTCCAGGTCCCTCTGCAGAGCCTTCCTTCCTTCGAGCAGATCAACACTCCCGCCCAACTTGGTGTCATCTGTAAAACTTACCGAGGGTGCACTCGATCCCCTCATCCAGATCATTGATAAAGATATTATAAACAGAACTGGCCCCAATACTGAGCCCTGGGGAACACCACTTGTGACCGGCCACCRGCTGGACTGAACTCCATTCACCACCACTCTTTGGGCCCCGCCATCCAGCCAGTTTTTTACCCAGCGAAGAGTACGCCCGTCCAAGCCATAAGCAGCCAGTTTCTCCAGGAGAATGCTGTGGGAAACAGTGTCAAAGGCTTTACTAAAGTCCAGGTAGACCACACCCCCAGCCTTTCCCTCATCCACTAAGAAGGTCACCTTGTCATAGAAGGAGATCAGGTTATTCAAGCAGGACCTGCCTTTCATAAACCCACGCTGACTGGGCCTGATCMYCTGGKTGTCCTGTACGTGCTGCATGATGGCACTCAGGATGATCTGCTCCATAACCTTCACCAGCACCCTGGTCAGACTGACAGGTCTGTAGTTCCCTGGATCCTCCTTCCAGCCCTTCTTGTAGATGGGTGTCATATTTGCTAACCTCCAGTCCACTGGGACCTCACCGGTTAGCCAGGACTGCTGATAAATGGTGGAAAGTGGCTTGGTGAGCACTTCTGCCAGCTCCCTCAGTATCCTTGGCTGGATCCCATCCGGCCCCATAGACGTGTGTGTCTAAAAGTGGTGTAGCAAGTCGCTAACCATTTCCCTTTGGATTATGGGGGCTTCATTCTGCTCCCCGTCCCTGTCTTCCAGCTCAGGGGGCTGGGTACCTGGAGAACAACTGTAAGTACCTCAGCCCTTTCCTCATCCTTTGTCACTGTGTTTCCCCCCGCATCCAATAAAGGATGGAGATTCTCCTTAGCCCTCCTTTTGTTGCTAATGTATTTATAGAAACATTTTTTATTGTCTTTTATGGCAGTAGCCAGATTAAGTTCTAGCTGGGCTTTGGCCCTTCTAATTTTCTCCCTGCATAACCTCACAACATCCTTGTAGTCCTCCTGAGTTGCCTGCCCCTTCTTCCAAAGGTCATAAACTCTCCTTTTTTCCTGAGTTCCAGCCAAAGCTCTCTGTTCASCCAGGCYGGTCTTCTTCCCTGCCAGCWCRCCTTTYRGCACATGGGGAYRGCCTGCTCCTGCGCCTTTAAGATTTCCTACTTGAAGAATGTCCAGCCTTCCTGGACTCCTTTGCCCTTCAGGACTGCCTCCCAAGGGACTCTGTCAACCAGGCCCCTAAACAGGCCAAAACCTGCCCTCAAGAAGTCCAAGGTGGCAGTTCTGCTGACCCCAATCCTTACTTCTCCAAGAATTGAAAACTCCATCATTTCATGATCCCTATGCCCAAGACGGCCTCCAACCATCACACCACCCACAAGTCCTTCTCTGTTCACTAACAACAGGTCCAGCAGGGTGCCTTCCCTAGTTGGCTCCCTCACCAGCTGTGTCAGGAAGTTATCTTCCACACACTCCAGGAACCTCCTAGACTGTTTCCTCTCTGCTGTGTTGTATTTCCAGCAGACATCTGGTAAGTTGTCTTACCAAGAACAAGGGCTAGTGATTGTGAGACTTCTCCCAGCTGCTTATAGAATATTTTGTCTGCTTCTTCATCCTGGTTGGGTGGTCTATAACAGACTCCCACCATGACATCTGCCTTGTTGGCCTTCCCCATGATTCTTACCCATAAACACTCAACCCTATTGTCACCATCATTAAGCTCTAGACAGTCAAACCACTCCCTAACATACAGGGTTACCCCACCGCCTCTCCTTCCTCGCCTATCCCTTCTGAAGAGTTCATAGCCATCCATTGCAGCACTCCAGTTGTGCGAGTCATGCCACCATGTTTCCATGATGGCAACTATATCATAGTTTTCCTGCTGCACAATGACTTCCAGCTCCTCCTGTTTGTTGCCCATGCTGCGTGCACTGGTRTAGATGCACTTCAGCTGGGCTATTGATCCCGTCACCTTTTTGCAGCGGGAAGCCCTAATTCCTACGTGACCATTTTCAGGCACTTYGGTGGTTTCTAACACATCCATAACCCTTGCATCTTTGCTGCCACATGGATCTCCATCCCCTACCCGCACTGAGACGACAGACTGAAGGACCTCACTAGCACACTGTCCCTCAAACATTGGCGTGCCACCCCCAAGCTTATCTCTAGTGGGCCTGGTTTTATCCCTTTCCCCCTTCAAATCTAGTTTAAAGCTCTTTCAATGAGCCCTGCTAACTCCTGTGCAGAGATCCTTTCCCCACTTTGAGAGGTGTACCCCCTCTGTTGCCAGCAGGCCTGGTGGTGTGTAGACCGACCTATGATCCAAAAACCCAAAATTCTGCCAGTGACACCAGGCTTGGAGCCAGGTATTGATCTGCTGGCTCTTCCTGTTCTTCCCTAATCATTCCCTGCAAGTGGAAGGATAGAGGAGAACACTACTTGTGCTCCTGATCCCTTAACCACTTGTCCCAAGGTCCTGAAGTCTATCTTGATTGGCCTTGGACTTCTTGTTGCAACTTCATCGCTGCCTACATGAAAAATCAATAATGGATAGTAATCTGAGGGCCGTACCAGGGTAGGAAGCTTTCTTATCACATCTTTAACCCGGGCCCTAGGGAGGCAGCAGACTTCCGTAAGAAGTGGGTCCAGTCTGCATATTGGGCCTTCTGTTCCCTTCAGAAGGGAGAGACATTTCCTAAGAGAGCAGAAGTGAGATGCAGCTGAGAGCACTGGTCATGGGCACTGGTAGGAGCACTGTTGTATACAAGTTGGTGAATGGTTACAACGGGGAGGGGCACGGTGTCCCCAGTCCCAGCAGAAAGACTGCATAATATGAAGGATATAGCTGCAAAGAGAGCTCAGAGGTCACCAGTGGGGGTGGATATATCAATGTGGACTACTCTAGGGAAAGCCCTGCTGCGTTGGATGCATGCAAAAGCCTGAGCCAGCTCTACAGGCTGTGCCACCATGTCTGTGCCACCAGACAGTGGTCGGTAGAGGAAAGCCCGTGTGGGGATGCTTGCAGTCAGTAACACCTCCTCCATTCCCTGAGGGCAAAGCCCAAGAGGTGACCTGAAATTGTACCTGAGAACTTGACTGTGAGAAAAAACATGATTCCTGTGAACCTCAGGCATTTGGTCAGTGTAACAATGTAGTGGCGTTGCAAATGTATGTTCTATCAAAATTGTGATGGTGTCGTCAAGGGTCCCAGAGGAAGCAAGAAATGTTCCAGAATTTTTAACAATTTATACTCATTTATACACAGGTTGTGCCCCCGAATATCAATACTGTGACATTTACGTCCTTTCTTTTTCCCACCTCCGCATATAGTTTGGTGCTTGGTTCAACTTTTTTTTTACTTTCTGAAGTTCACTGGCACTGCCCAAAGCAAAGTACCTTGCTTTATGAGGCAGTGAGTTAGACAGCAGTGCTGCTGCACAGCAATAGCTTTACAATAACACGTAACAATGAGCTTATCAGTCAGCAAAGCCCTGAGGCAGCTTAGGAAGAAATTACTTAACACACACCAGGAATGGTGGCCTACACCTTGGTGTGGGACTCAGGTGTCTTTCTGAGATGTGATAATGGTTTTTTTTAAAGACCTGATGGGATATATTGATAGAAGAAAAAGTTCGGTAGGCAAGTACTTCTGTTAGCTACCCTGTTCACAGCCTAGTCTTTTAACAGTCATTACCAAGTCTTCCCAAACAAATCCAAAGCTTAAACCAAACTCCAACAAGCAAATTCTCCACCAGCATCTTTGCTGGTGGAGGCACAGGGGACTGCATCATTAGGTGGGGGTCAGAGCTCCACCAACTTCTGCAGAGCTGCCTTTATGTACGCAGCTGAAGTCCAGACCCTCTAGGTGCATTGCATTGCACCTAGAAACAGAGCAAGTAATTGCTGCACAGTTTCACTGAAAAAAAAGGAAAACACTCAAGTACTGACAGCAGATGACTCAGTATGATCAGTGGTTTATAAATATTTAACATATTAGTCATCCCAGATGAGACAAAACCGAGGTCAGCCTTGGTATGAYATGGTGAGTTACTCTGAGTGAGGAGGAGAGGCTTCCTCCCTTGTCAAAAGCAGCAGCCACAGGAGATGTTGATGAAGTACTTATTTATGGGGATGAGTTTGGAAGGATCACTGATGAGTTRATTCTGCATAAACTACCAAGGGTTGCAGTACTGCATAACAGGAGAGGGAAGAAAGAGCAAGTGAGCTCAACCAGAAACCACATCGTGGCACGCAAAATAAGGTGAAGTGCTCTGATTTCTGTGAAATGAAAAGCCAATGTCTAAGCACTATAGATTTATCATTATTACTAATTACCAGGGATCAAGATAGCATCCAAAGGCCTCTACTGAACAAAATTGTTACTGACGTCATCTGGAGTGGGAAATTAATCCAGTATCTTTGCAGTGTGCTTTGAAATTGGAACTAGCTGTTCATATTGCAGATGAAATTTTTTAATTCAGTGTATAAAAGTTTCCCTTCTGTTGGTGTCCTGGTTTCAGCTGGGATAGAGTTAATTTTCTTCCTAGTAGTTGGTATAGTGCTGCGTTTTGGATTTAGTATGAGAATAATGTTGATAACACACTGATTTTTTAGTTGTCGCTAAGTAGTGCTTACACTAGTCAAGGACTTTTCAGCTTCCCATGCTCTGCCAGGTGCACAAGAAGCTGGGAGGGAGCATAGCCGGGACAGCTAACCCAACTGGCCAACAGGGTATTCCATACCATATGACATCATGCTCAGTATATAAACTAGGAGGCATGGTCCAGGAAGCATCTGGTTGGGCATCGGTCAGCAGGTGGTGAGCAATTGCATTGTGCATCACTTGCTTTTTATATTCTATTATTATTATTATTACTACTACTACTATTTTACCTCATTTGATTTCAATTATTAAACTGTCTTTATCTCAACCCACGAGTTTTCTTACTTTTACCCTCCCGATTCTCTCCCCCATCCCACCAGGGGGGAAGGAGTGAGGGAGTGGTTGTGTGGTGTTTAGTTGCTGGCTAGGGTTAAACCACAACTGTTGGTCATGTATCTAATTGAAATATCCAGTCATTTTCTTCTTTCATTTTCATTTGGCAACTCCTTTGACTTAAACTGRCTTTTCAAAAGATGGTCATAATAACCTTGTGTATGTTAAAATTCAGCTCTTTTCTTCAGACCTCCAAGCACTTTACAGGATTGTTGTTCTCATTTTGTAGAAACACACACTGAGCAGTACTAATGGTTATGCATGGCAGGCAGAGGAGACAGTCAAGGATGGAGGATGAATTGAATCAACTCCAAGGACTCTGGGGCATTCCCAAAGCATTCAGGCTTGACGTGTGACCTGTTAAATTGAATATTTGGCTAATATTCCAGGGTAATGAGTGCTGAAATAGCCCCACCTCATTTTATCCCTTAAAGTTGGATGTCTGATTTAGTGGAGTCAATCCATAGGCACACGCACAGGAGAGATAGTTGGGAACCTGTAGAGGTTGGCGAAATGAATTTCTCTCTGTAGACATCTAGTGAGCCTATTCTAGGGAGAGTGGTCCAGATGCACAATCTTTTAACAGCACAGCTTTCATGAGGTGAATCCTACCCTTTTTTCTTCTCTAAAGCAGCTTCTGTTCCAGGGTTGAACACTCAGAAAATGATGTGCTTGTTCTACCAAAGGGCCCCAGGTTTCTCTGTGGGTTCCTTTAGTTTAAATCTCTAAAGGTCTGCTCCTGATGCTTCTGATACCACCATCTTCAGCTGGGAAGCAGATCCCTGACCTGATAGGTAGAAAGCCCATCCAACCATCTTCATGCTAATACCATGAATAACTTCTGCCTTTCCATTAGGCCTTCTCTTGCACACAGGGACTAAGCCATGTTCTAGGTCTTAGAAAATCTTAGCTGTGATGCAGTGATATCAGTAGCAGATTTCTCATTTACTAGAATGCAGAAAAGAAAAAGTTCTTACAGATTTGGGACGTGAAACTGTTTCAGGTATTCCATAAATTTCARATAGCTCCTGCATGATAGGATAAGGAACATAGTAAATTAAATAACTGAATAATATATATTGGGTGATATTCTGAATTATTCCTTTCCCCTCTTGTGCACTGCACCATATTGTGGTTATTTTTGCATTAATTAATTTGAAGCAGTGGCTGCCAGTATATTTGTGTCCTGTACTGTCTTGCATATAGTAGTCCTAAAATTCAAAACAACAGCTAAAAAAATGTTATGTTTTTAAATTCCATTCCTCYTCTTATAAAACATGAGAAGTTGACTAAAAGCTTAGGCAGATTTGATTTTTTCATGATAGGACTGGAACAAGCAAACTCACAGACATATATATAACAGAGTAGACAAGAGTATATTGTCAAGATCTGAAATGTGTTTATTTCTGCAGTATTAGAAACATAAGGTTATACAAAGTCTTGATTTGTCTTTTTAAAATAACTGGAGAGATTTTAATATTTCTACATAAGTTCAAGCCCTAGGGGCTTTAAAAAGACTGCTTGGTATCACAGGCTTTGAGATAAAATGTTAAAAAAATGCTGACTGAGAACAAAACACATCAGTGAGTTGAAAAATTTCAGCATAAATTAAATTCTTCTTAGCTCATCTACAGTAATTCTGGGCTAGGCCAAGCAGTACAGAGAGAGTGTTCAAGAAGTTGCAGGTTTCATGAGTAATATGGATACCAATCTGAAGGTAAAAGCAATAGGGCACGTGACTAATGTGATAATCTCAGAAGCCCTCGTGAGTCCCTTCAGTTGATGATGAAGATGGCTAAACTATTTTTTTAAGTATTTTCCTGTATTAAAATACTTAACAGCAACATCCACCACGAAGAGGCTGTTTTACCCATTAACACATTATGAACATCATCGAAGACAGCTGCCAATTTCTGCACAAATTTCCACTGCCTGATGGAGTAGGCATAGCTACAGCTCTGAAACTTGCTGACTCTCAGCTCCCAGCAGAAACAGCAATTCATTTAATGCTAATTGCTCAGAATATAATTAGATATATTTGTGTAAGTTAGAATGACATCCTTTTCCCTTTTTTTGTCTTTTTTTTCTGTATGCTGTGTTTCAGCTCAGCAAAATATGTGAAGAAAAACGACAAGCCATGGCGTGGTTGGTGGATAATAAAACCACTAGTGGGTACTCAGTTACTGTCATGCAAGTGGTGCTGGTCTAGCAAATTTACATGTTACTAATAACAAATGTCACTTGTTAAAGGCTTGTTACAGAAGAGGAGGAGGGTGCAGGTCCACAGCACTGGCTACACTTGGATGTAACGAGAGCAGGAGGGCTGGAGCCTCACTTTGCAGAACCTGAGATAAAATTTGGATGTTTCCCTTCATAATTGTTAGGGGTTAAGTAACTCTATCATTACAACTTCTTGTCTGTGTACAATATCCTCTGCAGAGAGAAGTATGTTACAGGCTATTACACGAGGCCCTTTCCCTTACTGCAGACACTTACATTCAAAGAGAGATTGTTATTTTGGGAAGACCTTATATTTTCAACATAATTAAAGCAATTCACCTGGAAACATTCACTTATTTCTGTTCTTGTTTTACATCAATATCCTAATTCTCTGCTTTCTCCTATTTTTATCAGTTTCCTTTTCTTACACGGTCCTGTCAATTAATTTAATTTTTCCACACCAGGGTGCAGTGATATGCACCATACTGAGTTATTTTTAAACTAGAGAAGAAAGTCCATGAGTTACCACTATAAAGGTTTCTGCAAAACATTGACCTTGCCTTTTTCAATGAATTTAAGACAACTTCTCATGCATGTTTTCCTTCAAAACAACTTAGATCAGCTCACCTCAAAGTTCCTCTGCTTCAAACCTACCCTCCAACTCAGGGGACAGGCTACAGAGACAAAAAATGCTCTTTTTACCTCCCTGCCTGCTGCCCTTTGCAGGCTGCCAGCCACCCAAACTCCAACTTCTGCTACAGAAAACTTTTAGCAAGGGGGAAATGACTTCAAAAATACCTGGCCTTCTCACAAAACACTCCAGAGAGAGAAAAGAAGATGGACAAAACATCCTAAAATTGTGAGAAAAGAGCATTTTGATCATTGGTTGCCAAGAGACTGAGGAGGATTCACCTTGTTTAATGTCTACTCTCTGGTCTAGGTCAGCTGTCTGGGCTCCCTTCCTCTATAGCCAAAGAGACAGGTAGGCACTTGCAGAGGATGTCAGCCTATCCTAAGAAAGATATATAAAACAAATAAAGAGTGAATCAGTCTGCAAAGGTACCTCTCTCTCTAGGGACTACATAGTGATCATAGGAAAAGAGTTTAAACCAGAGACCCTTTAGACAGCAAAATATTAGATGAAAGAAGTCCCATCCTTGGGCAGAGACAGTAAGTGCCAGTGCTATGTCTCAGTGTCCTGTCACACAGCATCTTTCCACAACAAGCAGAACCATGACACTATCCTTCTGAAGTCCAGAAATGAGATCTGCATGGCCATGGCCTTCATTGTTTGGCTGATTCATTACCTAGCATCTCCTGTTGGCACTATTAATTACAGACTAGCTGGCTGAGCCCAGAATCAGATCTCCATAGAGGGAACTTGCTGCAGAAGAAAATTTCCCTCCCTTCAGACATCTTCCTGCTTGAGTAATTTGGGAAAAATTTGTGTGTCTTCTGTGGTTCATATGGTTCAGAAAGTCTCCTTTTCTTGAGAGAACTTTCTCTGAAGAAATACCCAGAAATGACCACTTTCACCCTCCTGTTCCTCTTCTTTCTTTGCCAGCTACACGACCAGAGCATCAGCAACCAGAAAGCTCAATCCGTCTGCCTGCAGAGTCCCAAGTGCATGTGGATTATCCTATTCATAGAGATGACAGAATTTGGCAGTATGTGGCCACATTGCCCAACAACAGTTCAAAAAACTGGCATTGAAAGAGATAGTACATGCCAGGATTGTGGCAATTTGACACAAGCAGCCCTGGCTCAGAAATCCTGTAATTTCTAGCAGGAAGCTGTGATACTGCTTCTCTCTTAATTTGGACTGCCCCACACTGCCTGTTTTGTGATGGAAAGACTGAACAGTGTTCAAAGCGGAGAGTTGTTCCCTTTTTACCTATCATTTGATAATACCAGACCCTAAAGCCCAGCCTGGTCTGGGGAGTTTTGGAGACAATATCTAGTCCCTGTCAGTCCTCAGGATGAAGTAATCTGTCTCATTCCCACTGGTCTTAAACTTTGTTCTATTAGACTAACAGGGAACTAACACATCAGCTGTGTAATGATTTGTGTATTCTGTCCTCTTTTCTTTGGGCTTGTGTTTCCTCCCTCCTTCATATTTTTTCCAAGTTTTACATTTTTTAATTGGTGCAAAGCTTTTAGAGAGGGACAAATTTTTTCCTTTAGAACTAATTTGGGTGGAACAACTGACAAATTTTCAGGCACACAAACCCTTCCTCAGGTCTGCAGGACCAGCAGACTTTACATTAACAACAGTTTGGGAGCAAAAGCACTGGTTTTAACTATTATGTTTGTGTGCAGACAATTCAAGTAAATAGGATGCCTGCTGCTTGTTGAGTACAGGAGAATGTTAGCAAGAGGAGAGATGATAAAATCCTTAACATTTGTGAAACAGCAAAAGAGATAAGTCATTTCCTTCTGTAGAATAGCAATGATTTAGCATGAGAAGGGAAGTGGCAAAATTACTGTGCTGTAAAACTACTATTTCTTCTGAGTCCACGCCCTTCATCTGTTAGAATTGTCCTCTTTGATTCCAGCCTCTTGTCTTGAAAGTGTGTAGGTCTCTCTAAAACCTGAACATAAAGATAAGAGAGGGGTTGGTTGTTTTGCAAGAAATAATTGCCTTTTGGCATGTCTGGTGGTTTTGGTGATCATATATCCATGCTCATTTTGGTATCACAAGAAGTATCCTTTGTAAGTATATCATAATAAATTCAAATTTTCAGCTCATTTCAGAATATATTAGTTTCTGTACCATGTCACACCATCTCACCACCAAAAGAGTGTAAGAACAGGGCAAACATACATAATATTCCCACTAAGAGTCTTCAGCTTCCAAGCTTTTGTGGCACAGGTTCTTCTTCAAGTAGAGAAAGTTTCTATATATTTAAAAAGTCTCTGTGGATTTCTCTTCCTTGAACTTTTTGTGGTTCCTCTTGAACCCCTGTAAACTTTTAGCTTTTACGTAATCTTGTGGTAAGGACTTCCACAACTTCACTACACATTTTTTGTGGAATGACCTCTTTTTTGTCAGTTCTCTGTAGGGACTACATCCAACCTGTTAATGATAGGCTTGACCACTACAGAGCTTTCTCCTGATTACTTCTCACTGCCATTTGTGCTTGGGGAGTTTTGGCTGTGGCAGCATCTGGCAGTCTGCTGTAAGAGACCTGTTGGTATAAAACTCTTGGCCAGGAGAATGGTGCACTACCTCCTGCCCAGGACACCACACCAAACAGTGAAGTGGATACACATATTAGTTTAACACCACTGGCATAACAAAATGAGGCAAAGGCATTTCAGTTAGAATGAAGAAATTACTGCAAAGCAACCTCTCCTCCTCAACTTCAGAGTATATCCCCCCGCTTACACACCAACACTGTGTCCCGTAATCCTAGTTCTTGTTGTTTAATTTACCACCTGGCAGTGGTTTGGTTGGGACCCCTTGTGACCATTTGCCCAATACTTTCCCCAAAGGTGAAATGGGGAATCATTCCCAGCAGGAAATTATTTAAACCTTGCCCTGTGAGCCCCTGGGAGGGTGTGGGGAGGCTGTTGACATGGCATTATTGCCTCCTACAGACAGTCACTTGGTATCCCTGGGTACTGTTACGACATTAGTGGCTAATGATTTACTTGCCCTGGTTTTTTTCTTACCTGTATGTCCTGGTTTCAGCTGGGATAGAGTTAATTTTCTTCCTAGTAGTTGGTATAGTGCTATGTTTTGGATTTAGTATGAGAAGAATGTTGATAACACACTGATGTTTTTAGTTGTTGCTGAGTAGTCTACTAGTCAAGGACTTTTCAGCTTCCCATGCTCTGCCAGGTGCACAAGAAGCTGGGAGGGAGCATAGYCAGGACAGCTARCCYRRCTGGCCAAYGGGGTATTCCATACCATATGACATCATGCTCAGTATATAAAGCTGGGGGATGTTTGGAGTGATTGTGTTTGTCTTCCCAAGTAACCATTACGGGTGATGGAGCCCTGCTTTCCTGGAGATGGCTGAACACCTGCCTGCCGATGGGAAGTAGTGAATGAATTCCTTGTTTTGCTTTGCTTGCGTGCATGGCTTTTGCTTTACCTATTAAATTGTCTTTATCTCAACCCAYGAGTTTTCTCACTTTTACCCTTCCGATTCTCTCCCCCGTCCCAACCGGGGGGAGTGAGCGAGTGGCTGTGTGGTGCTTAGTTGCTGGTTGGGGTTAAACCACGACACTGTATCATGTTTTCTCCTTTCACTCATGCCCTTTCACTCCCTTTCACTCTTCCCTTTGTTAACACAGAGTGCCTTGTCCCTCTGCTCTCACTGCTTCTCATTATCCTTCCATAATCCCATTGTACAATCTAGCCATCATCTGCRCTTCTCATAGCCCTAACCTGAAAAAAGGGCCTGGCAGATATTAGAACATGTTCAGAGACTAGCAATAATGATGAAAGGTTTTTAGAGTGAGGAGTGAGTGAAGAAATACTATTAACTTAAAGGAGGAACCTAAGAAAGGGGTTTGGCACATAAAAGAATATGCAATATAAAGAAGTAAATTAGATTCTCCTATTTACCTTCTCTCAAGGGAGCATCTGTGAAACTCAAAGGCAGAAGAAATATTTTTTAAACATACAATTAACCACAAAATGTATTGCCACAAATATAACTGAGGAAAGAATGTAGCATCTTACAAAAATGTTAGACAACTGGATAGGATGTAGGTACTGGGAACCCCACAACTGCATTAAGTGTGTTTAATTGCAACGGTTTAACCTAAACCTCAAACTTTCGTTGGGGTCCACAATAACTACGGTGCAAGTTGATGGAGGGAAAAGGGTGGGTAGAAGTTATACCAGCTAATTCTCCACCACTGTGTTCAGGCCTCTTCCATCAAAGCGTGATTTCTGTGAAAGAAAAGCTATTGGGCCAGTGAGGCCACTGCTCCAATTTAGTACAGCAGTCATAGCATGTCAATTTTTTGGTGCCTTATCTTTTTATCACACACATCAGACCTGGAGAATTCCCTTATTCCTCTGAACTGGTGAGTGTGGAAAGAGGCTGCAAGGGAAGAAATCAAAGGCAGGATTTTATTTAAAAATTGCCAGTGCACCAAGTTTTCTGTCTCTACCCTGTGATAACATCCCGCACCCAGGGGTGACTATACAGCAGAAACAAATTATTAGATAATTGGAAAGGTAGGTACTTACATTTGAACTACCGGCAAAAACACTCTCTTGGGTGACTTAACACACAGGTCTTCACAACACAAGGTCTCCTACTTAGTTAAAGCTAAAAATGTCTGTTTCACTAATAATTAATTTTCCAAACAGATAATTAAGCAGTAAGACATTCCAAGGCATTTATTAATGGTTAATAATGCATGGCACAAGGCAGAATTTTGGTGCTAGTTTGTTCTTGATAACCTTTCTAATTCTCCAGTCTGTCCTGAATCTGTTTTTTTTTCAGAATGACTTTAAAAATGCAGACTTCAGTGCAACATGTGAATCATTTAAACCCAAGACCACAATTAGGTTGAAAAGCACTGAGTATATGCATATGTTTTATGAAAAGTACATGCTTGTGATTCAGCTGTGAAAACCTGAGGCTGTTTTTTTTCCAGGATAAAACCTAACCCAGCAAGCTTTAATTGGATCTCTGTGGGAGACAGTTCATGAGTTGAACTTCTGTCTCTCCCTGATTTATTTACATGGGTGTATACATGAACAGAAAAAAGGAGTTTCTGATTCCAACACATTAATGAAACTCTTCTAAAAACATAAAAGGGAAATAAAAACATCAAGGGTTTTGCTCTGATTACTCATGCATAAATTTCTGAAAGCTGTGAAGGGAAAAAGGTAGTGTTGTAGTGTTGCTAATTGTTAAATGGGGGGTGATCCAAAAGCCAGAGCCAACAGCCATGGGAGAAGGGTATATCGGTGGGGCTCAGGAGGGTGTTTTTTGTGTTTCAGACGCAGCTGGGAGGCAGGTGAAGCCTCTGGTAACACCATTTCCTATATAAACCTCTCAGTATGGCATGTTTCCCAGTTGTCTGTCTTTGCAGAAATCAAGTCATTAGGTGGTCATTTCTCATCTCTAGGAGACTTGAAGGCTGCAGATCAATACTTTAAGTAGGTGATTAGTGGATATCAAGCATCAGGGTTTGCAATTATCTAATTCAAAGGTGAGGGAAGCCATTGGAAGCAAGCGGCTGCATGGACTAAAATAATTAGATCAGATAATTCTTCTAAAGTGAAGTGTATATATATTACCAGGGAATGTTAAAAGACAGAACAGAAAGAATTAAGTACTCATTTCAAAAATTGCAGACAACCGGTTTCATAGGATCAAATGTGATTGATTGAAACTATTGTCAAAACAGAGAAGAGGAAAGCACTGGTTTTATAAGCCTGTATGTTTTTTTACATTTTCTGCTAGAAATACTTTAATTGAGATAATCAGTTTGACTTTTATATCTGTTAGTCCTTACAGAGGTGCTGCTATTCAGTCCCAGACCTTTCATCACAAGGGCAAGTTACATTGCAGATCAACCACACTTACCCTAACATGTGGTTAGAATCCATTTTAACATCATAAGGGGAAAAAAGGCCTAAGAAATACAGTTATCTTCTGTGCCCAGTAGGATAAACTGCTCTTTCAAAATACATCTCACACTGTAATAGCTGTTGGGAGTTGTAGCAGCTCATGGCAGGTTTTGCTATTGAGGTCTAAGACTTGCATCTGTGTTTACAGAGGGTGTCAGCTTACACAAACTACAACTTGCCATAACTTTTCAGGCCTGGAAAGGGAGTCATGGTGCAGGTTGATCCGTGCAATGTGAGAGGCTTCTAACTAGTGTCAGGTTAAAAGCGTGCCCTGAAGATGTGCACCCGCAGCTCTGTGGGTTACTGCAACATGGTGCAGTGCGAATGGTGCCAGCTACACCCTCCAGCACTTCACTTCTGGGCCCCAAGTGCTCTGCTGCCCCAAAACGGTCAATCTTGCCTTTCACCAGGGCTACTTTCCTAGAGCACAGTACAGACTTGATAGGGTGGCAGAGCTTGTGATTTTTTTTCAGATAATTGAGTTGTAGTTTTCTGGGTAAGCTCCACCCTGTTATACAGTTTTAACATCTGGCCCCAAATACTAAATAAAAATATGGTACAGTAGATGGGGACTTTTTTCTTTTACTACCAGTGTATTTAATGGTTCATTAAGCTGCTATTACGTATTTAATGTCCTGTATTAGAAAACACAATAGAATCTCCCTGCTACAACTGGTCATAGCTTTAGAGCTCTAAAGTTAAATTTAAGGACACTGGAAGGCCACCAGAGAGGGAATTAAAAAAATTGATATCCATAAATCTCAATGGGATGCAAGGCTGTAAATTCTGCATGTAGCTAAGAAGAGTTTGAAACTCAGTAGAAGAGCCCGTATCCATGGATTTATTGTAACCACCCAACATCTTCCCCCTCTTATTATCTTGAGCTTCCCTGCCTGTAATTATGGACACTAAGTCCTGTGTGACTCGGCATCACGTTGACAAATTATTTGTGAGTAGGAACCACTCTAGCAAGACTGAAAATATTCTGTTCACTAGTGTCTTGGGAAGGTCTTCCACTGTGTAGAGTTTTATTAAGTTGGTATGTAAGTTTTATTAAGTAGGTATAACTTTTGTATAGGTTTAAATTTGCTATTCCTCTCATCCTTCTTCCATATTTCTCATCTGGTTATATATATCTTTTATTTAGTGGATTGGCTATAATGAGAACTGAGTAATTAAAGGATTGTGTGGCACAGAAATAAACTGCAGTGAATCTGCACTTTGCGCTGCCACCCTGAACATGCTTCAAAGGTGAAGGCTGAAGCTTCTACGCCTTTGCATCTTCCTTGTGACAGTAAGTTAAAAAAGGTCATGGCCCAGATTTTTTAAATGTCTAACTGCAGTGATTTCAGTTTCAACAAGGAGCATGATAGACAGAATCCGATAAACCTGCTGCAGCAGTGATGTTGCTGTTCAGTATAAGAAATCTCAGTCACTGGTGGATGCTCCTTAACGGGTTTTGGCCTGTAAAATATGCTTTTATTCAACTTACCTCAGTTTACCATATAAATAACTTTGGCAAGTCCTTTCCAGGTTCCCGGTGGGCTACTACTATAAAAGGAAATTAATAATATCAATTGCACTATCTTTTGCTGGAGTACAAACTCAGTCTTTCTCTAAAGTGCTTTGTGGAGTTACCTTGGATACAGAATTTGTCCCATTGTCTCTGGTGGAAAGTAACATCTTAATTGGAGGTTTTTAGTGGGTGTAATTACTTCAAGATCTCCACTGACATTTCATATGGCATTTCAGTTATTTAGTAGTAGTAAACTCATAGTTAGGTCTCTGTGCCACTCTCTGTGCAACTCCATATTAAAGAAATACCCTGGCACAAAAGCCTTTCAGTTAGAAAATACCTTGTCAACTAGTCTAGTTTTGTACTTCATTACCAGCAGTAGGGGTGTGTGGATTTTGCCTGCTTGTGGAGAGGAGCTGACAGTAGTTCAAATAAGCAACAAAAACAAACTAGCAAGTGGCAATCTGCAAATGAAGGTGAATCAGTGTTGTTGTGCTATATTCACTCACAGCTGCTTATTAGTTTCTGGGACTTTCTTCATCTTCATGGAAACAAAAGACTGATTTTACAGCAGAGACTGCCATGCAATGTGGGAAGGCTGATAAGGGCTGAGAAGGAACTGGCCCTGCACAGACCCAGCAATGGAAGGATTCGAGGCTACAGGGAGGGAGACCTAGGGGCAGAAGCTGTCCTCACCAACCTCAGCTATGAATTAATGAAAAGATATAGAGCTGCCAGTACTCTTGCTTTTGGCAGAAAGTTGCTATTTTAGGACACTGAGCAGAAATCAACTGAAATGTTGTTCTCCAGGAGGCACAGCTCTGTGGCACCCATCAGTCCCAGGAGAGTCACTGCTCAGGTCAGCCACGCAGGTCTGAGCTGCCCTGTGTCACAGGTAATACAGAATTGATCAGAGTACAGCCACCGGCTGCTTTCAGACTTGGCAATGCTCACAGGTCTGGGTTTGGCAATTTTCAGCGGTAGGCTGCAGCCCACAATTTGTGTCTTTCGGATATGTCCTAACTGACTAGCTCAGGTACTGGTAGTGCAGCTGAAGCCACAGATTTGGCACTGTTTGGGTACTGACCTTGCCTCTCAGGCAGGTTTCCATCCTGGGCTGGTCTCCCTGCTGATGTGAGCAGAAGGTATCTACAGTGCCTAAGCACTTTACTGCGAAGGCACTGCACTGGCGGTGGTCTCATAGCCAGGAGTCAGGCTGCAGAGCCCCCCCAGGCAGCAGTCTGCTATCAAGTCTGTTTACTTGCTCTAACAGATTCCAGTTATGCCTTTTAATTTTCATGCTGAATTAATTACCTGTCCTTCCACACAGATGGTTTCAGAATAAAAATACAGCGCATGTTCTCAGCTTTCATTTAAAGCTCCTTTCATACCAATGCAGTGGCTGGCAAGATCCCGTATAACAGAACTTGACAGTCAAGTAATATCAGCTAAGGCTCCAGTTAGAGAAGCTGAATCAGAAAAATTGATCTTGAAACTGTCCTCCAAAATCTGCATCTCAAGGTTACAGCTAGCCTGTGTATATGGAACAGAACAGAGAGCATGAAACCCAGCTCCCTGGGGTACTGCTCTTCTGTCATATATACAGCTGGAAAGATGGATGAATAAGCCATGCTGTACTACCTTTGAATGTGTGATAATACACTTTTTTGCTTAAGACATTTCACCTCATTCTTCATCTCATCAGCTTCTAGTTTCATGATACAGAACGGATAGCTTTTTTCTGTTAATGTGGTACTTCATTAAAATATTGGCAGTGTGAGGCCTTGACTTTCTACAAAAATAAATGCATTTTATATAATCTACCAAGTGTACTGACTTTGCTGCTTTAGCCCTCACCACTAACCTTAGCACATAAAAGCTGTGAAGTGTTTTAAGTGTACAGCAGGCATTCTCTGGCTTCAGAGAAGGGCTGCCTTTTCTTGCAGAAATCACATGAGATCCATTCAGACATGTTCCCGTTCAATATTAATGGCACCTTCCCTCTTTGTAAGTTGTAAAAAAATCAATTTGGTCACTTGAGGGATGGGAAATCGTTTCTATTCACTCAAGTTATTTATGGATTTAAATCCCTCATGCCCTAATGGAAGAACATTCCTACCATTATTAGCATTACAGAGACACAGGCACTGAAAGAGAGTACTAGGCACTTTATTCATATCTTTCTTACAATGAAGGAACATGAGTGAACCCTTGATCTGAGCATTTGTACCCACAAAAGCAATCAGCTCTGCCAGGTAGAGAAGGGATATCTCTTTAATCTTATGAGTGACAACTCCTTATATTTTTTTTAATGAGAAGAAATTTCACCTTTGCTTTTCATCTAATTAGTAATGTTTGCAATTGACCTCCAATCGGACAATGTCCAGTAGTGATGACTTTTGTTATTAGTTAATTCTTTACAAGGTTCTGAAAATGCTGCCTTCACTGAAGGAGAAAATGTATTTCTTCTAAAACAAACTCTCTCCTGAACCATATAACAAACACTTGGGAGCATTTCAACTGGTCTTACATCTTATTAAAACATTTGTAAATTTGTCTCTTTTAACATACTTTCAGAAACCACCTAACAAAAAAAATGAAATGATGAATCAGTGGGGCAGAGATTTACAAGAAGGCTGTTCCAGATGGCAGAAACTGTAAAGAAGAAAGCTTTTGCCTTGACAGTTACGAGCTTGTCTGGGGGGACCAAAAAGGAGCCAGTGCAAAGTTAAGAATGAACCTAGAGAGAGGAAGAGAGAGAAGACAAAAAGAGGTGACATAACTTGACAAGGGAATATTGAAAAACATAATAAAGTTTCTTTGACTGCATGGCATTCTGCACATGCAGATTTGCAATAACCCAGGGAATAAGAGATGGAGGGAAGGATAATGACTCAGCAGAGAAAGAGTTTAGATAGTTGTGTAGAAAGGAAAATGGCATCACCCACAGCAGGAGAATATGGCACAAAAAGCACTGTTTTGCTCATGTTGCACACCACTGAGAAGCTGCAGACGCTGAGTATCCCAGGTCAGCTTCCCGTAGGAAACGAGCAACGACTTGATACCTGGATGACTCCACATGTACCTGACCTGGGCCAACACTGACAATTTCAGCCCAAGAGCAGTGCCCAGACCTCAGAGTACTATGCCGCTGCAACAACTCCATTGAAAGAATTTGCGTTGCTTAGGAAGAATTATCCTCCTTCCTGTAAAGAGGAAAAGCTATGGCAGCTAACCACACACAGCTCCCCAAAAGGCATCCACATTAGAAAGCAACACAAGCCATAGGGGTATTTCCCAGATTAAATACTTACATGACAAATGTCTAGACTGCACATAACAGTTCTATCTGCTGCCTCTGATCACAAGACTTGCCTCTTAATTCCTTCTAGCTCCCTCATGGCTTCAGTTCAAAGCTTTCCCGAACTTTGCAAAGGTGAAGACAGAGAGCAAACCAGTGTGCATACCTCATCAGTACAGACTATTCTCTCTGCTATCACACGTTCATACAGTAAAGTGAAAATTAGTCCAAGAATCAATGTTTGATTAACTCTGCCAAGCAGACTAGCTAGGCATCAAATAAGAAACTCAGCATAATAGGATTTTTTTTCCTCCAGAAAATGACTGACTGAAACAGGTTGTTTTCCAGAGTGCTACAGAAGAAAATGTACTTCCATGTTTCAGTTCATTTCACCGATACTTCAGAATGCAACAAATTTAAAATTACATGAATGCCACCTCATTTCAGTTGTATAGCAGAAAGGGCACAAGTTGAAAAGTACTTTTATACTTCACATAACTTGAATTTTTCAGATTGTTACTTTTCCTCCCTTGAGGCAAAGGCATCAAACCTAACTCTGAGGACTGAAGAACCTGTTACATGACATCGATGATCTTAAGGGTCTTTTCCAACCTAAATGATTCTATGATTCTATATCTGTCTCATATTCATTCGCTTTGTGTCTCTTAACTTCACTGAGCTCATCTGAGTTTATGTGACATACCCATATAAGCAAGATGATAGAACTAAATTTTTTCTACTTCGTACAACTATCGCTATCAGCTCTAGAGCCCTTAAAGTGTGCTTTACTCAGCCTCAGTAATTAAAAAAATACATTTGTGTTACTTACCCTTGGATCTGTTATTTCTGAAGATCAAAAGATAACGTTGTGCTCCTTTGATGACAGAAAGTGGTTGATAGCATTTAACATGTCTAAATAGTATGATTCATAAAATACCAAGCAAAGTTCTTATATCTTAACTAGCTCAGAGTGTGACTCATGTAATATAAACAGACATATCAAATAGTGTCTTCGGCTCATCAGTGAAGCAATTACACCAGAGGGCTGATGAGCTGCAGAACTAACGTAGGTTGTTTTCCCCTGGATTTCTGTCTTTGGGTTGATTCATCCTGATGACTGAAAAAATGTATGTTAAGCATGAGCCTTTTCAAGAGTGGCAGCAAGCAGAGGGGTGCCCTTATGCATGCTCTCACTCTTCCTTGTGCTCTCTCTCATGCTCTCTTTCTTGGATTCTGTATGTTGTTTAGGCGAACATTGCAGCCTTTCTCACAGTCAGGGCACATACACCTTCTCCCCTCAACCCAGCCACCTATTTTAGCAAGACCTGTTGGAGGGTACTACAGCTGAGATGATAGCTCCCTTCAGCCACATGGGTTGGACTTGGCCAACGGCACAGGGTGCCAGTCCACACATAAACTGTACGAATTCTCTTTTCTGTAGGAAACCAGGAATGACACTGAGAAGCCTGCAGGGTATGGAGCAAACGTGGGCATAGAACAGGCCATTTGTTGATTAGCAGATACAGGCAAGAGGGAACAGCATTTACCTGTCAATACCACAGGCCATGGGCAAAAATAATGGTGTGGTGGTTGGGTTTTTTTTACATCCATGACTGTAAGCACGACACCTTAGACAAAATAAATCCTAATAAGGAGTTGACATGGGAAGATTGCTGGTGGAAGGTGGGAACTGGAGTCCTCTGGCTGTTTGCAGAAAAGGCAGTTTAATAGAGCAAGTCACCCTCACACCAGTAAGGCTTCCCTCCCTGGTGGGAATACGAGTTTCTCCAGCTAGCCCTGTTATTTCTGTAGCCAGCCAGGCTTTTGACTGTCTTCTGAAGCTGCCAGGTCGCAGCTGAGGCAAAGGTGATGGCCTGAGACTACAAGTTCATTTCTAGTAAACAAATGGTGTTTCTAGGAAACACCATGAGACAGGAACTGCTCTTGGTTATTCTCAAGGAGACCTCGGTGGGAACGAGTGACCCGAAGGTCAATGGCTCCCTAGGTGATCAGTGTCCCTACACCSCGCCATCCCTTTCCTAAAGCTACCACTCCTCTAATAGTGATTAAATGTTACTCTTTTCTCAACTTTATGATTAAATGTTCTAGCTAAGAAATTAATATGCAAAAATGGAACTTACTCAAGCTCATTCCTTGGGGGGATATGTAATTATGTAGAAATTAACAGAACGTAACTTACACATTTTACATTTCCACAGAAACACATGGTCTGAGGGCCAGATTTTCATTGTCATTCTAACATCTGAATACTTTTAAGAATCTGGTCTAAAATGTGTACATTTTTCCCCTAAGCAAAATCTAAAAGTTTCAGTTAAAACACTTTTAATAGAAAATTAAATTATGCTTCTTAAAAGATTAACTACATGCAGTCCTGCACACAGTATTTTTTTCTAGTTGCCACTCAATTATTCCAACAGCACACCCCAAGAACTGTGTTCCATGTGAGATAACACTTTTGTTGGGTCACTGACAACTGGTTCATGAACCACCATTGAGGTCTGAGTTATTTCAGCATAACATTGTCCTGGTTCTGGCTGGGACAGAGTTAACTTTCTTCCCAGTAGCTGGGGGTGTGCGCTGTGTTTTGGGTTTGGTATAATAGGAGTGTTGATGGCCCAGTGATGTTTTGGGTGTTGCTGGGTGGTGCTTGCACCAGGCACTTTTCGGCCTCCCATGCCCTGCCAGGTRCATGGGAAGCTGGCGGGGGGAGCATAGCCGGGGTGGTTGACCCAGCTGGCCAATGGGGTATTCCATACCATGCAACGTCATGCTCAGTATAAAACTAAGTGTGTGGGGGGGCTCTCAGTTCCGGGACGGAGTCGCGCGTTTCGGGCACGCGTCGGTTCGGCAACGCGTCGGTTCGGCGGGTGGTGAGCAGTTGCATTGTGCATTGCCTSTTTTGTATATTCTATTGTTGTTGTTGTTACCACTGTTATTATTACTGCTCTACTTTGTTTTATTTCAATTATTAAACTGTTTTTATCTCAACCCGTGAGTTTTTCTACTCGTGCCTTCCTGATTCTCTCCCCCATCCCACCGGAGTGGGGGGGTGAGCGATCAGCTGCATGGTGTTTAGGTGCTGCCAGGGTTAAACCATGACAAACATGCAATTTCTAGGGATCTTACTGCTTAATTCTTATTAATTTTTTACATATAGATCCTTTTCTTGGACATTAATGTTTGGATTTGAAAGCCTTACATATTGTGCAAATACAAAAACACAGCCTAGGCAATTCCAAGGTCAAAGCATTTAGTCGTAGGTAGCATGAATGCTAGCACAAAGCCAGTTTAACCAAGCATACAGCTGCAGGGTTGGCTTCCTTAAAAGCATCCTGACTCAGTTAACTATATAGCAAACTGAGGCATACCAGTAAACATTCATTCTTATATTTGATAATTTATATAGATTAAATCTGCTGCTGGAAATCTGCTGGTTTTATTGAAGTTATACAGATTTACACTAGTGATGACCAGGCAAAGTAGCGTATATGCTTGAAGTACAGCTTAATTTACAGCTTTGTTTTTGAGAACTCTGTTCTGGTACATGAAGGCACTGGAAGCTGCAGAAAACGTGTCTTAATACATTGTATTAATTACAAAATAATAGGTGATCATATGATAGAAATAGAAGGTAAACACACAACTTAAGAAATCATATTTCTGCCTACAGTGGTATTTTTCAACTGTTGCATGCCTAGTTATCCAGGCAGAACAGTCTTATCCTAACTATTTCAGTAACCTAATCATTTAGTTTAACAATCAGGATTTGGGGGTGGGTGGTGGTGGTGAGCAGGAGCAAGATAGAAGAGGAGAGAAAAGGAAAACATTTCACTTCCCATTACAATGTACCCCTTCTGGCTTGTCCCAAACTGTGTGCAAGTTCTCTGGAGAAGAGGCCCATAGTAAGCCATCCCTGGAGCACTTACAGAGACCTGAGCAAAGCCCTTTTCCCTCTCCCCCAGACCCAAGAAACTAGGAAAAAATCCATTCTTTAACTGAAATTCAGGGAATAAGCATCAGACCACAAATCCGTTTTCTGTCTAGGAGCTTTACAGAGCATGCAGCCATCTTTTATTTGTGTTCTTTGTGGTCACATAACACAAGTGAATAATTTTAGCTCCAGTATGATCTGGACTTCCCATGGGAAGAGCTCAGAAGCACTCTGAGGACACAGAGCTGGTGGTATTGCTCATTACTATTGTTTATACATGTTGAAACTTGTGCCTGTATAGTGGAAAATAACAAACTACAAACTAGGAATGTGTTGGGGCTGTTAGCGCCTCCCCTGGGGAGACCTTCAATGCAAAGCAACATCATGCAAGATACTCTTTGACCATATTATATTAAACTGAGAAGATTTTTTGGACTTTTGACCAACAGGTGACATCTCCACAGCACAAGCTTCTTCAGTTCATTCACAAAGCCTGTGAAAATCCATTCTTCCATCTGTGAGGAGTACACCACAAGCACACATAGTAACCAAAAAGATAGGGAGTCAGAGATCTTCATCTTGCATGATTTTGACCCTTTATTTAGGTCATTATCCAGATCGTGTATCTGTTACTGGTATCTTAAATACATGACTTCCTGCATTGTTCCTACAATAGGCTTCACTATCATTCACAATCATAACTAACATCTGCCTATTTTCCTGCATCTTTACGACCTCTATAAGTACCATTGGAGGTAATTTTTTCCCCTCAGTTTTATTACAGCACGCAAAGGAACCAGGAGCATATGTTGCAAAATAAAGTGAGTCTCTATTGCGCCTTTGTCATCAGCTGCATCCCAATCTGTTTCCTTTTCTTTCCTTTCTCTTCAGGTCTGATTCTGCTAGAAAGTACTTCCAGCAAGATGTGAAACTCTATACATTTTAAAGCAGGGAGAAGCACACCTTTTGCTGTCTCTGCCCTCATGCCCCATGGATATAGAAGAGAAAGGATTTCAAGCTTTTCAGATTCTCTTTACTATGGACCGGAGAAGACTTTTTTCCTGTGACTATATATTTTGAGTGGTGTACTGGTGTAGGAGGTGTGTGTTTCTAGAACTCTGCTGGAGCTAAGGAAAATCCTGTTTAATCTGACACAGGAACTAACAGTAGCTGAGGAAGAAAGTAATTTTGAGTTCTGGAGTATGTGTTGCAATACTGAATGCACAGTGTAATAGCAAAGAGACATATCATTGCATAGGCTTCCTACCGACAGTGGTAGTGACTTGAAAACCAGCATCTCCCTCATGGCATCCAAAGAGAGATTTCTTACTCTAAAAGCAGATCTGGTGATTCTTTGCATTTTTAGGAGAAGAATAGAACAAATTGCAAAGAAAGCATGAGATTCTTCAGTCTATGGCAAAAAAATCCTATTGGTTCAATAGGCTGCAACTTCATTTAGATTAGTGCTAAATCTGAAGAGTGAGGAGGAGAAATGAGTGAGGTGGTTGAAGGTTTTTCATTCTTCCTTTCTCTTTTTTGGCAGCAGCAACCAAAAAGGTATTCTTCCACAATGATCCTATGAAATATTACACTGTCTTCCCTTAGGCTTGCTTTTTTGAGATAAAAAGAAAGCTTTCTATGGAGAGGGGTAGAATTTATTTATGCTGTGGATCTGTCACAAGAAATTCAGTGACAATGAAGCAGAATTTCTTCTACAAAGATTGAAATAAACCTGCAAGACAGACAGCACTTGCAGTTCCTCCAGTGATTCTTCACACTTTTCTTGCCACAACCAAAGTACACCAATATTATGATGAGGCTGCCAGTTGATCTGTTAACTAGACATCAGGAAGAAATTGAAATCTTCAGATGTCAAAAATATTTTTGGCAGGATGGTCACAATGTTAAAATACCAGGGAGCCTGAGTTTTGCTCTGTCTCCCTCACATACACACCAAAAATTTTCTAGAGTCAGAGTCAATGTAAAAATGCAAAAATAGCTTACTTCTAGCTTAGTGGCTGTGGGTGTTCTGAGCTTCTGAATTAAGACTAATATTCATAAAGATGCAGAGGGAAAATCTGCAGAGGGAAAATCCAAACTTAAAAATGTTTATGGGAGAAAATAACTTTTACAAAATGGCAACTGTAGCAGAAACGTGGAAGGTATTTGTTATCATAAGGGGCTAGTGGCTGTGGAACAAGGTCTGGCAACAAGTTTAGCAGTAGTTAACTCTGTAGAAACAGCATGCAACTGCATGGTATATAAGCTGTTTATGCTACAAAGGAAGGAGTGTAAAAAGAGCATGTGCTGGAATAAAATTGGGGAAGCCCTGTTAGCCCACACCTCATTGCAGATGGGACTGCACAGAGTGCTGTACACCAAAGAAGGGGTCCATCCGATGCTGTCATTTTGGGGATTCCAGCATCAGAAGCGGCATAAAATGCCATCTAATTCAATTGTTAACATCTTTTAATTGCTCCTTTTGTATCAATAAACAACATCTTTTGCTCACAGCCTGGACGTGAGGTGTGGTTTCCATGAATCCTCCTGGATTCGGAGAGTCAGAGGGAAGAGCAACTCTTATCACTGGTAAAATAATGGTCACCATTTCAAGGTCTATGAACAGGATCTTACAAGACTAAGTAGATCCAGAAAGTCAGCTTGCAAAGTCAGGTGAGGAGAGATTACCTACTTGAACCCACGCTGGCTCACTGGAAAAGAACACATTTCTTTCTTTTCCGCATAAATGGGGAAGGCAGAGAAACTGTTTCTGCAGTCTTCCATTGCCTTCCCAGCATTTCTAAAGAACAAAGCCTTCAGGTACCAAAAAGTAAGAAAGATCCTAAAAATATAAAGAAAGATCAAAAAAAATCCCACCCAAAACCTRTAATTAAACCTTTCCCTGAGATGGCACAGTATTATTTTGAAATGTGGAGAACTGCAAAAATCAGTGTCTCAGGCAAGTAGGAGGAACAACACCGGTTCCACCAGGGCAGGCAGCACTACTGCTGAGTCTGGTGGGAGGTGTGGGCACAGCTCAGCCACCCACCACAGGAGATGTCTGAAGTACTGCCACAGCCTGTGAACAAAAGCTCTTTCCTCCTTAAGACATCACTGACTCAGGATAACAAGCTCAAGCATAATTTTCCAAACTAATGAGAACCTGCGGTCTAAAATATCAAGCCGCCCTCAACTCTAGATAGGGGGGAATAGATCTCTCTAGGTTAGAGATCTACTGAGAAATTAAGAGGAAGAATATCCTTTTCTCTTTTCCTCTCCTCCAGCGGAGACACACAACAGTCAATGAACTACATGCTCTCACCTCCATGATGTGAACACAGTAGCCTGGCTCTATGGAGGCCTATTTTGATCAAGACTATGTCAGTTCCTCAGGTGCATTGCACTGGATGATCAATTCTAAATGGTTGTATGATGTTGTGGTACCCTGATGCCTCACAGAGCTCTCAGAGCACTCAAGAGACTTGCTTTCTGGCAGAATAATTACATTTAACTTCTCAGGAAGTATGAGCAAGGATCTGAACTATGAGGGTAAAGAGAAACAGGTCACTTTTAACCAGTGGCAGATGGCTTCTAATACTTTCAGGAGGCACAGTTACAAAGATAAGAGAAGATCAGAAACTGGGGAATCACATCCAGACTTCGGAGATGATGTATCCTGACAGCAGGGAGATACAAGATCATGCTAGGGAAGAAGGAAAAGAGGCATCCAAGTTACCCAAGAGGAAAGACTCTTAGGAATGTAGAGCTCTTTTTAATCTTGAGACTAAAACACGACATGTCCTAGGGATATCAATGGGAGACATGAGCAGAGCTGAAGGACAGAAGGTGCCCTAAAATAGTAACTAAATATAGCTATTTATTCAGTGCCTTGCCACCTCATTCAGTGGAAAAATTTATGCCTTTTAGGACCACTGTTATTTGTATCCTTTGTTTCATTTTACTATTTTGTTTATTGTCTGTAGAAAAATTGTCTATTCCCCTTTTTTTCCCCAGGCCTTTCTCTCATTTCCCTTTTCTCTTATCTGCATATTTTTCCTGCAGCAATTACATCGTCATTACTACCCATGATGCCAATGAAACAGTTAAGGGAAATGTTTCTGGGATCACTGTGGATGTTTAAGTTTAGATGTGGAAGTTAAGCTTCCTGTAGCATCAACAGAAAGAAATAGGTGCCTCAAGGGAGTCATTCATCTCATCTTAAGGCATGTGTGTGAGACATGGGATAACAGCTTTTGAAGGTACCTTTCTCCCCCCATTGACTGTAGGGAGTCCAAGCCCAAGCAGCTGGTTTAGACAAGACATTTGAGTTTTAGATCAAATGAATTCCACCCTGATACTGCAAAAAGTTCACTGGCTGATGAAAAAAAATATATAAAAAGACCTGTACTTTGTGCTTATATACAGTTCAGATTTACCATGCATTAGAGGCATGTTTGTATAGAAGCTTAGATTTTGGAGGATCTTTGGCCCACATAAAAATCTCAGGAGGGCCAGAGCCCAACTGGCATATTTGACACATCTGCTAGAGGAAAAAAAACTAAATATGCAGGGACCAGGAAGAAAGGTCATGGAACATGGCTGAGAAAAACATATATGCCTAACGGCCACTCTTGGGAATCTGGCTGGTCAAATTCTTGCTGAAGGTATCAGTGATGTGCCGAATATTACTCCAGAGGCATGGATTGGCTTATCATACAATACTGCTTGAATTCATTTCCTCTCAGAGGGCCCTGGTTTGCCATAGATGATCTGTTTCTCCAGTGTTTCCAAAGACAGAAATTCACTGCTGCTTACCACGAGGGTAGGACTGAGCCTGCATGCTTGTGTGGCTAACAGATACTACAAATTAGCTCCTAGGCTCTGACATCTGGCCTTCATAAGGAATGATTGCCTCTGTTGACAAAAATTATAATAGTACTGGCCTAAGAAAAATAAGACAAATTGATAACTGTGTACTTTTCACATTAGCAGATAATAAACACAAAATTTAAACTTGGTTCATTTGCCTGGAAGCTTCAAGTCATTTGTTAAAAATTCAATTAAAGCATGAGTAGTGAGTTTAAATGTAATCAAAAGGCAAGGGAGAGGACTTTGCTACTCCACTGCTCCTGGGACTACAGATAAGAACATGCTCCTTGTCTGTTCAAATCAGATTAAAATCCAAGAAAACGTTTCCTGTAAAATCCAAAAGCCAATAAATTAATCATTGGCCTGTATATATTAGGTCAATTACCTAGACAAATGGACAGACTTCAAAGTATCCCAAAGACACTTCAGTAATTACAAAGTAGTCAGAATTTTTTATTATTGAAAAAAAGAGCATGTTCGTACTTTTTCATCTATGATCAAATTCTGCAGTAAATGCAAATAATTCTGGAGGATCTTGTCATAAAAGTGGATTGCATAGTGCCTCTATCCTGACTGATGGAAGAGCCTTAGCATACAAGGGGTGGACATGGCTTATTTTATTTTTGCTTGAAAACTCCATACTTCCTCTCTAACCTCTTTAAAATCTTTACAGCTTCAAAATAAATGAAAATAGAATTTCAGACACAAATCTATGAATTCAAAATACATTTATCTACTGCAGCAAGTTCTACCTAGATAGCATCATCATCTGTAATCATCTGATAAAGAAACTCTCCTCATGTAAAACAGGGATGAGGAGAAGAGAAGAATAAAGGACTTTAGAAGGACAGTGAGCTGTAGACCTTTACATTTTAAATACATACATAAGAAATCAAGACTGGATATGAGGATAACATATAATATAAAATCTTATAGCTAAAACTAACCCAGTCTGAATTTGTATTAAACAGAAATCACAAGAAAAGCACACCTTCCTTCCAAGAAATCAGACCATCCAGCTGTTGTTTCAATCCCAAAGGAGTTACCCAGAAGATGGCCAGTCTTCCCGTGTGACCTATATAAAGCAATATATATATAAAGCTTGTATAAAGCAAAATAGTTCATTAATCATGGTTTTCATTAATAAGCTTATTTTCTGATTTTACCTGGCATCAATAAAAAAATTCTGTTTCACCTACCTGATGCCTGTGCTAGTTAAACTACATATGCCATTAGTTTTGTTTAAAGAAAGGAGGGCGGGAGATAGTTGCCTTTATTTCTGTTTCTGCAAGTCAAATAAAAACTCAGCTTGATAAAATGAGTATAGAAAATACTGATTTTAGTGTAGGAAAAAAAAGGAAGGAAAAACTGTAAAATATTCTAGAACAAGCTTCAGCCTTTCAAAAAGTGAGCTATAAATGTCACAACCTTCTATAAAGCTCAGTGGCTATCAGCACCTAAGCTGCTCAAAAATGAAATTCAGTAGCACATCTTCCTCAGCTGCACATGCCCATGATAACAATCAATTCTGAAGGGTAGCAGTGTACTGATAGAAGAACTCCAGAGCTTCATTGTTTTATGGCCAGAAGCTCTGAAAAAATCCAAACTCGAGGCCACACTGTTGTTTTACATCTTAGGTAGACAATAGATGAAGTGTGAGTCTATGCCCTTCCCAAATGCAGGGGTTAATGGAGCCCCTTCCCCATGGGAAGGCCTCGCATTGCTCTCCTGTCAATGTTAATGGGAAACCCTGCAAGGATTTCCTTATCTCCGAGCAGAGTGCCTCTGGGCTTCCTCACAGGTCCATGAGTATGATTCATCGCTGTGGGCTGCAGCCTAGTGCCACCTGCTAGCACTAACGAAGAGGAAAAGAAAGAGAAAAGTCAGGGTTTCCAGATGCTTTCCCATCATTCCTTCTCCATCAATTCTACTATCCACGAGCTGGCCACTAGCCCTCCAGCTCTACCTTTGCCCGAGCCATAGAGAAATCTGGTGGCTCGTTACACTTTAAAAGAGCATACATGTAAGGGTAGAAAAACTATTGCTCTCTAGAGATAATAAGGGTAAAATAGGGATATAATTTTCTGAAATGGAATAAAAATATGAGACCTCTGTGTAATACACTCTTCCTGTCGTTGGACTGGTTGAACTACTAACAAGAACATCCCATAAACGTAGGTCTTTTCCTGCTCACAACTGTGTAAGATTACAATTTTTGGAAAAGCATCCATTAACTGAGATTGCTTGATAGATAGTTTCAGGAAGATGTCAGAGTGAATAGCTGATCTGGGAACTACCTATAGCAGCTATTTAGTCAGCTGGATGTCGCAGAACTCACTCTTTGAGCTGAACTGAGCAGTCAGGTGCCTCAGGCTTTTCATGCAGTGCTGCCCTGAACGAACATAACCACTAGCAATTATTTTCAGAAAGTGGAAAAATCAGTGGCGGGTGATAGTCTCTTATCCAAGGATACTCTGTGAAGCCCCTTCCTCACACCAATGCTTGACCCAGCCTAGGCTGGTCATACTGACAAGGTAGAAATTAAGTAGTCTTTTGGGAACCTGATGTGAGTACCACTTCCCAAAGACCCCTTGAAAGCCTCCACCTTTAGAAAGAGACATCATACGACTTTTCTTGCTCAGTAGACTTCAACTTTGTTGAATGTGAGCAACCAGAATTGTACATAAATGAAATCACTGCAGCACTAAGCACATTGCAGATACCTAGCCTTATAGATTTTAAGATTTTTGCCTTTTCCATTTCAGAATATTTGTCATGAAGGACAAGAAGTGGAAATGGAAAGAAAAAGGGAGACCTGGGTGTTTTAGAAGTAGCGAAGAGATGGAGTTAATGGAGTTATTTGTGGTTTTTTGTATTACAATTTTACATTTCCAAGTATTCTCATTTTCATAATTCTGCCAAATTTATCTAAATGTAAGAGGAGACTTTGTCTTCTCTCCCCATACCCATAGAAGACTCGCACTATGCCTCATTACAGCTTGCTTTTTTTTTTTTTTTTTTTTAGAAGTAGTTAAGAAACATCTAGACGCCAAAGACAGAGGTTTTCCAAACAGAAGTCATTGCTCTTCCTGATGAATAGCAAAGCCCAGTGTCATCCTGTGTTCACTTCCAGTTGATCATTCATCATTTTCCTGGCTTGGTTAAACAAAAATCCTCATCCTGAAAGACACAGACTCCTCGGGGTACTACCAAACTAGCAATGTGAGACAAGCTCTGGGGAATGCAATCTGATAGAACCTGAGGAGCTAGAGAACAGAGCGACATCGATATACAGCTAAATACCACAAAGCAAAATCTTCTGAACAGCAAAGATATTTTATACCTCTTTCAGTATTTTTAAAAAWTTTATATATTTAATAGCGCACTCTCTTCTCAGTAACCACAAAAGGAATTAGCATTTCTAAAGCTTTTTATGATCAGAGCAACTATTCTTCCCTTAAAAAAAGTGTTAAATAATTACAACTGTCACTACTTTCATGTGCATTAAATTCACCTCTGTAACAGGCACTAATTTTGCTCAATATTGAATTCACTGTCATTTCCACATGTCAGTCCAAAAGGAGGCTGTCAGAGTTTTAAGTAAATTACTTGAAAGAATAAATCACAGTGTTTAGACCCAATGCCACTGAACTGGAAACCATAGAAAATGCTGCTGCAGAACTGTCAAACAAGCTTTGTACATAAGAAAAAAAAACAACTGTGCACCATTCTCTAAACTACTAGTGCTGCTTTGAACAAATTGTGCCTCCCTGTCCTCTGATATTCACAGGACAGAGTCACACAGTTCCTCTGAAACAGAACAGCTCTTCCAGTATGTAGGACATCCAGCATGGACTAGAGAGGTGCGAGTTCAAATGATGCTCTGCTACTGACTTCCTGTATCAATTTGAGCCAGTTTCTCACGGTGGGATTCAGCTCCAGGTTCAGGAACAAGTTTGTGTCTCTGGAATGTAAGTGGCTATGTGTGAGCCAATGCCACTATAGCCGGTGGAGATCTACTTAGTACAGGTAGTGGACTCCAGAGAACAAGTCAGCTGAGCGTACTGAGGTGTGAGACAAATGACCTCTAAGCTCTGATGGCTGTTTTGACTTCACCTCCACTGAATATAATGGGAGCTTAGACACTCACTTCACGTGAAGGCATCCACCATGCAGAAACCTAAATTTGTGTGCCTAAATCTGGAGCTGAGTAGACCTTACTGTCAGATCAACAGGACATCTAAATAAGCTAATAAATTCACTTAGCTGAGATTAGTTCTCTACCTGTGAAAATGGAGGTGTTGACACTTTCCTGGCACCCAAGGACAAATACATTAGAGATAAAACTGGAGAAAAATTCACTTGACTAACGGGCTGTACAATATCAAGAGAACAGAGCTGGGCTCTTCACAGTGGTGCATGATGAGAGGATGAGACATAATAATTATCAGTTGAAACAAGGAATGCTCAAACTAGCTATATGGAGAAACTTTTTCACCGTGAGGACAGTGAAGCCGTGGAACAGGTTGCTCAGAAAGATTGTGCCATCTCTGACCTTAGAGGTTTTCAAGACCAGGTGGAATAAAGCTCTGAGCAGCCAGCTCTGCCCTCATGGCTGATCCCACTTCATGCTAGAGGGTGGACTAGAGACCTCCTGAGGTACCTTCCTACTGAATTATCCTCAGATGTGATGAACTCTTCACAGTTTACAGAGAGCAGGAGAGAAGTCTGTCATCTTTATTTTCCTATAGAAATTCAGAATTTGTTCTTTGCATTCTTTCTCCACATGAGAAAGGCTTCAGCTGAGCAACCTTCAAAATCAAAAGTCCTAGAACTTTAGTTACCTTCTCCTTTCCTGCAGTTTCCTCTTTTCCAAAAGAAAGAAAAAGAAAGTGTAACCAAATTAGAAAGGGAAACACAGAGGGGGTGGGTAATTTTAAACAATGTGCTCCATTGATCCTTCCAAGCAAGTGGATCTGAGATGCCTTTGGACATTTCATGCATCAAAAGCCTGGGAGATAGAAGTTATCACTGCTGTCAGCACAGAAAGGCAAGGCACCAGGTGCTATGTAGTTAGGTTTATTGAAGGACAGCTCACAATCTTCCCCCAAAGAGTGCACAGAGACAAACCACCTGCCCTTTTACACAGCGATTTCATGTCAGCATTTTAGTTTCCACTTTATACAACTGGTCTCCATAAGCATTAAGGCACAACCTCTGTCAGATGGCCATGTTTACCCACCACAATTTCATTATCAAAATTATTTTATTTAATTTGGAGTATTTGGTGTACAAGTACAACAGGGTCAAGTCCCTATGGCTAATATTCATTTTAGCTATATGGCCGTTCTGTTGCTCAGGGCTATTTGCAACTGCATCAAAGACAGTATGAATACACAGAACAATGCTGAGTCCACAGAGCCATGGGAGCATGAGATGGCTTTTATTCTCTTCTCTAGCATCAGCAGCATTTCCAAACCATGTTTTAACAAGTGCCGGCATGAGCAAAAACAATCGACTGGACAGTCAGCAAGCCCTCAAGCTAGATTCCTGATTTGGCAGAAGTGGTAGGTAAGAGCCATGAAAAGCCATATTTTTACTCATATCCTGGGAAAACGTGAAGAGAACACAGTGTCATATATGAGTTCTGCCCTGCCAGTTCTACAGTCGTTTCATAAAAATTGTATTATTGTGTTAAGAGGATCTCCTCATGCAGTTATCTTGCCCTTCCCATTCCTGAGGCAGCAGCACCCATACCTATATTGCTCTCAATAGATACTTACCTGCCTGACTTGCTCTTAAAAACCTCCATAAGCAATACTACCAAGATCATCGATTTCCATGCTCAGCTCTCTTGCTACATAGCTCTTTCCTTGAGAGATAACTGAAACCTCCATCACTGTAATGTAAGCCTATTACTCCTTGTTGCCCCTTTGATTTATTCCCTCCCTTACCTGTATTTGAAGACCATAATCACATACCCCCTCTGCCTTCCCTTCTCTAAGGTGAGCAAAGCCAGGCCTCCTGCAGCAGCTGTGCATGGTGGGCAGCTAGCCATGCTCCCTCTGGACCCTTTCAGAGCCTCCCTTACGGCTCTGAGCAGCATGCGAGGACTGCATTTACCTGTTCCTGTTAACACCTCCCAGCATGACATTGCTGACTCCTGTCTGAAACATGGCCCTCCCCCAGCAATCAGTCTCCTCTCTGTATTCCCCAGCTTTCCCCGCTCCTGCCTCCGTGCAAACATGCATTTGTCCTTACAGAAGTGCATCCTCTGCTCAGACCACTTCTTCAGCTTGGCAGGACTGTTTGAACACTGAGGCTGTCCCCCAGTGGATCTGCATCCTTTCTCACCTTAGCGCCTCCTGTACTTTTATAAGCATGCTCTCTACTTCATCTAAGTCATTAGTGAAATTAATTTTTCATTAGTCACTATCCATTTGGAGAACTAGCTAGAGATAACTACTATCTGAGTACAATTTCCTACCAATCACATAACCCCACTTAGTTTCATCAAATCCAGGTTTCCCCTCAGTTACGTGAGCGTCATCACAGACAAAAGCCTTACTAAAAAAAAAATTATCAAGAAAAAAATTACATTTTTGCTTTTCCTTTACTTACAACACCCATCCTAGGAGGGCATCAGGCTGATATATGATTAGCTCACATCTAACAATGTTGGCTGTCATTCACCTTAGTTATTGTCTAGGTGATTAGAAATTATTTAATTTTGATTATTAACATTCCCTCTGTTGTATTCCTGGTTCAAAACTGAGGCCAAGTAATCTATAACTTCCTAGTACCTCCGTTCTCATTTTTTTCCCCCACTCAAAACCCCCTAAATTTGCCTTTTACAGTCTTCTGAAACTCACTTCCCCTCCAGTTCTGGGAGGGGATTGCTAATGGCTCACTATTTCAACATTACATCTATCATAGCTGGGCTTCTCATCTCGCTGCCACCAACAATAACTAACAGTCCAACTACAACCACCAAAGGGTGAAGGTTAAAGCAGAAAAGGCATATAACACTTCTRTGTTCCCAGCGTCAGTGGTAGGCAAATAGGTTTTTCTTTCCTTTGGGTACCCATAGAAATATTTTCATGTTCATACTCTTACTACTAATGTATTTGTTTTCTTATATTGTATACAATTTTGCACCTGTTAATTGCTCAGGAAAAAGCCTCAGAATACCTTCATAAGACCGGGCTGAAATAGATTTAACTTTATAGGTGAAAAAAAGGTACAGAAGAGCAGAAGGCGGACATTTTAAGCTTCAAGACTTCCATTTATCAACCACCCACACAGAAAGCCTGATTTTCAGAGGAAAATAGCTGAGCCTCTGGGCTCCCATTTGTCACAATTACCATGAAAAACTGAAGAGGCTTAACCTGCCCTAGCAGGGACAGAATTAAATTCAGGTGCTCCGGAGCATGTAAACCATCAACAGCAGGTGCCTCTGCCCCACAGCTTTTATCCAGAGATGCCCCAGGGCAAGACAGTCCTGTAAGACTCTTTTCCTCAGCAAGAGCCTTACCCCTGGTAGGGCTGGCATCAAGACCAAAAGAGTTGGAGCGTTTTACTTACTTTCTTTTCACCTCTTTATTCTTCTCCTGATTGTGTAAGCAGTTTTGAATGTTCTAACTCGCATGAGTAAAGGCTTCTGGAGAGAGGAAGGGAAGATTACACAGCTTATTTAATGAGAGTCAGACTCTTTCATCCTCTCCACATTCACCCTTTCTAGCTCCTTAAATCCTGGGCTGCAAAGACTTCATTCTTGGCAAACTCCAAACAACCATCTATCTCTGCACCTCATCCATCGCGTGTTACTAGCTGCCTTTGTTCTTGACCAAATCCCCTCTCTGACCAGATGTGACCAGTCCCAGATGTCTGCCCGGTTACTCTGATCCCTGTTTCTGGTTTTGCAAAAGAAGGGAGGCGAACACAGATCATTCCAACACCAAACCAGAAAAATCTGTGTTACCAGCACACAGGTTTTCCTACTATATGAAACTTTAACAGGTTTTTTTTGTGCCTCTTACTAGACATTTACTGACATGGCTGTGATGGATTATTACTGCCTTCATTTTTGCAGACAGAGAAACTGTAAGAAAGTGAGGCTAAACTTACCATAAAAAGCTTCACATCATTCCTTTCAGCAGACCTAGGAGTTCTGACACTCCCACCTACTTCAACAGGAATAAAGATTAGATCAACACCAGTGCCTTTGAAAACCCCACCCTACTTTTCCACCTCAAAGCAGTTTGAAACTTAACTCCCAGGCTCGTCTTAGTCAGTAAACACTACAACTGTTTCTAGGAAGTTATAAATATAGCATTTTGCAAAACAATTGTGCAAAATCTCTGGGAAAATAAAGAAACTGTACAAAAATTCATCAAGCTACTCCACTTAGGTAATACCAACACGGGCTTGAAGCCATTTCCCATAAAACACACAAAAGGGCAAGAGATTATAAACCCTGCAGCTGCTGATCTGCTCAACRCATCTAATGCAATATTCAGTCTTTTCCAGAAAGAGAAATCAATTATGAATAGCATTATTAATGTAGAGGCAATATGTAAATATGCAGAGCTGCCAACCCTGGAGTGAACAGAATAGATATTTCCTGTTGGGTTACTGCTGAGACTTTTCTACAGCCCTGGTTCCTGTGAAAGTTTGAGTAAATGTGTTTACATAGTCATTTCAAAATGTGAAAACTATTTTAAGTTGCTGCCATAATCAAGATCAATGGCACAATGTTTAGTGAAGTGTTAGATGACCAAAAACTGCAGTATGAGTCTACCTTAGAAGGTATCAGCAACTGAGTCCAGCACTGCTTTGAAAACCCCAAACCTTCACTGACGTTCCAGACTGCCGCATCTCTGCTCTTGGTACCTTACAGTGCTTCAGCTTCTGCAATACTTATGAGATTTTCCTAAATAGTGTGAAAAAAAACATTGCCACAGTTTACAACAACCTATCACCACGCTAACAGTGCAATCAGTTAAAATAAATTAGAGGTGGGTGAATTGATTAATATACTTTGCATTGCATTTCAAAATGAGAACAAGCTGCACAGTAAACCCTGGTAAAGTGTTACCACCAATTCTGACACGCCTCAAATCCCAGGCCCTCAGTGCAGAGCTAGCAGCCGGTGCACCACATAAGCTCAGAATCTCAGGTAAGAATAGGTAGTTAGTGGCAATCCCTAAATGCTTTCCGTAGAGTTTACCCAGCACGTGTAAGTTTTTCAAAATATCTAAATAATTCAAGAGTATAAGTCTCTCAAATTCAAGAGGACCTAGGCTTCTAGGTCATTCAGGCACTCCTGAATACTTTCTCCATGGCCTGTGTCAGTCAACTGGAGCCTTTCACACCCAACATACAAGTTCAACTTTAGCCCAAAACTATTTCTAATAAACAGTTACTGGATGCCATGGAGTGAGTTGGTTTTATTTCATCTTCTAGGGTACAAAGGTCAAAGTTACCAAATAACTTTTCTGTTCATCATAGTAGCAGATGGCACACTGGATCAAATGGGCATGAAAACAGTTATGAAAACTGTTATGACAGCATTTCTTTCATCAGTTATGACAGAGATGACTGTGACAGAACTGAGGGCCACAGGTGGCACATCACACATTAAAGCTCTGTGCAGCATCTCAAAATTAACAGAGGGTGTCAGCACACAGATGACCAAGAACATGTTCAAACCAGTCAGAGGCTGTGTGCACAGGTGCACACAAAGGGAGGAAAAATACAAAAACCCCTCTACACACCACAGCTGTAGAAAATGTTACCATTAAAATAAATTTCCTATCTCCCACTTTAAACTTCTGAGGATCAGGCCACCAGATTGCAGGAGACACATGCATGTCAAATAAAGCTGGTTGCAAAAAAAGAGAAGCAGACTCTTCCTAAAGCAGAAGGCAGTATTTTCATGACTTTGATAAGCATTGATGAAACAAAAATACTACTGACTTTATGATACACAGTTAATTAGAACTATATACTTGTGGCATGTATGGCAGCAAAGCAACATACCTGTGATTCAACGCTATAGCAAGACAACTGCTGTTTGATCTCTGTACTGACCTGGGCTCTGCAGAATGTATCTCAAGCAGTACTATGCAACCTAAGGTTCAACACTGTGAAGACTGCTTACTGTTGAGTATTAACTTGCACTTGGACTGCTTCTCAGTGACCATAGCTCCTTTCTTCCAGGTCTCAGAAATAGGTGCCCAAAACTGTCACCGTTTTCTCAGCCTTAGATGTCATGGTGTTCAGGTGAGGCACTGACCACAGGCAGCCTGGATACACACTGAGGAAAAATGGTGAAGGTTTGTATGTATATGTTATGTATGTGTATATATATAAAACAAGCACACATAGTAACATACTAAAAGGTGGAGGCCCTGTTGCTCAGGTGATCAGGAAACTACTCCACAGAATGTTGCTCTTGTCATCCTTCACTGTCATTTTAATTAACATTTAGCTGTTCATGTTGAATAGGAACACAGGGCAACAACAGCCCCTCTACAGTTATGTTTCCCCATCCCATCAGTGCATCCTGTGGGATGACAGAAGGATCCAGGTTAGACGACTCCTCTGGAGGCCACCAGCCCAGAGCACAGCTAACCTCACAGCCAGAGCAGGTGCTCCAGGCTTGTTCCATTGACCTCTGGACACCTCCAAGGATGGAGGTCCCACTGTGTCTCTGGGCAACCTGCACCAGTGCTTAACCAGTCTCATGTTGAAATATTTTTCCTCATGTGCAGACAGAGCCTCCCTTGCTGCAAGTTGCAGCTGCTGCCTCCCAGCCTCAGCTATGCCCCTCAGAGAAATCCCATTCCGGCTTTCTAACAAGCTTCCTTTAAGCAGTTAAAAACAATTAAGTTTTCCTTGGCCACCTTTTCTCCAGGCTAAACAAATCCTGCTTCCTCAGTCATGGGCAAAACAGACTTGAGTTGGGGAAAATTAAGTTAATTTATTGCCAATTAAAATAAATATTTAACTACCAATTTAGTTAGTGGGAAACAAAGAGGCAAACTTTAAAACAGCTTTGCTCCCTGCTTTCCCAGGCTCAGCTTCACTCTAGACTCCTCCCCCGGCTCTGCGCCGTGCAGGGGGCTGAAGCCAGTCTGTAATGGCTTCTCTCCGCCACTCCATCTGCCTCACACTTCCCCCCGCTCTGGCGTGGATCCTTTCCATGGGCTGCAGGGAATATCTGCTCTGGGGCCACAGAGCACCTCCTCTTCCTCCACCCTTGGTCTTTCCTCCGCTTCCTCCTCTGTCCGGTGTTTTCCACCCTTTCTTAAATACGYTTTCCCAGAGGCACCACCATCTTGGCTGAGGGGCTCAGCTGTGCCCTGTGGTGGGTCCATTGGAGCCAGCTGGAACCGGCTGTGTCTGGCATGGGGCAGCCCTGGCCTCTCCTYGCAGAGGCCACCCTACAGCGTCCCCTGCCAACACCTTGCCATAAACACCCAGTATACCTGTTTAATTAGATGATCCCTAACTCAGTCCTCTACTGCAGGCCCTCCATCCCCCCAGCCCTCGCAGAGACAGGGGAGGCCTCAACACAATCCTGCCAGGAAAGACTAAGGGAAAGACGCCATCGCACACCTCAGGCTTTGCCATGTCCTTCACCACTAAGTCGCCTCCCCCCTTCAGACTTTTACCTACATAAACCGTTTATTCTCCTTTACCTTAATTATTTGCTTCCACTACACTTACGAAAAAGAAGAGTTATGAAGTCGCAGCTGTGTTTGACCATCCAAACACCACTGAGGTAAGCATTACTAGAACCAAAATAGGGACCAAAATCCATGCCACGACCTCTGAAATTTAAAGAAATACCTTGAAGAGCTTAAAGTCCTTTAGTGGCATTGACTTCAGATAAAAAACAGATGGTGATATTCCATACYGGCAAAATAATTGCAATTAGTATATATTAGCAGTGCTTCTCAGTGTAGAAGACATCTGGCCAACTCCTGCCTAACTGATGGCTTTGGTAACTTGCCAGGAGGCAGAAAGACTGCCTTTGATTTGTATACACCGGGAAAAAAAATTGGTGAATCAGCTTTCATTACAAGCAGGCTTCAGCAAGAGTCATATCTTCAGCAGTGTGTAGCTGCCAGCAATTACTCTCAATACTCATTAGAAAGTTACTTTCCTCAGGGACTGTGGGTCTTGCAGTCCTGCGGCTTACACCTACTGCATTCATGAGACCATGATGAGAGTTGCATCCCATCCTCCGATGCCCATGTTTTAAGAGGATGTTCAGTAACTGGAGAGGAGTGCTATAAACACATGAGAGCTAGAAATAATTTATTACCATAAAGAGCATAGAAACCTCAGTTCATTTTGTTTACAAGAGAAAAACCATAGGGTAACTTAATTGTTGTGGTTACATTCTCGCAAAGGAAGAAAATGCAGTTAGTGAAGGGCTCTTTAACCTAGTTGGGAAAAGGAAAAACTAAAGGATTTGAAATTACAGTCAGATATGTAGAAGTTAAAAATAGAGAGGTTCTAGTATCAAGGGTGATTCAGCAGCAATCAAACATGGTTTAAGAGGCATCAGAAAGTCTGATAATCTCTTTTGACCTTAAAAATCTATGCATCTATACAGATAGTGTCAACTAAGGCCTTGTCCTGGTTTCAGCTGGGATAGAGTTAATTTTCTTCCTAGTAGTTGGTATAGTGCTATGTTTTGGATTTAGTATGAGAAGAATGTTGATAACACACTGATGTTTTTAGTTGTTGCTAAGTAGTCTACTAGTCAAGGACTTTTCAGCTTCCCATGCTCTGCCAGGTGCACAAGAAGCTGGGAGGGAGCATAGTCCGGACAGCTAGCCCAACTGGCCAATGGGGTATTCCATACCATGTGATGTCATGCTCAGTATATAAAGCTGGGGAGAAGAAGAAGGAAGGGGGGACGTTCGGAGTGATGGCATTTGTCTTCCCCAGTAACCATTACGCGTGATGGAGCCCTGCTTTCCTGGCGATGGCTGAACACCTGCCTGCCGATGGGAAGTAGTGAATGAATTCCTTGTTTTGCTTTGCTTGCGTGCACGGCTTCTGCTTTACCTATTAAACTGTCTTTCTCTCAACCCATGAGTTCTCACTTTTACCCTTCTGATTCTCTCCGCCATCCCACCGGGGGTGAGTGAGCGAGCGGCTGTGTGGTGCTTAGTTGCTGGCTGGGGTTAAACCGCGACAGTCTTCTATACATTCTGACTCTATATTGAGCAAAAAACCCAATCACTTTTTGTTGCCAAAGCCTGAACTGCAACAGACCTTCTAGTTAGCCATTGCCCACAACTATCCTAACACACCACTTGTCTCAAATGATATTATATAGGTTTCTTCTATGGCTGAAGTACAATGTGAGACTGTTCATACACAGAGTAACTTAAAAGGTCCAGAGGGCAGAACCACTGATGAAACAAATGAAAAGCACTCTGCTCAGCAGGACCCTACAAAGCATTTATTAAAGACAGAACAAATACAAATAAGACTTAATGAATTAAGCAAAAGAGTGATCATGTTAGGGGCTCTCTGAACAAGAGGAAGCCATGCTTCTGTTCAGCCCCTGCACAATGGGATCAGCCACAATAAGACTACCCACTCATTTTGGTCCAAGTGCTTACTGGTGAGCACTGGAGGCTTCATGTGTTTGCTTGGCTCTCTGCAGTGACATACAGAAATTTTCTTAGAGAAAAATGCAAGGAACCAAGCCTTTTACCAAACAATACAGAGTTCTAGGTCAGCACCTCTTTTGTTGATGGGCTTTCAGAAGTTGTCACCATCAACCCTGGATGCAGAGCATAGATAGTCAAAATATTTGTAAAATATGTTCCTAGCTTAAATTCTGACCATGTGGTAAACACGCTGTGTTTAACATTTCATGAGCTGATATAGAATCAACTCTCTATAGATAATCAATACTGTAATCATTGGCTAGTTACACTATGTGGAATATTTCTATAACGTTTACTGTTGGGTGCAGTGTTCATAATAGCCTTTCCCTGTTTCTAGAAAAAGGCAAGAAGCTGCTGATTTTGGGTCATTCATATGCCAGGTGAAATGCAGGCCCCATTTGAAGACAGTATGAGATTTAGTGAAGTTTTCGCTAGTTCGAGATAGTGGCACTCAAGAAGGGTAATAAACAAAAATCCAGTGATAGTCTTTAATCCTTTAGCAAAGTCACTTAAAGAACATCAAGGGCAGATAGATTCACTACATTTAATACTGTAATGAGCTCTTTTTTTAGCTTTAATGTTACATTGAATTTTATACCATTACACTTAATGTTACTCTTGAATTTTTCAGTATCTTTAATACGAATTAGCACAAAGAAATTCCCAGAATCTCCTTGAGCATTCTTAGAACAATCACTTGTATCATACCACAAAAGGAAAAAACCCTAAAGATTCTAAAATATTGTATTTTCAGACACTTACCAACCACCTGTGGAGGCTTTTCCCATCCCAAAGCATCCAGAAGTTTCTCTTCTCCAGACGGAGGAAACGGCAGCTTTTTAATTAATATTGTGTTCTGCTTGAGACAATTCAGTACAATATTGATACAATATTGATACAGTATTGATGATGTAGTTTTCCTGGTAATTAGATTAGTGAATCTAAGTTTGTTGGGGTTTGGTTTTGTTTTTAAAAAACTCCTTTTCTTTTTACAAGATAGCTATGAAAGGTTCTGGAGATTTCATCTGACAATAAAATAAAGGATTTTCCCAGTTTAAGTCCAGTCAGCATTTGCTTGAACATAAGCAGAAGTTACAGAGATCAGCAGTTCCCAGACTGTAACCTCTGAATTGGCCCAGAGAATGGTATTAAACAGCAGAACCTACTCGTACATCCCTTACATACTGCCCAGCTCAGTGGTCTGGGAGCACTGGCAGTGGTTGTGCTGTGAGTTTCATGATGGCCTAATGTACATGCACTAAAACAAGAAGCTATTTACAGAAAGTACAGTTTTGTGAGGCATAATCTGGCAAACTGCAGCAGAGCTTTCTGTCCTGATTACTTCCTGAAAAAATAAAGCCATCAGAGCCTGTTTACTACCTGCTGGGCTTGTCTTTTCACCAGGTCATACAGGATAACTAGCTAAAAAAAGATTAGGAGCCAGCTTCACGTGTAAGACTTGGTGCAGGGAGATGCTTTTAAGAATGGGTGTGCTCTGTTCAGCACTAGTGTCAGTCCTGCATGATAGGAGATATATTTGCTGGCTCTGGGCCAGGAGCCCTGCAAAGCATTATCCTGCTGGCAAAGGAGCCTCTGCAGAGCCCCATCCTCATTCCACATCATTTGAAAGTTGTGAGCAGTCACCGAATGAAGAGAAAAAAGACAGAGGAAGGAGTACAATGTTCAGCTAGCAGATGCACAGGCATATGCAGAAAATTGCATTTGTTCACAGGTGCTCAAGTGCCTACTGAAGATATGCATGCATGATGTGAACATGCTCTGCTCTCCCCCATACCTCTTTTACTCAGAGACAGCAACATCTCCCGAAAGCTGCTACTGTTAGCCAGAACAAAACATTTGTTTTCCTCTAGCCAATGTCCATGGAGTGCCTCAGGCAGCCCATGCCTCTGTGCACATGAAAACTGGTTCAGCAACTGTCTTAAAATACATCTGTATAGATATCTGCAAAAGCTCAAAAAGAATAAGGAACCTAGGCTCAGTCACAGCTCAGCAACATAACTGTCCAAGGAAAAAACATTTCCATTTGACTGAAAAAATGCTTTACTGACAAGTTGTGCGGTAAATAATGTTAGATCACGGCTGCAGCACTCAGATGACTGCTCTGGACACGAGCTTTCCACTGACTCTACTAGTGCACCTCCTGCCTTCTGTTTAGAAGCTAAAGCTGTGAGCAAATACATTTTACAAATAGCTGCAGATTAAAAAAAAAAAAAAAAATGTATAAAAAGAGTATAGATTTGAATGGGTGTGCAGCTTGTGAAAGTAAAACTCAATTCAAGTTGGGAACAGAACAAGGAAAACATGACTAAGATCCAAAAAAAGGACACTTAACCACCACAAACTGCACAGTAGTTGTCACACATAACCATTCTCCCTCTAGCTAGATTACCTGGAAACAAGAATTAACACTGAAGTTTTCAATGAGCAGGAGGAACACGTTCTAACTTAAAAGTTATCACTGATTTTTTTTTTTTCCCCCTTCCTCCGAATAGGACTAAATCATCTGGCAGGAATTCCCCTCTTTCCTGCACAAACCATACAAGCTCTGTAATATTACAAGAGCTTCATCTGCCCAACCTGCAATGTAAGGAGATGTTCCTCCATCAGACCTGCTTCAACGGAACACTTACGTATGTCATGAACATTAACATCTTCCATCATATTTTTATCCTGTCTGAAGCAGGGTTTAAGTTTAAGTTAACATCAGATAGCCTGATTTGTATAGCCAAGAAAAAGATCTAACTGAAAGTGTTGGATAAACTAGTGCAAAAAGTCAAACTTCACAGTACAAGACTACAGATGTTCTGAGAAGTTGCATCTATTTTCTTCAAGTATCCCTGGAGCACCACGTGTGAGAGCTAGACAGCGCGGCTGACAACCTCACATTGCAGCTTCAATAAATCCTGGTTACATTTAATGAAAAAATAACTGAACAATAACTGTATTGTTCAGTGATCYCACATGTTGCTAGTCTACCCAAAAACATGTAAAAATTATCCAAGACCAAATAGCCTTCTTGAGCTCTGACCCAGCATCCTTTTGGGAAACACTTAGGTTGACTTGTCCCTCAAGCCACAGACCAAGGACGCTGGTGCCCTCTTCTGGTTGTATTCTTTGGAGACCATCAGAATACAGTATCACTAGTATTTTTACTATAAGTAGATTTGCTCCTTGCTTCTGGTTTAACACAATAAAAAGCTCAAGGTCTTTTCTTGTATGGCTGAACCTGAGAATATTTTTATGTGCCTCTTCAGTAAACAGAGGTGACAATACATCACGACACCAAGACAGGTATATTGTTCCTAAGCACGTGCTATGCAAGTGTGATTTGGAGTGAACCTAGTTCTGCCACCTCAACATCTCATTCCATTATCACATAGGAGAACAGCGCTGCTGTTGCTGCTCATCTACAGTCTGTATTGCCATCCATTTTGTTAATTCCCAGATATTTCTATCCTCCTTATGAGGGACAAAAAGAACCAAATGGAGGATGATTCCTTTTTGAGATACATGTCACATTCTAGTTTCTGCCTAGATAGGGATAGGGTTTACAGTATTATACTGTAAGCAGCTCAGTGATTAGTACCAAATGCCTAATCTGTTGAAGACTGTGGGGTCTAGGGATCTCTTTCCTAATTTTTCAAGTTATTTACACATCAAAACACAAACAATAATAAACAAACAGAAAAGGCAGCTTGGCTGCAGATGGTGGAGGGAGACGACTATTTCTTGCCAGAACTCAATGCTTTATCATGAGCCTGTTCTTCCCTCACTTGGCGCCAGTAATGCTCCTGTGTGTTCAAATAAAGAGGGTCTGAATATCTGAAAGACAAGGACTGAGGAATCCTTTATGGTTTAGCTAGGTATTTACTGGTATTAGTAACAGGGACACTTGGTCATTCTGGGCACATTGCTAAGACAAAAGAGGGGCAGACAGCAAGCATGAGCACTGAACACAGCCACCCACACAGCCTTTTAGCTCACACTGACTATTTTGTCCTGCTGCAACAAGCTCTCTCCAGGACAAATTTGCTTAAAAAAGGAGCTAGCCCTAAGCATCGTGGAAACAAGCCAAATGGAGACAGACATTTGGCCAGGAACCAGGCCTTGCTCAGCCCACAATTATTTTTCTCTACCAGCACAGCCTAGCTAGACAAGCACTGTACAAAACTCTGGGACAGAGATATAATTTTAGCATCTTCAGGAGGATCAGGGCCAGGACTGCCTGGTCTTTCTTGTCTTGGCTTAGTTTAGATGCAAGTTAGATTTGATAAGGGTAGGCATGTACTTTAGGATTAATTGTATCATATGCTCAGTATTTTTCTGTAGACTGTCCTGGAAGTTTGTCTGTGCTAATTCTCTTCAATGTTTGCACTGCTGCCATCTACACTGACAAACCCCAAGCAGGGCACAGAAGAGCTGGGACTGGCTATATTAGCTACTCATCACACAGGCTTTCTCAGCCAATGTTTCTCTACATCTCTTCAGGAACATCAGATAAAGTGCGCCTCCTCCATAAATGTGTTGCCGGGGATGTTTATTATGGGCATCTCATCATGCAAAGCTTTGTATTTTTTATATTAAGTGGATGCAATCTGAACAAGCATCCAAGAGAAAGTCTGAGCTTACCATACAAGAGAAGAACTATGAAGCAGACAAGAGCTAAAAATAAGTACTCAGTGAGACTCTTGATCGTCTGATGCAACGGGAAAATACATACATCCACCCACTATAACCAGCAGAGGACCTAACAAAGTTCGTAAGACTCAACTTGACAGGGCTCTAGAACATTTGAGTGGTAGGGGATGGGTCTGTACCTCCTCCAGTTCACATCTGCCTAGCAGAGTCTGCACAGCTCTTTAGTATACGAAGACAATCTTTCTCTGGGGCAGCGGGTGCTGAGGAAAATTGCAAAACAAAAAGTTTAATTCCAGGAAGCAATCACTGATGCTGCTGGCTTGTTTCTCATCCTTAAGAGCAGCCCCACAAGCTGCTTCAAGGTCACTGGCTAAAATAAGTACCAACCTCAGCAATCAGAGCTAATTCTAGTCATTTGTAAAACTGACAACAAGCAGGTACGTACAGACTAATCACACAGCCAGATTTCCCAGCAAGGCAGATACCCTTCAGTCATGAATTAACAGCTTAACTGTCTTGACCACAGTTAAATAATTCTCTATAATTACTCAATTACTTCTCAGACATCCTTAACTCACTCCAGAGAAAAGGAAAACAAAGACAGATCCTAGTTGTTAAATCAGTACCTTCCCATAGAATATTATTTTGAGTTCTGCTTGTCCATTTTAATCTTAAGGGAACAATGGATCCACAACACATCCCCAGCTGTAAAGAACAGCTGTCTCAGGACACCAGAGGCAGCTACAATATTTATTTTTTTTTTAACCAATGACTTCTAACATTAACTACAACATAGAAGAAACAGGATCATGCAACCACAGCACATTTGGGTCTTCTGAAAGTCACAGCATAGCAGCATGGAAACTGCTAGAATAAGATTAGGGAGCTTTTTCTTTGTTTCTAATACCAATGTAAAAGAGCTCGAGTTGAACATCATGGGTCAAAGTTAAAATCCTCAACACTTCTCAATTCCAACCCACTCCACTTAGAGCACTGAATGATCACTCATGTTCCTTGGATGTGCTCAGCCTGCTGTCTCACCAGTAGGTTTTAATCCCAGTGTTTTGTCCCAATACATTTTAACTGGGGGAAAGATACTGTGACCAGCATAGTAGTCAATATTCAGCCTTTGAAATACATGTGCTGAAAGTCAACGGACTGATCTTCACAGCAGAGCTAACTGAGCAAGACCAGGCTTGACAATTCTTAAACTGCAACAGTTTAAATATTTCCTGAACAAAAAAAAAAATAATGAGGTCTTATTTGTGGCTGTGGTCTACAAGCCACTAAGTGGGATGGTCAAGAACTGAGACTGCCTCTATTTAGTCTTTAATGTTGATTCCCCTGTATTTCTTTTCCAGGATATGGCTGTCTTCAAGAAGTCTGGTTCTGTTTGTTTCAAACATCACACAAGGCGGTGAGCTTTACAGGTCTTAGTTTTTCTGTATAGTATAGGCACTACATCAATGAAAACTTAAAGCTTCCTTTTGGGTTGCTTTCATCTCCCTCCTTATAAATCCATATTCCCATATACTTGATTATTTTCAGTACATCTTTTAAGTACTCTTAAGTGTTTTTGCTTCTGCATTTAAGCACTTCATCTTATTAAAACAGCATTATTTCACCTTCATTACCACAATACGCCCAACTGAAGCATCTCTTATACCTTGATCTCAAGTATCAGCTGCAGAGGAGAGCCCACATGAGCGGTAGGCCTGAGTTAAGCGTGATGACTCACATAAAATGAGAGAGGAGATAGCACCCAGTTTTCACCTTGGAAGAGTCAAGGCTCACTCATACAAGAGCAATAAGACTTGCTCTGAGTAAGACAAATACAACAAAAGGAAGTGAGAATAGAGCAGGAACATTCAAAATGCCGTTATTACCTGCAGATCTCAGATGAGACCACTTCAAGATCAGTTTCTTCTGTCTCACAAATTAAAGTTTAATCCATCTTGCACAAACTTGTTATTAGCATTCACACTGCAGCATTATGTGATTCTTCACCTTAACTACTTAGCTTTTTTTTTGTTTTCCCTTTTTAGCCTTTGGACTAAAAGGATATTTAAGCCACTAGCTCCATTGCAAAATAATGACAAAACAAACAAGAAAGCAGACAAGGCACAGTCTTCTTCAGATATTATAGTTTAAAAAAAAAATCAGGCAATTTTGCATACTAGAGAATTAAAGCTTTAAAGGAAGTTAAATGCAACTATTTTATCTGTCTTGCAGCTAAGTAAACTCTAAAAAAGTAAAACAGAATGAAAGTTTGGCTTCTAGGAAGACACCACATGGTAAAACATTTAGTAAATTCAGACCTGGACACCTCCTACCATGTTAGATGCACCAGATTTGTTGGCCCAGGAACACGAGTCATGACTGTGATCATAGACAGTTCATAAGATCAAAACTCATCTTTTCCCCATTACTATTGTGACATGACCATATGAATACCTTCAAACTACTACAACACTAGGAAAACAGTTCTGCGCTTGAGACATTCATTACTGCTTCCAAAATACTCAACGCTACAGTAATTGCAGTTCAGTAAGCATTATTACTTACGAGCAGAGAAAGGCTTATTAACATGGGGTTTCAGGACACCTTATGTTCAGCCTGAAACACCATAAACAAGCTGGTACTCATAAGCCTGGTAGATTTAGCAAGACTCTTGCTCAGTACACTCACTATTTCTTTGTGAAACAGGCAACCGAGAAATTCACCACGCCCCACTGTAACTAGGCGCCACTGGCTCTGACCTTTGTACTGAGCCATCTACTTTAAAGGAGCTGGCTACAGGCATGAGTGAAGTTCATAGCCCACCTTTAAGACATACATCCACAAGCCATGAAACTCATTGCGTGGAGACAATCCATGGACCGAGGCCCCCACTATAAAGTGAATACCACGGACACGAGCATGGGATATCTGGTCACATCTGTAAGTCACATCATTATCAGTAAATACCAAGACAGATTCATTTACTTGACTAGAAAGTGTTTGAAGCAAGAGACCAAGAGCTGCATAGGCTAGGCTGAAACTGAACACTCCCCTCCCTTAAAGGACATTTACTTTGAGACAAGGGAATCAGTCATTACCACTACCTCCATTTTGGAGGTATACAAGGGTTTGCATTACTAGGAGGATTCACCAGCCTGGACAGGGAGGAGGCAGGGGGAAGAAAGTCTTAACACACATCGAGGAAAGTGAAACCCCTGAAGCTAAGAAGAGCCTCATGACACACACAGTGGTATAATCAGGTTCTAAAATTAAATTCAGWGGCTTGTTAGCTGGTACTTAGTATGTCTGCTGAATTGCTTGTTTATGTCAAGTGTTAAGCATATTCTTGCTTGGAAACACATAATGCTCTGTGCATATTACTCTCTTAGGAAGCAGTAAGCACTGAAGGTTTTAAACTCTTACAGTAAGACAATGCCTCAGACTTACCTTGCCATTTAGATGAGCTGAATATAGTTCTCTACATGCTGACCAACTGAATTTTTTTTTTTAACTGCTTTGGACAGGGGTTGTGTTTAAGAGTACTCAAGGTAGTGTTTTGTTTGTTTTTTAAACGCTATCTAACGAATAACTGGGGGGGGCACAAGACAGTGTGGCAGCTCAGGATAAGTAGTTAATAGTTAGTCCTGTCCTATCACCCCCCTCCTTCCTGCTAAGAGTGAGGTTTCTCTAGAGACTGCAGAGCACACATGTTCAGCAGTGCTCTAGTGGCAGGAGAGGTCATCTCAGACAGCTATGCCATAACACTACTCCATACCACAAGTGTGACATGGCAGCCATGTAGCTCAACTCCACTGTTCCAGTACTACTGTTCTAGTACCTCATATCTTTTATCGTTGCTCTCCACTGCAGTCTGTCCACCAGTGTTTGAAGTGTTCCTAAGGCTCTGCCAGCCACAATCTCCCCTTCCTCCATCTCCCTGCAGAGGAATCCCCCTTATTTGCCTCCATAATGGGAAGTTTGACTTTTACCTTAACGTTGATGGTCTTCTACACACAAGTTCAGAGTTCATAGACCACTTGCATCTGGATGTTTTTGCTGTGACATGGTAAACATAACTATATGATCTTGTGTCATAGAAGAGGAAGAAACAGATAAGATAGACATGGGTGACTTGCTGCATGTCTAAGAAGATGTCAGGTTGTGTTGGTTCAAGCCACACTTTATCCACTCTGGCTAGCTTAAAAGCCTTGCTCACAATGATTTTGTAAAATACCACAACCCTTTACACTCACTGTTACTGCAGATATTAACTGGAGTCAGGAGATTCACAGAGGAACAGTATGGTAAGACATTTATTAAAAGTGCTGTCAGTTATATTAAGAGCTATAGTCTAATATCCTTTTTTAAAAAGGCATCTAATTAAAAATACTAGCTAAAAACCATTCTGATCACTATGGTTACAGACATATGACCTCCAGTGCTCTATGAAATGTTAGACCAGCTTTGCTGGTTGGGACGAAGTAATCTTCAAGTCCAGGATCCACAGTCTCTACTGTAGAGGAAGAACTGCTGGGGGCTCCAGAAGAGACACCTGCAGGTACCTGGAATAGAAATGCAGTCACTAAAATTATTAGTTTAGCTGACAAATTTAAAGATATCACCTTCCTGTRCAATACACTGGGGAAGAAAAGAATCATCCTGCAGCATTGCAGAATTGTTGTCCAGTACATCTGTATACCTATGGATGAACTACTCTTCTGGTCAGAAAAGTTTTCCCCTCAAGAGGCTGACAGAGGCTTCCATTTCAGGAATAGAAGCTGACCACTATGAGAAGTTTGTCAGCTACAGCAGCTGTAGCCCAAGCTGCTAAACCAGAGTCATCCTGTGCTTATAGCCTCCAAGTTACAGACCACTGGCTTCCTGGTTACTTACTTTGAGTGCTTATACTTCTCCTTAATAGCTTGCAGTTGGCAATGGGGAGCATCAAGGCATGCTTTATGCAGATCAGTCAGGCAAGGCACTATCTCACTTAATGAATACCCAGTGAACGCAGCAAGTGTGTCCGGCTGCTCAGAGGAGAAAAACCAGTGTTACTCTATTGTAGGCAACATTCATCTAGAAGATAAATTTTCTACAGAAGTAGAAACCATTTTCACTATATCAGTGCTCACTCTAGATTCTTTAGGATTGAAAAAGATTCAAGTGTATCCTGCCATCAGTTTCACTCTAGGTCTTCCTTGGTGCTAGGAGATCTGCTCTAAGCATGTGGCATCCATTACATCTCTTCTGGATCCTGCTCTCTGCTAAAGCTATTCCTCCAACATGCAGCTGAGAGACTTATCAAGGCTTGCATTAAAGCAGCCACTCAGTGCAATCACTCCACTCAAGTAGACACATTCAGCTCTCCCCTCCCTCCCAGAAAGCCCCTGAATTGTATTTGGGGGAGGAGTTTTGGAGATTAAAGACTAACAAGGCCTTAGGTACTGACTTGATGTAAGTGAGCAAGGCAGCAAGGTCCCTGCCATTTCAGAGAAGAGGCAGGATATTTCAGGTTGATTTAACATTCATTTATCAGGTAGTCCCATTAGCTCAGGAACAGCAACTCATCCTAGGATTTCAGCCTTTATAACAACATACTTTGAAGCTACTCCTTCTGCTTCTCAGCCTAGTTCTAATGATAACATAAAATGCTTGAGCTACTCATTAACGTGCAGTTGTTGTTCCTACCCAGAAAGATCTGTTCACCGTATAGTTTGCTAGACAGTAGGCTGCTGCAGCAGTTTGTGAAGGAAGGTACTTCAGAAAAGGATCAGCTTCAAGGAGACTCAGCTCTGCAAGATACTGAACAAAAACACCACAAGTTTTTCAAACAGAATGAACCTAGCTGGTACAATCAGTCCAATACAGCAAGCACTGAAAATTGTCAGTGGTCTCAGTTTCAAGTAAAAAAAACATGAGTTACATGTCTGGTGGGTAGAAATAGCATTCTAGTCCTGTTGATCTTACAGAAGAACCTTTAGCATGTTTCAGCGGGGACAGAAAGACCACACTTTGTCAAAGCCTAAACAATCTACACTGTAACCTGAAGTTCTGGTCCCATCGTTAGCTCTGATGTAATTTTACAGACAGACTTAGAAAATTAATGTTTTGTAAAAATAACAAAGACACACTCTTCTCATCCTCTGAGGCTCTTGTTTACATAGGTGGACCTCACTTGGAGATCAGGGATAAATGGACAGCTTTAAGAAATAGAATTTGGGCTCTGTTGGAGTAGAGTCATTGTACAATCCTACACCCTTTGCAGATAAGCAGCAGGACAGATGTTTTGCTATAAGCTTGGGTTAACCTGTTTCTAAGCAGGGTTGCCTATGCAGCTATGCAGGCATATACTGTGTCATTGTGTAGCAATATGTAGCACCACCACGTCCAGGGCAGACTTGCTATGCAGGCACTGTTGAAAAAACCACCAGATTCCTACCACCTAGCTGCCTAGTCAGTGCATTATCCCTGAGCAGACAGATAGACCAAACTTAGGTTTTCCATGAGACATTTATCTAGAAGTCACAGCACACAAGCTGCCTACTGAAGGTAGTGGGCTACAAAACATCCAGTTTTAGGCCTGTTGCAGTCCCAGATAAGACTTGGCATGAGAAAAAAAATGTATCTCCTGATAGAGCATAGTATAGTAGCAGAACCTGTCTGCTCAGATAACTCAGTGAAATACAAGTGGTTTGCTTTTAGGATCACTACTCCCCCCTCAGTCCTGAAAGGAGGATAATTCATACCCTTGCAAAGTTCTCTGTCCTGATACAGACTCCATGCCTCTGAATATACTGAAGGAGGAACTGGTTGATGGTTGGGGCTGTTAGGTCAAAAGCCAACACTTTGAGAAGCAGGTGTTCCATTCTTAGCAGCTGCCTCTTTGTGTAGGTATCATCTGTTATATACACAAATTCATCCACTTCTGGTGGGTAGATCTCTTCATATTTCCTGAAAAAGGAATATAGAAGCCACATCTGTCAGCTTGAAAGTTATGGTAGAAGAAAGCTTTCTGCTGGACCCATATCAGGATGAGCACATGACATTAAGATTTGTGTAGAGCTCTTATTTTAGTCCTTCCTCCAGGCTAGGTAACAACTTAGTCTTAAATTTGGGCAAAGTTGTTTAGAGGAACTCCAAGTCAGTCTAGATAGAAACACACTCACGTTGTTAGCTCTTGACTAACAGCAAGCTCTCAGAGAGAGAGAGTCTCAGTAACACAATGCACTCCACACAAAAACCCATGTGCTCCTAGGCTATGTTGGGTACTCTGTCTACTTAAAGCAGTTCAAGGCTAATTGCAGATTGCAACTGTGAATCTACTACAGACTTAAGGCTAGCAGCCTAACACAGCAGTGTTTTCGCTCCTGCTGTTACAGTTACAATGTTTCTCCACTACAGTTCCTCACATCACAAACATTAAATGTTTAATTTTGCTAGCGCCAAAGTAGGTGAAGCTGCTACTCTTGAGACATCATGAAAAACTACCTACCACTGCAAGCTTCAGGCCTTCAAATCAAACTAAAAGACTCAGTCCAAAAATAAGTTTTAGCTCACTGAGATTTCAGGAGATGAACCACTTACGCAGCCAGAAGAATTGCTGCTGTTCCTACAAGCTGCAGCTTCCCTCTGAGAACAGACATGCAGGAAAGAAACCTGTCCAGGAAGTTCACCGCCAAGTACAAAGTCTCCGTCTGAAGTTTATATTCTTCCCCTACTTCCACCAGCCAGTCTACCAAGATGGCACGCATTCTTGTTGTGATATCTGGTTGCTTCCTCATGTAGTAGGGCTGGGGCCTGAATCTTACCTGTTTGGAGAGAGAGTTGAAGAATCAGGATGCTCACCCTGAAGAGAGCCATTGATGGCTGAACTGATTAACATTCTTTATGCTTATACCAGAAGGAGCATGAGTTGTTCCACTATTAATAACTCATTACTACTAACTATAATACTACTAGCACTATAATTAATTAGCAGCTAGTAGCATCTCTAGAAAGTAGTATTTTTACACTGAAGAGATAGGAGCTACTGTTTTAGTAGCAGAATAGTAAAAGACCTCCTGGACTATGGACAGCCTTTGCCATCAAGCACATGTAAGCCATTCAGAGGGACCTGAAAGTGAGCAAATCACATTTTTCCCCCTCTTCCTGTTGGGAGACTGCACTTTACTGCTTTGATACAGAAAGGTAGGAAAAATTACTGCTATAGCAAGAGAGCTGTCAGTGTGATCACATCCAACTGTTTTAGTATTTTTGCAGCATTCAGCTCCCATCTGCAAGAATTCTTCATCCCAAAGAGTCAAGAGATGCTCCAATGGCAGGGAGTTTCAGGGACACAGAGTAATCCTGAAAGATTTCATCACTGTCTGGATGCTGCCTTCAGAGATGGCCTATTACTGCTTGCTTCCTCTCCTTTGTAGTTCAGTGGCAGCCTTGGGTTATCCTGGGGCAGCCATATATCTTTACAGTATTGCAGCCCATCACAGAGACCACAAATATCTATAAGCTTGATACAAGCCACTCACTTCAGCCTCTCGGAGGTACTGATGAATGTCTTCTGCATACTCTCCCACAGTCAGAGTTATGGCATCTCCCATGTGATCCTCAGGCTGGGACTGGAAGAATGTGTCCACTATCATAGGAGATCCTAACAGGTAAGAGGAACCAGCAAGACATTTTTGTAATTAGTCTTTTTACGTTCTCTTGCTGTTTCTAGCACAGAAGTGTTGTACATCATGTACACACAATCCAAGTGATCTTGAAGTGTTATTCACTACTCACTAGCTTGCCAGCATCACAATTCATAACCAGCCTATATGTACTTGTGCTGTAGATACAACCTTAGTAGTAACAGGAGTTACCTGTACTCAGATCCAACAGTAGGTGAATACCAGATGCCATTGCACTAGTATCCAGCTCACACAGGCTTGATTCCAGCTCTTCAGCCACTTGGCAGCTGTAGTTTTCTTTCTGTTCTGGTTCATCTACGTAGATAGCAAACCCTTGCTTTGATGCAGCACTGACCAGGCGGTTGGGTAATTCATCTTTTCCAGACGAAGGGATGGTGTTTTCAGAGCCAGAGAAGCGTCTGATAACAGCAGCACCCTGAAACAGAGCACACAGTAATGCTGTGGGAGGGCAACTCAGGTAGAAAACAGCAGTAAGTATCACTTGCTTTAGAAAAGAAAGTCACCTTCCTTGCCTAACAGACACCAGTAACATAAGTTCACTGGAAAAGCCACCAGCTACAGCTGGTGCTTCAGAAGTACCACTTGTTGCTCTCTTGCTGCAAGACTCCTCACAGAAAGAGTGAGGTATCATCAGAGTCAGGAACCAGGGGAGTAGCCTCATCTCCAGCGCCCACCGCCAAGGAGAGTGAGGTGAGGGTGCTGCTCGGTTCTGATGGGGCTGGCAAGTGCAGGGTCTGCTCCACATTCAGTTCTGGCAAGGAACAGCTGCTTTAAAGTGCAGCAAGTTAAAGTGACAAAAGGAAGTGCTCAGGCACCACCACAGACTTATGAAGGACTTCACCTGCAAGAATGCATTTTATGCTGAGTTACAAACCAAAGTTTGAACTTTTGAGCCCAAGCATCACAACCCCTAGGACTACAACGTGTGACCAGGATACAATCCTTCACATCACCTACTATCAGTGAGCCACCAACTGAGTTAGGGGCTTTACACAGTCACAACTGAGAAGAGCTTGTGTACCCGTAACAGCTGCTATTTTAGGTCCTGTAAGTCAGCACAATAACATTTTCCCTACCACACCAGGAAACTCCAGGAGGGCCCAAGGAACAGAAATGCAGACAGACACCCTGCTGTGAACTTCAGCTTCTTGAAGGCTCTGGTACCCTGAAGGGAGCATGGCCAGCCACATGGCAATGGGACCTTTGGGTAAGCATCAGTGAACAGACTTCTCTCAAACCACCCCCTACACTTTTAGAGGGTAAGTGCCCAAGTAAAGTCTCACCGAGTCTCCCTTCCTTCCAGGAGGGATTATTTGTTCAAAGCTTTTCCACGGGGAAGCGTCTGTAGATTAGGACTGAGCGGTTACCAGCAGGGTTTCTCGGGAAACTCACGCTCATTAACTGGAGCGCGATTCAACTACTTACCCCGCCACCCCCAGGCCTTTACCTGCAGCCTGGAGAGAAGGTGCGTGCACCGCTCATGCCTGCGGCCGGCGGCCAGCCCCAGGTCCCAGACCGGGGCAGGGAGCTCCTCCCGGCCCGCGGGGAAGGCGGCCGGCCGGGGCTTCCTCGGGGAGCCCGGCAGGTGGCTGCGGCCCCTTAGGGAGGGGAGGCGCGGCTCCGCGGGCAGCGAGGGAGGCTGCCGCCGCGGGCGGGGCTCACCTGGCCGCCGGGCCGCCGCTGCCCGTTCTCCGCCAGCACCCCCAGCACGGCCCGGCCGCCGCTGCAGGGAGCAGCGGGGCAGGACTCCCGCCGCCCCGCCCGGCTCTTCTCACCGGTGCGGCGCATCGCCCCGACGTCGGTACCTTTCGGAAGGGGGGGAAAAAAAAAAAAAACAAAAACCAAACAACAACAACAAAAAAACCAACCCACCACACACAACAAAATAAAGTTGGGGAAAAAAAAAACCCAAACCACCACAAATATTTGGTTACGCCTCGGGCAGCCCCTCCCGCCCCGCAGGAAGGCAGGCCGTCGGCCGCGCTGCCGGAGACCCGGCACTGCGCCGCGCCGCCCGGCCCTGCTCGCCACCGGCCCACGGAGGACGCTGCGCCGCGCACCGCGGAGGAGGCCKCCCGCCCGCCGCCCCTATATAGGCGGCGGCCAATGGAGGCGGCGGCGGCGGCTGTTGGCCGCGGCCAGTTGGAAGCCGGGGCCGCAAC